>BDMB01000063.1:2596-602596 GCA_016859785.1 Macrotyloma uniflorum | reverse complement strand
TTTTTATAAATCTATCACAAACTTTTTATCATAGGTAAAAAAATTAGTAAGAAATTATTTTTCACCAAAAATTTATGAAAATTTTTTTATAAATAAATTTATGTAAAATTTATCACGATAAATTTTTCACAAACAAATTTATGAAAAAATTTGATAAAAATAAATTTGTGAGAAATATTCAATCAATAATTTTTTATTTTATTGAAATAGTCTATAAAAAATATTTCATAAATAAATAAATTTATTTTTTAATAGAATGAATTAATATAAATTAAGCTAAAATTAAATAAATAAATAAATGCATTTATTTATATTTATATTTTTGTTAAAAATAGATAGGTGAATGAGAATTGAGAGGGGAAAAGGGTAAAATGTGAGAAATGAGATGTTTGCTTAGAAGATGACAAAGGTCTACTATGTAGGAGACATATGGTGGGCATGCCCCATCATTGCTTGTCTGGTTCATAGCAAATTAAAGGACCCCTCTAATGGAAACAAATTAATTAACTTTCCTCCATAGTGCTGCACTGTTGGTGTGAACTTAGTTGTTATCATGACCAGAAAATAAAAAAACCTTTTTTATATGAAAATGTTTTAGGTTTATTTCTCACTCTTAGCTAAACATTGAAATGAAGGTAGGAGATAAAACTAATCAGATGCTTACATCATATTTCAAAATTCCTTATTCAAATATTCAATGCAAGGTCATTGAATGGGAAATGTATGGCCAAAATCAGCCTTAAATTTGTCGAACTAATTCAAGTCATTATCTTTCTTTCATGAATCTGGAATTCACAACAACAGATCCATTTGCATTAATGTAATATTTTGAACTGTAACTACATATGTTGGATGAGTTAGTGGAAATGGAAACTGGAAAATTAGATAAAATTTATAAATTTAGTTAAAAATGAAAAAAAGTTTACTACCCATTGACTTAAATATAAACAAAAAAAAATGAATGTACTAATTAAGAAAAATGACTAAGATCATTTTATCATACTATTTTTTTAAAACCAAAAAACACTGCATTATTCTTCATTAGAATTTGATGTGAAAGAAAGAGTCATTCAACATTCAATCTTAAAAAATGAAGATATTTCAATAATAGTATCATTAAGTATAGTAAAATTTGTTAAAATTTCATTTAAATTAAAAAAAAAAAACATGTTTTTTCCTCTTTATATTCGAAATTCAGAGTAAAAGATAAACAAAAATATATGTTTGTTAGTTGTATTAGAAATTGAAAAGAGTAACATTTAAAAGTTGAAAATATCAACTAACTGAATATTAAATTATAAATATTCGATCATGAGACTAGTCGAAATTTTAAAATAATGTCATTAAAAACTATTCTAAAGTTGATTTAAAAAAAAAATGTTATATTTTGATTTAGTTATATTTATTAATGTTGGAGTTGAAGATGAGTTGGAATTTTACATTAGATAGAAATTGGAAAGTTAAATAGTATATAAGAGGGAGAAAGACATACAAATTCGTAATCTTAATATTTTGAATAAGAAGTGGAATCGTATTCACTTATATAGTTGTAGTTTATTCCTGTTTGTGAAAATCTCTTCAATATTAAATCCCTTCCTTGAATGTCTAACAATAATATCATATCAGAGTCAGATTTATTCAGAATAAGTGACCGAAGAAAAATATATGCCAATATAAAAGAAACTTACGTTTGAATATAATAATAATGATACGAAATATGAAATTAAGTTTGAATGGAACATGAACATATGATTGAAATACAATACAGTAGAGTCTCTTGAAAAATGAGGTAAAAGTGGAAGTTTTGGAGTAGTGAGTATTGTGTTTGGCAATGAAATGTTCCTGACACGATGCTTTTAGGCATTTGATAGTCACATGCTCATTATCTCTCTTCATTGTCATCTTTAAAAGCTTACACTAAGGAGTGGAGTGGAGTGGGAGGATATGTATCCACCCTATAAACTTCACCTACGAAAGCTTTTCTTGACAGAGACTATGCAGCATAGTGCTCGTGTTTTGTCCTACAAAAAATGCTCACTAAGATTTAATTTTTAGAAAATTTCCATGTGTCCTATATGGTCCATCTCTCTCTTTTGGTCGAACCCCTTTTCCCTCTTCTTTTTGGAGTGATTAATACTTATGTTACATTAGATACATACTTTTTCTTTTTTTCTTTTAAAGACAAATAATAGTGTTTATTCTGGGTTAAAAATTATAAAACATTTTACATTCTTATTTAATAAATAATAATAATACGTAATAAATTAATAGAAATATATTTTAAATTTAACTCATTATCATGAAATTAAATTTATATTTATCTAATATATTTTTAATATATATTTTTAAATGTAAATTTTTATAAAATAGTTGCGTGATATGTTAGGATATTATTTTTTATTTTTAGTGTAAGTAATTTATGCTAAATGAAATTTTTACAAACATAACTTCTTCTAGACTTAATTTTATTATATATCTTTGGTACATTCAGCAATATATACTGAATACAAATATATTACTTATTCTTAATAATTCATGAGTATCACACAAATATCTTATTGCTCAATAGTTTAACCATTGATTGCATGCATGGCTATGTCCTACAATTTGGGTAAGAGTACTTTCATGTTGCCAGAAAGCATATTTGCCAGTAGCCAACCTTAGCTGTGCTAAGTACTACTTACGAAGCCATGTCCTATCGACTTTGGTATATCAATCTTCTTGTCTCAACTACCTAGGCAATACATAAAGACACTAATTCTAAATCTTTATATAATATTTATATGTCATTTCGAGTTTCAAACTATATAAAAATAGGAACTTAAATAATATACAAGTCATTTTGAGTTGAAGATGATATATAAGAATGAACATCTTTAATGTATTTTTATCCTTAAATTTCTCAATATACAAACACATTATATTCAAGGAATCTGTGTTAGTTTGCATGTATATTTAATGAACGAAAAACATCACTGAAATTTAAGCTTAATTGAAAAATGAACGTCAAATATTAAAATCATGATCATTGTTGAACACATATGGATCGATTATTTAACAGAATTGATTTAACTTAACCAGTCTCATATTTAAATATTTGGAGAGAGTTCTTTCTCCATAATAGTATTATTTTTAATGCAAGATGCTCTTGATAAAAGAAAACTAGTTAGACTTAGTGACTAACAATTTTTTCAACTCAAAACTAAACATAATATATAACACCTAAAACTTTACCACTAGAAGTGTATATGAAGAAGGGAAAAAAATAAGGTTATTTCACGAATTTGAGAAACGAAATGATAGTTCATATTTATCTTGATTCTCAGAGATAATTGATTAATTAATTCTTATTGAATTGTAAAGAAAAAAGAAATAACATTGAGTAGGTGATTATGTACAATCACTGTTATCACCTGAAAGTAGTTACAAGGATAACTATTAATTTTCATTACAGTAAAAGTAAAGATTGTTAATATATACAAAACATAATTATTACATTCTATACGTGATCTTATCATCATCATCAAGAAAATGTTGATATTAAATCTGGGTTTGGTGAGACCTGCTGAAACTAAATTAAATATCCAAACATATAAACGAAAACCTTTATGAAAAAAATTTATCTTTGAATCCTAGGTAAATTCTTAGTTAAAAAATTGAGATCAATTAGATAATGTTTGATCAATTAATATATTTTAATTTGACAATGTTTTTAGATTATATAAATTTTTTAATAATATTAAAATTTATTTATGTTACTAATATCTCTTAAATAATTTTTTTAGATACATATTAAAATATCAAATACATGATTATTTGTTTATCATATCATACCCTACTGACTAAAATTCAGAAATATGCAAAAAAAACTATATGATAAGAATTATATTATTTATAAATATGATATTCATTCACTCCCAAAAGAATAAGAATTATACTTATTCTTAATTTTAAATATGATATCTGTTTTTATCCTTCTTACCTTACTGAAAGTATTTTACAACTAACATTATTCTGACAGTAAAATAATTATAAAGCAAAGTCACCATAACCACAACAACAAACGATAAGATAATATTAACTATTTTAATTCTTTGGCAAAACGATTCCGAATTTGTTATGTTAATGGTTAGTCAAGGTTTGTAGCTTAAGTGAATCAACTAAAATTCTCAATTCATCATTCCAATTAATGATGAACCCTTGTTATCAAATCAAAAGAAGAAACAAACTTGAAGTGAGCGCACACACAAAAGGTGAAATAAACTTCATTTTTTATTCAAGTATCGTGGCACTGAAACCCCCCATGTACAAAAACAACTGCACAAGGTTTCCAACTTCTATTACTTTAATTTTATGATTCAAAAATTAGTATATACATTTTTTTTAATATAAATTGGCATGTTATGCATCAAACATCAACATCCTAATTAAAGAAGATTTTAGCTTCTCCTCATGCATGCAACTCTAGAGTAGAGGATTTGTTTCCCTTCCTCTCTCACGTTTAGGAATACTAGAAAGAGGAAAAATACCACAGAAGAAAATATAAAAGATGAGTGAAAATAGGTTATAAATAAAGTGAAAAACTCAAATAAATATTGATAACTTTTAAAATAATTTTTACTAATATTTAACTATTTAACTAATAGAAAAGGGGAATGGGAATGGTATTTTATGAAATGATTTTCTAAATATTAATAATAAGAATTATTTAAGAAGAAAGTGAGTTTTTTTTCCCTCACAAATTATCAACGCGGATCTCCAACATACTCCATTATAATATTAAAATTTATTCTAATAAAGTTATTAAATTTATCATATTATCTTTTACTTACATATATTATCTTATAATTATTTTATCATAATTGTTCAGTCTCATGTTCTAATTAATGAAATATCAACATAAAAAAATGTGTTGAAGATCTTACATCAAGAGATTTAATCAAACTAACATAAATCATATTTTATAAATCAATTTTATGAAATTAAATTAGACTAAAAGTACATTTCTATTAAACTAAAAATCCATTTCTATTATTATTATATATCAATTTTATTTTATATATAATGGTTGTATATCTAGTAGATGATGACTGCGAACTGGAGATTGATTGAATAAAAAAAAGAAAAAACTAGATGGAGGAAAAGAAGATTTTGATAGGGTAACGAAATGGCTAATTCAAACCAGTTGTTTAAAAGTCCACCATAAAGAATTTGTTGCCAAAACTATGTTGGGGGCTCACTCCATCTCCAACCACGTAGGTCAAACATACACTCTTCTTCTTTCTCTTCTTTCTCTCTCCTTATTTTAACTCCCCTAACTTCTATGACCCACTCCAAGATTCCATACCTTACATATAATTAATCATTTCTATCTCTCATACCACATATTCTTTAAATATTCTCTTCTTGGTTCAAACATACTTTTGATCATCCTACAAAATGTATTTTATTTATATCCTAACAAATTCTTAATTAAGTTACCATGATTCCTATAACCATTTAAATTGCAGTTGGTAATCACAAACCACTTTCTTCTTTTTCTACACAAACTCTATTTATAACTAATTATACAACTCACCAATATTAATTTAAGTATTTTTTACATTGATATCTCTCTCAACCAAATTGCTTAAAGATTAATCTTGTTTAGAATGGTATATTTTAATTAGTTAAATACTTGAAAAGAAACATATGTCATTAGAATGAATGGTAATAACTTGAATTTCTTAAATATATTCAAAATTTAATGCTTGAGAAAACTTAATTATAAGTAAATATTCTACCAATAATATAAAAAAATTATATTTTCCTTATTATTCCAATATATATAAATTAGTAGTGTTTATGACAAAATGTCCCACCAAAAGATTTCTTCAAGTATATAAATGCATTCCTTGGTAGACTTGCCTCTTTAGAGCTGGCCACCAAACCCCACTAACTACACCATCTCATCTTCAACTTCTTGGCTTTTTGAAAGGAAGAAGCCATAACAACAGCTTCAATGAGTTCCATAACCAAACCTCCTCCTTCCTCCGACGATGTTCTTTCCACCGACGAGAGTGGTTGGACTACGTACTTTGACGACTTCTTCAACAACCATGTCCAAAACAAGTATTCCATGTCTTTATCAGGTGTTGCTTCTTCCTCCCTTGTCTCCGATGCAGCTTCTTTGGTAGAGAAAAAAGTGGCTACTACCAAACAAGTTCACGACTTTTCATTCAATAAAAATTCCAACAGAACAACTTTCAAGAACAGAAAAGATGTAATAACGGCTTTGATTGATGACGCTTTGGAAGATACTGCAACTTCTCCTCTCAATAGTTCCAAGGTTCATTCATTTTTCTTTAGCCCTTTTTTCTTCTTTTTTCTTTTTCCTACAATTTTTTTTTCTTTATAGTTGAAGTTTTTTGAGTTTATAATTCTTACTGGTATTTAGTTTATATATAGTTGTATAAATAAATCTATCATTTATCCGTGGTATTTTAGGTTTTGTATGCGAACCAGCAGATTGACAAGGCAAACAGACAGAAGTAGTATAAACCTTTTCTCAGGTTCAATCGAATTCACATAAATATACCATATATATATAACCTTTTTTTTTCTATTTTTACTTCTACTGTAAAATAAAAAGGGAAAATGCATATACAATAGTTACATAAACAAGCTTAGCATTTGGTATTTTATATAATGGAATGAAATATTATAGCTTTATATAGTGAAATTAAAATGTATTACTTTTTAAACTTTATGTTCCATTTTGTCTTTTTCATTCTTCTCTTAAATGCATCAAATATAAAACAGAAACTTTTATGCTGTTATAGTCCATCTCTTTCAAACCTCTACCAAACTAACGCGTAACCAAAGACTGTAACATCAAACCAGAACAATTCATTCTTTCTTCCCTTTTCTTTATACCTTTCCTTTGCTGAAACAAAATCTCCATCCTTTCTTTCTGTGGTGTATTCTTTCATACATGCATCAGCTAACAAGTCAACAATTTGTTTTGTTCATGTAGGAGAAAGGCAATATCTCAGGCAAACGAGATGAGCAAAATGAAATGAGTTTCAAAGGGAGGAATAGTGATTGCACAGAATTAAAGAAGAGAGGCTCTTGCTTAATTAGTTCCCTTGTCAATGGTAGTGATCTTTCTATGTTAATTACTTAGTAGTATTATGTTAAAGCTCAATGATAATCATTTTTGGTTTTATAAAAATATCATGTTAAAAAAGTATATACTTCTACACATTTCTCTCTCTTCTTTCTCTCTCTCTTTCTACTAGAGCACATAGAAAATCATGCTGAGACTTGCTGTGTATATAATATGAATCGAACCTATTTCTACTGTTCCCAAATTCCTATGCAGTATAATTACTATTTACTGGCTACACTGAAACATACCCGAGTCTATATATGTATAGGACATATTCTGCTGGAAAGCACAGACCAAACATGAGACACATAAAGCAAAGAATAAATAGAATGGTGGGAACTGGGAAGATATGAAGTGATGAGTAGTAATAAGTAAGGACTATAATTTGTCTCTGACACAGAGAATCCAGAATGATCAGCATAGTGAGATTGCATGTGTCTCCTTAAAAACTCTTGCAAATTAATTAACATTGTTAAGGGATTTTTCGTAACTTTAAAAGCTGACCAAGTTAATGCATTCGTTAGTATTATCTTCCAAGTAAAGTACTGTCTTTATTGGTGGATATGCATGCTCCTCGAATCATGATCCAAGAAGTTCAAACGAGGGAAAAAGATTACAGTTATAATAATTCTAAGAGAGATTAAAAAACATATATTATATTATTATGGTTCTTGTATTTTAAATATTTACCAGAAGTACAGTTCAGTTGCTTGAATAACATGAACCAATTATTGTAAACTATCTGGTTTAATTATTTATGAATAAAAAATATTCTGAATATTTTGATTCTTATTATCATTGATATTATCAATACAATCATATGTACCTTAATGTATTATCAATACAACAAATAGTACTATAGTGTTTTGTAATGGATTAATTAATGATCTCCACCTAACAACAGCTGCAAAACTTTCAAATCAAGGAGAGGGAAAAGAGAAAAAGGAAGATGACAACATCACCAAAACTTAACCCCAAAGGACCGACACTCAATAGATTGGCCATGTTCATAATTGAATTCTAATCCTGTCATTTGGATGATCTATATTATTTAGATGGTAAAGGAAAAACAAAACATTTTCTAGCTAAGAATCTCCAATGAATACTGAACGAAAATGCTTTATGTTCTTCATTTTTCATAATCAAGGCCAATAATACAAAATTTTGCAGATTAAATTATACTAATATTATAGCATTACCATGGTTAATCATGTAATAAACTGAAAAAAAATGGCATATTATAGTTAGTATGAGATAGTTTGTCTCAACAAACACTTCCATCTCTAACTGTTTGCTTGACTAGAATTCTTTAGTTCATTATTGTATGAAGAAATAGTAAGATGTGTATTACTTTGAAGGTATTGTTTATCAATTAGGTGCGTTTGCTTTACAATTATTGTTGTTTAAGAAATCGTAAGCGTAGAATGCTAACACCATGCAAGTAATTATGGTAAAGATGTATTACTTTAGAATATTGTTTATTAATATTAGGTGGGTTGGTTTCTTTTCAATCATTGTTGTTTAAGAAATCGTAAAGTTTCAGAGCTAAAACCATGCAAAGTGAGGATATCAAATTCTTCTCTACTTCACTTGTCTAACGTTTAAATTAATTTATTTCATACTTAAATAGTTTGTAGCTAAAATTTTATTGAAAATGTAATTTTTCTCTAAATAATAATGCAAGCAACAAAGTAGTAATTAATTTATTATAACATGTTAATATATATGTTAGAATTGTTTACCTAATAATATCAAAAAGGGTCCATCTTTATAAAGAAATAGAGGAACAACTAATACCTTTTATCAAATATAGGTTTTCAAACTTGATAGAAAAAACAAATATGAGAATATTAAGGACCATTCAATGAGCATTACTTGAGTGGTCCAATCCGTCACAAGCCATCCAAAAAATGGTTTGATTGAAAATTTATCAAATAATCAAATGCTATGATTAAATTAATTTTATATTCATAATTAATATATTTAATAATTTAAAAATTTTATTATAAATAATTTATCAATAAATAATCCTTTGTCGTCTATTTGAATAGCACCAATCAATTATTAAAGTTAAATCTAATCAAAATAATGATGAGAGTTATGAAACTATTATAACTAGAAAACCAATTCGAATCAAAAGTAAATATGTTAATTGTATGAAAAATATAACATTAACTCATTATATTAATAGAATATTTTTTTCACGAATTTTTTTTAAAATTAATTATTTATTAAATATTTTTCATAAATTTATTTTTATAAAATTTTTTTTATTAATTTATTTGTAAAAAAAATTTTATGAAAAATATTTTTTATTAACTTTTTATTTATAAATTTATTGTGGTGGAAACTTTTATAAAAAAAATTTATATTTTTTATTAATTATAAGTATTACTTACAAATTTATTTAATGAGAAATAATTTTTTTTTTATAATAACTCCATAAAAGATGGTATCCAATATGTTATTATCATACAAAATAATGGATACAAAAGAATATAATTAAACAAAGCAAAAATGCAATCTCCACCCTTAGTTCAAATATCTAATTAATAAATGTTTAAAATTTATGATACCAATGTAGATCTCAGAAAAGTAAAGAGAGTTATCAGTAAAACTTTTACTAACCCTGAATATTAAATTGTAACTTGCAAATTCCATCTACATGAAACATCACAAATTTGAAGTACATTGTTTGTATGATCAGTCCAAAAGTAATAGTCCTCAACAAAATTTCAGTTCCGTGAAGCAAAAGGGGGAAATTTTATAGAGATATTACAAATAAACAACAAGCATTTGAAGAACTCAAGTCAATTCTTGCAATTAAAAATTGTTTTGAAATATTAAATTTCGGTAAATATATAATTTTTTTTGAAAAAATCTTACATTAATTAAAAATGAAACCGAATTATAATATTTAAATAAAGTGTAAATTTCATATTCTGAATTGGTTTTGAGGGTGAGTTAGACTCATAATTACTTTTTATATTTTTTCATCTAATTTTTTATTTATTTATAATATTAAAATCGAAAATTTTATTTTAATAGATATAATCTAGTCAAAAGTGTTGGTATATTAGTCGAGTTTGAAGCATGGTCGAAGAACTGCGCAAATAATATAAAAGAAATGGATGGAAGAGGAGGTTGAAAGTATAGGAGGGTGGATGGGTAGGTAACATGGGGAGATACGAAGGTATTTATTTGGAACGAAACAAGCATGAAGTAAGAGCAATGGAAGGGAAGACATTAAAGGCAAATTGGCCAAACTATTCTGATTATGATGCATATGTAACTAACTTTTTTAGGTCTATCTAGCAAGTTTAGTAACTTTATATAAATTATTACAAACTTTTAGGAAATTTTGGCATTATATGAAACTATCATCATTCTCTTCCCCTCCCCCTCTTTTATCTATTCCTACCTTCTTCCATCGCTAGAGAGAGGCCAAACAAAACATTACATGCCCATATATATTCAAAATCTGCCATTCACCTAACCCAATAATTTCTTTTCTATTCCTTTTATCATTTAAATGATTGAGTATTTTAATTCATTTCAAAATCAATTTGTTTTAAATAAAATTATATATATATATATATAAATTGTATTATATAAATTAAGGTAAAAATTATAGATTTTTTTCTCAATATCTCTTTTTAACAAATATCTATTAAACAAGTTAATGTTAATCTAGTAAATATTATAAATTAAGACAGATTTTCTTTCTTAACAAGACAAACATTAAACAAAAATTTAAAATTATAATTACAAAAAAATTAATATTATCTTACACTCTAAAAAAATGTTTTCAAAAGAAAAAAAATTTAAATACAAAATTTAATGTTAGAAATCTTATATTATTAATATATATATATATATAAAATAAGTATAAATTTTATTTTATAAATTAATTTTTATAAAATTAAATTAGATTTGAAATTATTTTTAATATCATATTAAAATTTATTTTATTAATATTAATGTACTTATCTCATCACTTTTTATTATATTTTATTTCATAATTATTTTACTATATATAAAATGTTACTAACCTTATTTTATAAAACGGTGGAATTAAATTTAAAATTTATTTTTAATATAATATATTATTTTTTTTAAAGCAATTTAATTAGTTACAGTTGCAGTTTATATAGTTTGACACGAATGATAAAGTTAATTACGCACCTAATATGCTTCGTCAAACCAATGTACTAGTCACGTGTAATTATTGTCATAATGTGCTTTGTGACAAGAGATAACTAATTTTTAATAAAATTAGGTGAAAATTTCAAAACACTTTTTAGTTTGAAAATAAATGCATGTCTTAAAAAATTATAACAGCTTCAGTTCAACATTACACACTCCTGACATAATATTTTTTACTTTAAAAAGAAAATTCTATTTTTGTTTTTTGGTGAGAAAAATTGGCAGTCATTATCTATCGAATTTTCATATTTTACGGAATATTTCTTTCAAATTTTTTGTGAATCTTACTAAATTCACTAGAAAATTTTGTAAAAAAACACACTTTATATAAATTTTTATAGAAAAATTATAAAAAAGATTGCATGAATAATTCTAGTAGTATTGATTTAAAAGGTAATTGATATTTAAGTAAATATTATTTCCACCATACATTCTTTGGTTAGGGTTACAATTCTATTTTGTTTACTTAGAAATAAGACTAAAAATATTATATGATATAAATTTTTGTCTCTAAGAATTTGGGACTTCAAAATTTTAGATGTTCGTTCTTTACTATTTGATTAATATTTGAATAAAGATGATATTTTGTAATATACGAGTTCTAGATTTTGGATCAATCAAATTCTCAAATATCATTTTTTTTGATAATTTTTTTGTTTTATATTTTATTTTCTCAAATTTTTATTTTTTTACAATTTAATTTCCTTAATTTTTTTATTAAATAAATTTTAATCGTACGATTAGTAAATGTATTAGATAAGCAAGACATGTTGGAGGAATATTCATATTTAGTCTTGCTACATTTACGATTATTACACTTTTTCAAATGCAAAACAAGTTTGACTCTATTTAATTTGATTTCTGGATCTAACCAAATCTATGACTTTTGCTTAGTAGTAGTATTTTTTTTTAATTTCGATTTTATTGCTTTGTTTATCTTAATGGTATTTATTTAGTTTATGCAAGGTTGTTAATGAGTTATTATTTGATCTAGAACTTAGGAGATTTTCCAGGTCAAACAGAAAAAAAAAATCAATTTCGGGAAAAAAGAATTGAGGGATGATTTTACTGATGAAGTATGCCAAAAGAGAAAGTGGAAGAAAAATTAAAGAGAGTCTTAAAGAGAAGAATGATAAGAAGACTAAATGAGTTTTTAGAGGAAATTAGAAAATATAATCAACTTTGTAATAATTTAGAAGATTCTAATATATTTAATGTTTTAGGGTTTAGAGATTGAAGTATAATTAATTATAAGGATTAATAGTAATGAAAAGAAAATTATTTAATCAACTTAATAAAGAAAATGAGAGATAAAATTTAATTCTAATAATATTTATTTATATATTTTTATTCAATTTAAGTTTTTTTTAATTTATAAATATAATAAATATTGTATTCGTTTAGTTTTAATTTTTTTTTAAATTTTAATCATAAAATATTGTTTCTTTTAATTTAAATATAATAGCAGAAAGTTAATGTAATTTTTTATATTATTTCAAATTTTTGTGAATTCGATACTTTTATTTATTTTTAAAATTACTTATAATAATAGTGTTCGCTAAAAAATCAATGATTAATTTTGTTATTTGTTAGGAATTCCTTGTTACTTAGGACTATGGTTAGGTTAAAGATGTATAACTATATTTATTAATTTCATAAATTAAAATTTAGAAAATGAAGATTTTAACTTTTTTTATGTAAAATTATAAATTGAAATTAATTTTGAAAATTTTAAATTAGAAAATTAATTTTTAAAAAATGCTAAACTATGTGGATGAATCATGATTGCTAATGAATTAGTAACTCAGTCCAATTCAAACACTGCATTAATATTGAAATATTGTCTAAAAATAATTTAATAAAAAATCTGAATAACTCAATAATTTGTCAGAAACAAAGGGTGATTTCATCTTTACTTTGTCTGAATATTGTCTAAATTTTTGCTATTATAAATGACAGATCTAATGATTCAAGAGTAACTTTCATCTTTACTTTGTATTTCATTTTTAATTTATTTAGTTAAGGATGAGTCACTGTTTACAATAATTTGATTAAAATAAAATAAACCATAAAAATGAAGAATAGTTGTTTTAATTGTTCTTGGAATAATTTTATTCTTTTTTTTTAGAAATATATTAATTTGAAAAGTTGTGGTTCGTGGACCAACGAAAGAAAGGGGGAATAGTGGCGACCTCAAAATGCCCCACATTGGACCAAACTTTACGGAGTCTCCGACATAGACACGTGGCAACGCCACCATACGCCGCTTAAGCCTCACCGTTCCTGGACGAGGATGTTGTGTGCACCGTCGCACCTCTCTCTTCCGAAACCCTCTTCACTATGTCGAGGTTCATCACCTTTTACCTTTCAATAACTCACACACACACACTCACACTCTTTGAATTCAACATTATGGGATTTCATTTATCATATAAAATTCATAATATTCTCCGTAATGCCTCCCCTTCATCTTATTTGGTCCCTTCGTAAACGTTTTTCAAATATTAGTGCTGATAGGCATGTTCTTGTTTGATATTTCAATTTGTTTTATTTTATGTTAATTTATTTTATGGTACTTCAGTCCTAGTGGTAACACCTCAACTTCAGAGTATCTTTCTTTCAGTAGTGCTATAAGGAACCCCTCTTTTAATACTTGTTTTGCATGGACCTAAATTGAAAGGTTATAGAGAAACTGATAAATTCTGCTGTAGAAATTTCCTATTTTGGTTGAAATCAATTTACTTTGAAATGTAATAATCTCTCTTTTTGTTTTGGATTTTTAAAACCTGAAGGTTTCAGAGTTTTGTTTGTGTGACTTGCTTTGTAGAGATAAATTTGTTTTTGTGCGAAGCTTGTAGGCATGTCTAGTGAGAGCTTGAGAGAGTTAATCTTGAATATGCGATTATATATGAATGGTAAAAATTATTTTAATTAGTTTTAAATTTAATCATTCTTTAAATTATACAGTTGAGATTTTTTTCACCCTGATACGCGTTCTATATATATTAGCTTTGTTTGAGTTTTAGAATGTGAATAATATCTATGCAATGTAATGTGCAGACTTCTTGCTTGTCAAAATGTTAGGAGGTTTACCCGTGCTATTCACAAGACAGGCGGCTTCGAAGTATTTTATCCAATGGGGTCCCCTTACTCAAAATACAATTTTTTCTCGCACTATAGACATGTAAACTCTGGACAAACTGTATTCATGTTATTTAAATCGAAGGTTAACTTTCTTATGAGTAGCAGGGCTAGGAACTTGTATACCCTCCCTGCAAATAATGCAAAATACTATCATTGTCAAGTTGTTTGGAATAGGATGTGTTTCCATAAAGGACCAGCTCTACTGCCAATAGGTCACATTGCCCGTGTGGTAAGTTTGGCTATGGTCAAATCAAATTTTGTTGTTCATGGTGTGCTTGCCTTCATAATAGGAGAACTTGCTTGGACACAAGGGAAATGGGCAGAAGCAGAATCCTTTCCAACTAGGGATTCCTTTTATGTGCATGCGCAAGATGGACGTGTATATTTAACCGCTGCTCTCTTTGCAGCCATTGAGGTTTTTATCTTGTTTCTTAGGGCTATCTATTTGGTGATTTTGTTCTCTCCTTGCATAGCTATGGCTCCTTTAGTTGACTCTTTTGGCACTCAGTTTAGAAAAACATGGATTCATGTTGTTCGCATTACACTTGAGAAAGCTGGCCCAGCGTTCATTAAGTGGGGTCAATGGGCCGCAACCAGACCTGACCTCTTTCCAAGGGATCTCTGTGATGAACTTGCAGAATTTCAAACAAAAGCACCATCACATAAATTTAGCTATAGCAGAAAATGTATTGAAAATGCATTTGGTCGCAAATTATATGAAATATTTGATAAGTTTGAGGAGGAACCTGTAGCATCAGGTAGCATTGCTCAAGTTCATCGAGCTACACTAAGATACAAATTCCCTGGTCAGCAAATCAAGCCTGTTGATGTAGCAGTGAAGGTCCGACATCCAGGGGTTTGTGAAGCAATTAGAAGGGATTTTATCCTTATCAATCTTGTTGCCAAAACTTCGTCTTTCTTCCCTAATTTGAAGTGGCTGAGACTAGATGAAAGCATACAACAATTTGCTGTCTTTATGATGTCTCAAGTTGATCTTTCAAGGGAAGCAGCGCATCTTAGTCGCTTTATCTATAATTTCCGGAGATGGAAAGATGTTTCATTCCCATTGCCTCTGTATCCCCTCGTGCACCCTTCTGTTTTGGTAGAAACATTTGAACAAGGTGAAAGTGTTTTGAACTATGTTGACCATCTTGAAGGACATGAACATTTCAAAAGTGCCTTAGCTCATATTGGAACACATGCTCTTTTGAAGATGCTTTTGGTAAAATATTCTGAATTTTCCTTACAATCTATTTTGTTTTATTTTCCTCAATAACTTCCTGTTCAATTTTGTTTATCAGATTATGTTGTTTGTTAATAGTGTTGTTAGTTCATGAAATTATAGAACGATAATATGTTATAGTACTTAACATTTAACGTAGTTGATTCAGATATTGTTTGTGTGTGAGAATGTGAAATTTGATAGAGGGGGTGTTATTTCTATAAAGAGAGAAGAGGCTTATGGCTTCAGAAACAGCTCCATCTGTCAGTAACCACACTAGTGCTGGTTACAATTACCACCGTTTAGTTTTATATTTTGTATTGTTTTAATCAAAATTATGTCATATTCTGATATTTATAGTATGGATATGTTTTTCAAACATAAATATAAAAAAAAAATGAAGGGGAAGATCAAGAAGAAAAGGAGAACTAACCTCACAATAACATTCTAAAATTCCTTATTGTATTATGCTGGGAATTTTTCGGACTATAGGATGAATTTGTTAAGGAATAAATGATGGATTGTTTGAGCATTTAACTAGAGAATATTCTTGATCTTCATTTGAGCATCACTGAGATACAGAATTATTTTCCTTTTTCCTTGCCGTTACATGTTGTTTTGATAAATTATGTCTTATGGATAATAGACGTTTGAATGAAATTATCAATTAACTTTACTTGATATATCTCTTCTTTCAGATGGATAATTTTATCCATGCAGACATGCATCCCGGAAATATTCTTGTCCGAGTAGGAAAAAGTAAATCATCACCCATACCACTGTTGAAGTCAAGGCCTCATGTAATATTCCTTGATGTGGGCATGATTACTGAACTTTCGAAGAGGGAACGAGAATATTTACTGGAATTCTTTAAGGCTGTTGCACTTCAAGATGGACGTGCAGCTGCAGAGTGCACACTTAGATTATCCAAAGTACAAAATTGCCCTGACCCAAAATCTTTCGTTGAGGTAAGAAATATTATTTCATGTTTTTCCACATGAGTTTTATTAACATCCTGATAACTTGTTACCACATAACCTGATGAATATTGGTTTGTTCTACATTTACATTTGTGAAAAATTTTATCCTTCACTTGCCATCCTACGTCTGAAACAAAATCATTAGTTGACCTCTGATCACCAGTTGCGGATTGAAGTCTGTAATTGATAGAGACTTTGAGGTTATGGACATTTGTGTTTCCCAAAGGTATAATAAGTAATTAGGCTCAAGAGATTTCAACATTGTCAGAAAAAAAATAGCCTTGTTTAATGGTCTAACCTGTTTCCGTTTTTGTGGGGATTGCATACTACTTGAGAAAAATGCATGTTAATTGTACTCCTTATCTGTGTCTGCAAGTGTCTGTCTAAACATTTGTGCACACACTGTTTTATGCATAATCTTCAAGACAAGACAATATGGTGAAAGATTGTAATTTTAAAAAAAATTATGTATAGCCTATTCTCTTGCATTTCCTTAAGTGTTGTACAGTTGACAAATGATTTAGAGCTGTTTGTTCATACTTATTTCAACAGCAGCCTGTACTTTTCTTTTCTGATAAATCTTTTAGCATTTAACAGGAGGTGGATAAATCATTTAAACTTTGGAGGTCCCCAGAAGGTGAATCTGTCCACACAGCTGATCGTATGCAACAATTGCTTGAACATGTTAGACGCTCTAAAGTTAATATAGATGGAAATGTTTGTGCTGTGATAGTGACCACATTGGTTCTGGAGGTAAGTTCTGCCTCTGAATCAACTTTTCTACAAAGTATTCTGGACATCTTTATAAATGAAATGAATGATGAAAACCTCAGTAATGTAGATTTTGTGCGTTGCTATTGGTATATGGTTGAAAATTCATCTTACGTTTTTTATTGGCTTGGGATATATCACTCATAAGGATATACTTAACACATTTTAAATAACTGATTATTTAATTTTTTAGAGCATATGGTGGATATTTGTTTAGAAATGGAAATCTTTTCATCACCGTGTGAGGTGTAAACTATTATTTTGCATGTCCATCTTTTTGATGTTCTGTAGTGGAGATAGTCTGTTGATTGTCTTTAAACATGATGAAGAAGCTTACTTTCTGACCTTTGTAGGGGGACATGGTTAGAATACTTTACCTTCCTTAGAATAATTTTTGCATAACAATCAAAACTGAAAACTAAAACTTAAATCACCAAGCAACTATGCATGTAGGTTTGAGAACAAAAGCGGTAGTGGGTTTTTTATTTTTGGATTGCAGCACAGCCAAGCCATATTCAGCCCCATGGATCAATTGATGCCACTGGACTCTGTTGAAGACGAAGATTCATTAAAGAAATAGGGAGTAACAGAAATGAGAATGTTAAGATGGATGTTTGTCCCCAAGAAAATACAAGTTACAAAATGATTGTATACAAGAATAAAATACTGATTGATGAAAAATTTATAGAAAATCATCTAAGGTTGTTTTAACATGTACAAATATGGCTCTGAGAGGCACTATTGACGAGTAGATTCCATGGGTTTAGTCCTATTATCCTATACTAGAAAAAAAACCATTGTCATTGGAGAAATTTGTCAAAAGAGATCTTAAGTAAATAATATCTTTGAAACTTTGGCATTTAATCCAATCAAATGACGTTGGGTTAGGTAGTCCATGTAGCTTACCTCAGTGGGATAGGACTTTGTTGTTGTTACTTCTGCCTTCCTCTACTGCTTTCATTCAGATTCAAATTACTTTCATTTGATTATCGTCTTTCATTGGAGCCTCTATAGGCTTAGTTTTTAAACCCAAGTGTTAACTTGTAAACTATCACAGTTTTTGTGTTTAGGGTGACACAACAAACCAACTTGGTTACAAACTCACTCATGGTTGAACTTGGGTGAACTCAAGTAGGATCCTAGATGAATGATCAGAGTCTCTAGTTAGCTACTGGTCCAACCAGTTTGGTTCAGTTGCCAAAAACTGCCCCAAAATCCATAAAATGACACTTTTCATTATGGTTTGATCCTTTTTTGTCTTTTCAGCTAAGGTTCATGAGTCATGGCCTTTCTCGATTTTCTCCTTTTCCAATGACAGTCACTTGTGCTTCTCCCTGCCAACACAGGTGACAAAGTTGCCGAACTAGGTTACTCTACAAGTCTTCTCCTTCACTGACCAACCTCTGTGATGAAGCCCTTTGCTAATCTCTCCCCTGTGATGACTGACGACTATTTCTGATCTGTGAGCTTTGCAGTTGCAGCCCCTATCTCCTGTGAGCTTGAATGGCTATTGACCCATGCAAATGTACCCTCTTTTCTTATCGTTCCCCTGTCCATCTCTCTTGCTTGCCTAGTTGACTGTGCACTGGGCATATTGGCTTCTGAAAGTATGAACTATTAAAATTTTGATTTCTGAAGGTACCCTCTGGCTGAAGTTTGAAATGTTAATTCCCATTTATTCTCCTTTTGTTTTTTCCTTTCTTTTTTTGTTCCGAACTTGCTATTTTAGTTGATAAAAAGATCCCGATTTTGTTTGTCCATAATTTACAGAAAGTCGGACATTGGTGGGTCAAGGTTCTCAAGCAACATGGTTGCTCAACCCACTCTGAATCTGGAAAAGATGCCTCTTGAAAAGAGGTTTGCTATTAGGTGGAAAAATGAGTCAGATATCTAAGTCAAGGGATATGCTGGCAAAGTTGAATAAAACTATTGCTCAAAAATTATTTGTGGAGGAAATTTTAGATTCCAGCATAGTCATACTGGAACTAGATAAGATTTAGAATCTTGTGCAACAGTACCTGAAAAGTTAAAGCTTGACGATGAAAGTTGTTGCAAAGGCTAAGGAGGTATCAATAAAGTAAAGGAAAATGGAATGGTTGACGAGAAAGGAGATGGAAATGGAAATGGATGCACCCAAAAGAGAAGGGAAAGAAAATTTGAAGATTATTACAAAAGGAAAATATGGTGGGGTTCAAGCAACGATAAACCAAGTGATGAACATAAAGGAAGAAGTTGATCAACAAGTTGCTTAATATTTTTTCACGAGCATCATTCCCTTCAATTATATTAAAAATGTGGAGTTTGTAAAAATATGTGAGATGATTTAGAAATATGGAATTGGTTATAAATCTTTCTTATCATGTCATCATGAGATCAGGGAAAACTTTTGAAACAAGTAATGACTTGAACTAATCCAATGCTTCAAGAATTTGGCAGAGAATCAGTTTTTCTGCCATGCTAATGGATGAACAAATAAGCAAAGATGTTCAATTTGCAACTTTTCGGTTAATAGCCCTAATATTTCTCTACTCAATGGATACTTATGACATCTCTTAAACAACCGAAAAAGGTTTTAGGAGGTTGAATGATGATGTGACATTTGTTGAGAGGAGCATGTAGTCTATGTAGTCCATGTAGTTTAGATAATACTGCAAGTTACAAAACAGGAGACACACTGATGAAAAGTGGCGAAATAAATTGTATTGGAGTTCATGTGCTTTGTTACAAGTCTTCAGGCACTCTACAAGTCTATGTAAACTCTCGAATTTAACATCTTTGTCTGCAGTTCTTTTTGCTACTGACTAAACCGTCTTATGTTTCTGCACACTCTCCATTTAAGAATGTAACATACCTGAAAAATATGATGATGATACATTTAAAGAAATGTTCATCTATAATGCATGTAAGATTAGATGCTCAATGACAATGGTTAAATTTTAAACAATGTAGAGCATGAGGTAGCTCTTGTTTTCCAGATTCATTATCTTCACAGTTTAGAGCTCTATTATTATCTTGAAGGTTTAGAGCTCTAAGCTAAAACTGCTATTTTCCCTAGCTAAAACATGAATTAATTTTTCTTTGCATCTTGTTCCTGTCTCCTCCTTAGGGTTGGCAGCGAAGACTTGATCCAGAATATGATGTGTTGAATGCTTTGCAAGCACTGCTATTTAAAGCTGACTTGGTAGAGTCTCTGTCTTATGCCATTGAGGGATTGGTGGCCCCGTGAGTGAAAGGTGTTATATTTGCCAAAACTTTTCAAAATGGTGGAGCAGAAAGAATCACTGGTAAATTCCTTAGCTACAGCTGATGATCTTCCAATTTTTGAAAGGCATTTTTTCCTGTTATGTTTGAGTTTCTTAATAAACTGCTGGATGTGGGAACCTGACATTGTGAAGGTTCTTGAATAATGTCTGATTCTGTTATTAACTCATGACGTAGAATTTAACAAGCAAAGATAAAACTCTAATGTAACTGGTTTTAAACCAAATTTGTTTACTTAACAAATGGGTTCGTTATCCAATTTTAAAAAGTGGTTAATTATAGACTGATTTTGGTTTTAAACTGGTTGCACAAATTCTTATGTAAAGCTGGTTTTGAATGCAGTTTTCTTTTTGCATTAAAACTAAATTCAAACTGGTTGAAACATTTTAGAAATAAATGTTAGTTTCATAAACATGTTTTGAATTGAAAATGGTTGATATATTCTAAAACTAAAACCAATACCAAAAGCAGTTTCAAACTAATTTGATTGTCAGTTAACTTTTAAAGAACTGGTATGATACCAGTTTGGCAGAAGTTAAATCAGTTTTGAGAAATTAAAGGAATTTTGTTTTAAAATTTAATCCAATTGGATTTAAGTCGGAATTAGTTTTGCTTTTAACAAAACTAAACAAACACGGATCGTGCACGCACGTGCCTAATGAGCAGGAAGCAAATTTTGTTCATGTTTCGGAAAGAAAGCGAGTTCTATCCTCTGAGCTTGAGCTATTTAAGTACTCAAATTTTAAGATCTATTAATTAGGTCCTTTCATCCTGATAATTTCGGCATAATGTTTCTTGTTATTTTGTATAGCCTAATTTTTCTTTATTAACATCATTATCAGAAAATACGTTGATTTGATAAATGTTTAGATGTTCAGTATGAAATATAAAACATTCCATAACTATTATGTTGTACATCAGAAAACAGCTGTATAATCATTAACCAGATTGAATTTGAATTCCTAGACTAATATAGATAACCCATATTGTTATTTGAATTCCTAAACATGTAATTTCTAGATAAATGAAATGTAAAGGTCCAAAACGCTACATTTACTGCTATGTTCAATCAAGCCTCTCGAAGAAATATAGATAACCCATTTCCTTGGGAGGATTAATGGAAGGCCCAATCTTGTCGTCGTTGAAAATAACCCATATACCATCTTTCAACAATTGAGCAACATAGCGAACAGTGCGCAGAGGTTGTTCCACTGTGGCTTACAATCCCAATAAGTCGATATCCTGGAATGCCAAAGGTTAAAGAATAAGATCAGATTGTCAAATTACTAAGAGCAATACGATGCTACGAATTTTAACACCCTACCCAATAAATTTATGATTAAACCCTTTGTAAAACATATTACCACTTAGCAGTAACATGAATGTGGAAGACAAACTAGACATCAGATTAGCCAGATCAAAGTTTTCAGAGATGAGAAGGGAAGTAGAATGAAATATGATCATGATTCACAATAATTACCAATTTATGTTTAGGTAGGAGTTAGGATCGACAAAACTTAAACCAAC
This sequence comes from Macrotyloma uniflorum, assembly GCA_016859785.1. Taxonomy (NCBI): domain Eukaryota; kingdom Viridiplantae; phylum Streptophyta; class Magnoliopsida; order Fabales; family Fabaceae; genus Macrotyloma; species Macrotyloma uniflorum. The sequence goes on along the minus strand of BDMB01000063.1, from coordinate 580,335 downwards.
AAAAGGGTACATCAGAGAAAGTAAAAGCAACTTACTCCCTCCTCCATCGGGTAGGTTAACATCATTAGGAGTCGATGCAGCATTTGATGCGGCAACATTCATACTGGAGACTGATGCATCAGGATTGTCGAATATCCATCCGGTTGCTCTCTCAGCGTCACCACCCTACAGAACGATGGTTTTCATTTATTCAGCCAAGCATTCAGGCACGATTTAAAAAATAATTTAATCTTACAGACACAACGATAGATAAAATATGTAAAAAAGTATTACCGATTCCTTCAGTGCCTTTCTAGCAATTTCTTCCCGAAATCCAAATGAAATTAGAGTATCAACTGTTGATTGATCCACATTTGTCAAGGTTTCAGAGCCATGGCCTTTGGAGATAGGAATGTCAATATATAGTATGTACAACAAATTCATCCAGCATTATGTCCTGCATTATGAGGTAACTTGCAACAAGTTTGTTTTGACATATTAAAGAAAAAAAAAGCCCAATTTCAAATACCTGGATCCTCCATGTGAGATAGCAACCAATTTATTGCCTCTTCTACTCCAACATTTTATGTATATAGTGGCTTTCTGACAATGTAAATGGTTAAAGCCCATGGAAACCAGTTATGATACAATTTCTTCATTGGCCCAAGTCTTGCTCGAATCTTCCTCATCAACTGTAAGCACAAAAAGTAAAATGCCAAGAGATTCGATAATTTTCAGATTTAGTCCAGTTAAAATAGTTATTGTTTAGCTGAAATAGGCACAAATTGAGAAACTGATGAGAAGCAAAATTTGCTAGTTAACTAAGGTTATTTAATATAATCAGATGCAGCACAGGCATTCATTTATTGCTTGGAGACAACGGCGGACCAGCTATTATGAAATGAACAGGTTCGGTCGAAAATCGTTTAAAAAGGAGCTTTAAAAAGCTAATTTAGTGGAAGCATGCATGTTGTCATCAGCAATAGGAAACGATACTATATCATTATAAGCGGAATTTAACCAGATCTCTGCACTTCAAATTCCACTAATGATGGAGCAGTATGACCTTAAATATAAAAACAAAAGCATACGGCACAACACAAAACTTAGTTTTTACACAATTTTTGTGTATATGATTTCTGAGAAACAAATTATCTGTTTGTTCTCAATTTGAAACTCTAAGATATCAACTGAGAAGAAAACTTCTCACCTACCCCCATCAGGTAAGAGCTCTTCCCGGGACTGGTGACCTTTGCTGCGCATATGACTGGCATCTATGATATCAGAAACATCAATATCCACATCTGAAAGAAGAAAAATGCTTAGCATTTTATATAGATCAGAAATTCTTTAAAGAATAGTAATTTTTAATATAAATTAGGCATATCAAGGCCAAACATACCAAGCTTTTTGGGTATCCATCCTGCCTCCATAACAAATCTCCGCATATGTAACACCAGGTAATCAGGAAATGAGGTCAGACCTGCTGTCCTACGGAATAAATATTGTTTAAGCATCAAGATGATTTTCAAATCTTTTAACAATGAGATTTTAAGTATAAGATGTGATTGCCATCCACCCACTAAAGTCAATGACAATAGTAAACAATTTTCAGTGCTGTTGTTTTTGTCTTCAAAGCAGTACTGTAAACATGTATCTCTTCAGGAGCCCCAGAAGTTGGCTGGCTAGGCACCCTTGGACGCACAATCTCATTGCTATTTCTATCAAAATATATATGCTCAGTAGCATCCAAAGAAACATATGAATGAATAAGATTTCGGGGCAATGATTTTTTTCTCCAAGTTTTTTCTCCCACAAAGAATCATTCCATCGGTCAGATTTAGCCAATGATTTTCTGTCTTCTCGCATTTAGAACATTTCCACCCAGATGGTGGAATAACAACACCATTGTCAATCTGTTGTAAATTCATAGGATTGCTTGCTCCTTTCGTTCAGCACCCTCAGCTAGTAAGATTGCATAAACTGCTAACCTTATCTAAAATATTTTAACAAATAAAACAACTAAATTCCTAATTCCATAAAATGGGTAAGGGTGGAATAAGTACCTTCTCTGGCAATTCCACTGATGGGAATGGTAGAGACACATACACAGGTAATATAACTATATTATGAGTTTCCTCATACTCAAGAGCTCATTGTTATCAAATCTCCCATCAATACCTACAAATTAAAAAGATGGATAAAATAATGTAATCCAAAAACAGAACAGAAGATTGTCTGAAACTCAAATTTGTTTGAAATTATAATGATCACTAAACAAGAAAAATTTTCCACTACCAATACTAATAAGTTTAGAGCTATATATCCAAGTGACAAACAAGAAATATAAGTGGCAAACACAGACATCATATGTTTAAAAACTGAACAAAGATTGAAAACAAACACACAATAATAATAATGATAAAAAAATTAATATGAATGGTAATTTTAACATATAAATATTATAACTAAACATATTTTTTTAATTAAATGCATATTAATCATGTACCAAAAGATTTACCAACGTAATTTTTTATTATTTTTATTATTACTAAAAAGACTTTAAAATTTTAAGAGGCAAAAATAATATAATAAATTTCTAAGCACATATAGAAACATTTAATTATATGTAAATAAATAAAAAGAAAAACACAATAGTTTTATTAATTTGTAAGCCTCATCATTGTTTGAAGTAATCGTTAAACTTTTAGTATTATCTTCCAAGGCCGAAGCTCCAACATTTTGAATGGGTTACCAACGGTCAAATATTCCGAACCATCCAAAACGCAAGATCATATCCGTACATCAAACATCGTTCCCATCCAACGGTGCGTAACGTGGACAGCGAGTCAATCAGACACAAACCTACACGTCGTCGTTTCGCACTCTCTCCTTCTGCTTCTCCTCTCCGTTTTCGCGCATATTGTTCTCCCATTATTAGTGTCCTCTGCAGTTTCCTTAAATTCACAACAACAACAAAACCCACACTGAAAGGGTTTCTCGCAGAGCCTCTTGAGAACAATGGAAGCTTCTAAGAAGAAAGGGGTTGCGATCAAGAAGACCAAAGATCACTGGGCTTTTCTGGTAAATGTTTGTTTGTTTCCCTCGTTGTTCTTTTCCTTTTCATCGCCGTTTTCTAGTATAGTGATCGTGCGATTTCTTGATTTTTTTTTATTGTATTCTAATGGACTTTATTATTCCGAAGAACAACAATGTTTTCGGTTTGTGAAACATTGAAGATTTTCGATTTTGAAATCCATAATCATGCATTTTATTTAGTCTTGTTATTGATTATTATTATCATATTATTATTAGGGTATTATATGTTAGATATAAGCTGTTTATTCACTAACTATTGTGCTTTTTATTTGTATCTCTCCGTTCTTACTCTAAGTTCTGTTGTTGTATTAAGTCGTGATTGTCTTTTTGGTGTGTTGCGAATGCATGACATACAGGAGCATATTGAAGCTCCTATGTGGGTGGATTTGACTGTTGAAGCTATATCTGGTGGTGTAGGCACGTGAGTTTTCTATTAGATTGAGTGTTTTTCTTTTCTCAAATTATGTTACTGTTTTGATTTTTAATTTCTGTTATGTTGCAGAGGTGATGATGATTGGTTCAACACAAGTCACCCGTAAGAATCATGGAATTTTCTTTTTGGCCGTCTTGTCTGTTTTAATTTCGAGCTTGGAATTGTTTTGTAAACTGTGTTTGTGTACTTTCTACAAATCATTTTCAGGTTCCACCAGATGTCTGCCCGAGAGTTAAAATCTAAGTTTTCTCAGGGCGAGGAGATATTGGCACCAGGAGTTGTTTTGCAAGGAGCAAATTCGCCTGAGCTTCCTTCTTCAGTCTCGAGATCTAGAGGCAAACACTACAACAAGAAGAAGTGGGAAGGTAGTGATCTGAATGCTTTGTTAGATAAACACACCGGTTTAAGTAAGAGAGGCTTACAACAATCTTCCAGCTTTGGCCAAGTGAAACCCAAATCGAAAACAAATGTGAACAGGCCAAAAAGAGCATTGAGTGGGAAGTTTGGATTGACTTTTGAAAGCCATGCAAAAGGAAAAACTGAGTCAAAGGTCAGTTGTAGCAAACCGGGGAGTAGTTCAAGTTCTGATCCTAAGACTGGTCGAAGCTCTGCAAGGAGCACAATTACATCTGAGAAGACTCAGAAATACATGGAGGTATCTAGCAAACCATATGATCAGAAAGGAAGTTCATCAATTAGCAGGACTAGTATTGGGAAATACTGCGTTACAAGAAAAATCTCAAACATTCAGCCGCAAAAGAAATATTTGGAGGTATGTAGTCAACCATGTGATCAGAAAAGTAGAAATTCATCCGTTATTAGCATTAGGAGAAGTTATGTTTCAGGACAGAGTTCAAAAGTGGAAATAGGTAATAATAGCAGGCAATCTAGAGGTCGTAAATCATCTTCCGGGAAGTCTAGTATTGGGTCATGTTCAAACACCAGTAATGAATTTAAGTTTAGGCAGCAGAGAGAGAAAATCAAAGATGAGAAAGGTGAGGTGACAATGAATCTTATAATTAAGAATCCTTGCGAGCCGGGAGAAATATCGAAGGCATCTGCTAGTTCAGCCAAGGAAGCAAAATCTGGTAACAGAAAGGGAAGTAGTAACATCAATTTTGCAAAGCCAGCATACCATCGAACAGCAAAATCATTGGTGAGAAACTGCACTATCCTTAAGTCATGCATTTCTATTGTTACACAAATGATGTAGCTATTTGTCCTACATAAAGCTCATATTAATTGAGTATTAAGAATTGTTTTCGCCGAATGATTGCAATGCATGAGATTAATTTTTAGTGCATCCCTTTTCTGAAAGTTACACAGTTCTGTAGCCACTTATCACAATATTTTCTTTTGTAGCTACCCTTAAATTTGGTACAATTTTTTTATCTAGATATTATGTTTATCGAGGATGTGGGTTTATGTTTGCAGGTCCAATATCCGTCTAAAAGTTCAAAGGCATTGTTACAACACGCGGTCAATATAGAAAACAATTGTACGGGTGGTGCCAAGGAGAAACTAAGAACTACCAAGTTTAATAGTTCGACAGCCAAGGGAAAAGAGAATGCTATAAAAGATGTGACGGTGGATAAGAAATGCATTGCAAGAGGTGTTTCTACAGGGAGGTGTGTTATAAGTCATAGAACTAAAGAACACAACCCACAAAAGGTCGACAAAGCGGGATCATCTGCTTTGAAAATAGTGATATTGTAGTCAATTGATTTGGTTGACAATTCTTTATTGTTTCTATAAACAACTCTTATTGAGTCAAATTTCTAATATATGATGATGCATTATTATAAAAAAATCTCATCGAATGTGGTGGAAATATTAGAACTATCTTTAGTTAGATGCATGATATCTTCTATTTTTTTTCTTCTTGGTATGTACATACCCTCTAATCAAATATCAACTTTTTTATATATTTATTTATTAGTTCAGTTTTTGGAAGAGGGGAAATTGTATAACTACTGCCAGAGACATGTACTCATGTTATCATCCTTATGCCCTTGATCTTGCGATTGAATTGCAATACAATTTTGTAACTTGGTTGCAAAATCCCTTTTCTTTTGCATTTTCATTTGAATGCTATTTACCAAACCTTCCAAGTCTTATACAAGTTCATTAATGCAGGGAAGAGTCACTAATCAACGTGAAGCAAAGAACCCAATTAATCTTGCCCGAAGCATTTACCTACGCTAGATGAGTACAATATCCATTCTTTGAGGTGATAAAAAAATAGGGGAAGAAATGATGACCCAATCTGGCCAGCTCACATGCCTCCGTGAAGCCTTATATTGGTTTGTGCTAGTCCTAGTATATAGCATAACTCTAGTATGGCTTTAGTTGCTTTTATAGTTTTTTCATCATTATCAAATGATGTAATTCCGTAAGTTCATTTTCACCTATATACGCCAATTGATATAAGGAAAAATTAAACAAATCGTTGCCAAAATCCTCCTAACACTCGTGTGAGTTATTGACTGATACTATATAGTTGCCATCAATACTATTAGGACTGCCTAGAAGATTTAGCATACCGGTTTCCCTATTTCCAGTTTTTTTTTTTTCCCTCAACATATCCCCTTTTCAAATTTATATCAATGGAACATAATTTAAAAAAAGAGAAAAATACAAACACATACAGTTCGAATAAGAGAAGAAGAGAAAACTTTCTTTTACTTTTTTTTAATTACTAATATTTATATAGAAAACTTATTAGAGAAGGAAATAAAAATACCTAACAATCATATAATAATTTGCTTATAATTTGTGGACTTCAATTAATACTGAAAGAAAATAAAACTGGGTACAGTTTTGTAGTTAAAGTCTAGCATACTTGCAGAATAAGAGTGCTACGTTCTTGTTAATTTGGGATGTAACCCTCTCCTTAAGTGTCTTGCATGCTACTACATGACCTTTTTAAGAGTTCTCTGTTCTGCTATATGTCTCTTTGTCTTTCTTTCACATACAAAAGAAATTTTTTCACTCTTCCAGTCAGATCCCACTCTTAGGAGGATAAGTAGCTCTCACCCAACCCACAATTTTGTTAAATCATTTTTTTTTTTTAAACATGATCCATACAATATCTCAAAGCTAATGCATTGCAGAAATCAATCTAGAGATTACTAGGTTAACTCCTCGTATAGGCCTTGTTTTGTTAAATCATATGCAGTCACATTGTTTGGGTTGAGTTCTTTTAATGCATCCAATTATAATTAGATTGGGGAACATGTTTATGAATTTCAGTTATTTGATTATACATAATATATACAAAATAAAAATACTAGTTATTTAATATTTCTATTATTTAAGTTTAATTTCTATGAAAGTACTAAAATTTTAAAAACTTTAAAAGGTAAGAAATAGAACCCTCTATTTTCTTATAACAATTACAAAACATTTTAAAATACTAAAATTTGATAAATCATTGGATTATGATATGTCAATTTGATTGAAATGTTAGTTTCATAGTAATGTTAGTTTTATGAAAAGATACTAAAATTAAAGTATTTTTAAAATATTAGAAGAGGTGATAATATTTTTTTTCAGTTAACTAATATGATGATCCAACTTAAAGTTTAGTTGGGTTGGTTAATAAAAGAAAGGTAAATCCAATTGATTTGAACTTAATTGAGTTTGATTAAAATTTAAACTGAATGATTTATATTTCTTCCACTTCTATACTCAAATTTCTCCAATAAAAATTAAACATAATAGAATTCAAGTAAATAATTAGTAAAATAATTTTTTATCAATTATTTTATTTTGAAATTAAAAAATTTAAATGTATTTTTATTAATTTAATTTTCATAATCAGTAAAAAATCTGATTAATTAAGAAAATATTTTATCAAATATTCATTTAAACTTTTTACAATTTTTTACTTATTTAGTGAATGAAATATTTAAGTGTAATTACACTTATCTTTCAATTAATCTTAGTCCCAGTTCTTAAAATTATGTAATTTGGTATTCTGGTCACTTCACACCCATTATCTTAATAAGATACTAAGGTGGGTCTCACATTAAGAAGTATGCATGTAACTTATGTGGTTGAAGACATGAAGCTTATGTTGTATTATAGAGAATTTGAATTTTTTTTATTAAAATATATATATATATATATATATATATATATTAATAAGAATTATTAAAAACAGATACATATTATGTAAAATATATTAAAATTAAACATTTAGTTAGATAATTATCTTTTTCATTACTAAAAATTAAATACAGAAACAAATAATCACAAAATTGATTATCCAACACACAAAGATTAAGACTAAAGATTCATGTAAGATTCTATAAATAATTTTAATGTCTTTAAAGTCCTAAACTTGACCTAGAAACAAATATTTAATTGAGTCAAGAAGAAAATATATTTTACATCTACCTTCTTATTATAAAACAACATCAATTTATATGTTTACACAAACTTTACACCATCTCAAAATCACACAATCTTTCCGTATATACAATACAAGATATCATATTAGAAATTAAACACTTTTTCTCAATTAATATAGATACAACATATATTACTTTTTTTTTTAACTAAATAATCATAATTAACTTATAATTTTAAATATTTATATCTATATTCTTTTATATATATATATATATACTATTAATTAAATTTGATTTTTAATTTATTTTTATACATAAGATTTTATTATGTATTTTTTTATTTCAATCTTATAGGATTTTATTATTATTTTATATAAGATAAAATCTTCTTATATTTTATTTTTTTATTTAATTAGATATTGATAATGATAGATAATTATTAGTTACCTGACATTATTATATTATACTATTTATTTTAACTATTATTTAATTTGTAATTTTCTTATATTACTTTGACATTATAGTTAAGATATTGATAAACGAAAGTTTTTGACATTACACTATTTTAAACCGATACATTAATTAGCATAGTGAAAGTATGATATTTATTTAAAAATAAATTATTTTACTATATTTTAAATTTAATTGAAAATATTTTTTAATTTTAAGAGTTCTTTCTCGATTTATCAGATACATATAAAATTTAGAGAAATGTTATGTAAAATTTGGTATTTATTTGTATGAATAATATTAATGTGTTGAAAAGAAAAATTTATGTGTGATTTTGTAGATGAAGTGGTATGACCTACTATATTGAATTTGAACATTTTTTTCTTGAGGTGTTATTAGTATAGCTTATTATTATTATTATTTTTTTCATTCATTGAAATATATAGTTTTTTGAACACTGGTGTTATATGAATGAAATAGAATAACATTAATTTTAATTATAGTCTTCATTGTTTTTTATATGGAGAAAGTGATATCGGATATTATTTTAGGTATATTTCTTTTACAGATCAAGTAAGTGAGATCGAGGTTGTGTCTTCTACCAAACTATTTCTTGAAAAAGGCACCATTATTAACACATAATTGAGCCAGCAAATCAATTTATAGACCCACAAATCAATTAAAAAAATTAATAATTTTTAATTTAAATTCTTATTGAATATTCATATTTTTTGGAACATAAAAAAAAATGTGGAAAGTATAATTTGATATCCAAAAAACATATAATTTAACCTCAATTAACTTTTTTAAAGTGGAACTAAGTTTCCTAATAAAGTGTAATTAATTAAACCTAATGATTAGAAAACTAAATAAAGACTTGATACAATATTTATATTTAAGTTTTTTTTTTCTGAATATGAAATTCTAAAAATCAACATTTTAATCAATGACTATATAATTATTCTCTGTTTTTTTTAATTATCTGAAAGATTTTTATATTTATTTAATTTTCATTTAAATTTTTTTAAAATAACATTAATTAATTTTATTTATAATATTTAATTAATTTATATATGTATATATTATGATGTAGAAATGAGAAAGGTAAAATAGAAAATGCTATAATTATTCTATTAAAAATATTGATAAAGTGTTAATTATAATTTCTTCATAGTTGCAAATAATGCAAAACGTAACGTCTAGTAATTAATATAACTACTTAAAATAGAATTAGTTATAATTCGACGATTAATATTTGTAAAAATATTTTAAATGGAACTAATGGTAATTCATCATATGGTAGTCAATACAAAAAAATTGTAATGAAAAAAAAAAAAAAAATATATATATATATATTAATTAGTATATAATATATGATATTAATATTATTAAGAGGTTACTTTAAATATTAATTAAATTAAGTAATATAATTATTTAGTATATTTATCATTTAAACTCTTATTGAACAAATTAATTTACTTTCATATATAAAGATGAGATATTATATATTCTATTTCATCAAATATAGAAAATCTCATCTCATTAGAATTTGTTCTTTAGCCTTTTAAAGTAAAAAACATAATTAGTGAATGTATTGGTTATGTTGGTCAACGAGAATATTATTTTTTCCCAGAAAAATATTTTTTTTGAATAAGGAAATCGTAAAAATAATAAATTTTAATAAATTATTCTTATTTATTCATAATTGTTAGAGGAATACACAAATTATGATACTATATAAGAATGTATATGTTTATTTGAGAAACTCAAAAACTTTGAAAGTTTGAATATCAAATAACTAACTAAGTAGTGATGGTTTTAATATCCAGAATGAGAGTAGCAATTTCTTTGTTGTTAACAACATTTCTCTTTCTGCAGATAAAAAGTGGTGAGAGTGAAACTTCATTTTTGTAGAAGTTCTTAAAAAATGCAAAAATTCTAAAACAGATTTTCGTGTGGTAGAACACGATGCCCAGTCAAAATCTGAAAAAAAACTTTAATGTTCAATGCAGTACTCGAAGAATAATATAAACCATAACTAGGAAGATTCTTTAGATAACTTATTATTCTCATTGCTGGCTGCATATGAGGCTCACGAGGAGATGAAACAAATTGACTTAATTGTTGTATAACAAAACTTATATCCGGTCTGGTATGTGTGAGATACAGAAATCGCTCAATTAGCCGCCTGTAAAGTAAAGGATCAGAGAGTAATAATCCTTTATCAACATGAAGTTTAATTGAAGTATCAGCAGGTGTGGATGCTGGCTTACATATGAGAAGTCCGGCCTCAAAAATAAGATCAAGACAGTATTTGCGTTGATTTAAAATGATACCAGTAGAAGACTCAATAACTTCCAGACCTAGAAAGTATCAAAGGGAACCGAGATCTTTGATGTGAAACTTACTATGAAGATGATTTTTGACCAAATTAATTTTTGTAATATCATCTCTTGTGAGAATAACATCATCCACATAAACAGGAAGAATGGTAATATTGGATCCAAAATTTTTAACAAACAGGGAGTTATCAGCATCACTATGAGAATAACCAAAGCTTATGAGTTCAACAGTAAGTTTATGATTCCAATTTCGACTGGCCTGTTTGAGTTCATATATAGATTTGTCGAGTTTGCAAACATATGTAGTGTGAGGAAGGATAAGACCTGGTGGAAGTTTCATATAAATTTCTTCACTTAAATCTCCATGAAGGAAGGCATTATCAACATCTAGTTGCTGCATGAACCAGTGATTTGCAGTAGCTAAAGCAAGCACAATTCTAACAGTGGTTAATTTTACAACAGGTGAAAAAGTCTCAAAGTAATCAATGCTTTCAGTTTGTGTGAATCCCTTGACAACAAGTCGGGCTTTAAATCTTTCAACTGAGCCATCAGCCTTGTGTTTGATTCTATACACCCATCTACAACCGATGGTCTTCTTGCCAGGAGGAAGAGAGACTAATCTCAGGTATCATTTTTATGAAGAGCATGTAATTCAGCAGCTATTGCCTCTTTCCAACAATCATGTTGAGTAGCCTCTTTATATGAAGAAGGTTAAACTTGAATAGAGATGTTATGACAGAAAGAAATATGACTGGGAGAACAATTTTGATAAGAGAGAAAATTATGTATAGGATAAGGAGTAGAAGCTGAAAAATCAGATTTTGAAGCAGAGCCACAGTAGTAATTATCAAGATATTGAGGTTTAGTTCTTATACGAGTAGAAGTCCTATTGTTAGAAGCTTCAATTGAGAAGTATCAGAAACAATGTTTTGAGTTATTATGTTCTGTTCTTGACTGGTGACATATGAAATAGGTAGAGTATAATCGAACAAATCATTGCTGGAGGAATAAAAATTAGTAGAAAGATCAGATTCATGTGCTTTTGTAAAATAAAAGGGAAAAATAGTTTCATAAAAAATGGCATTCCAAGAAACTATTATAGATTTTGATTCGATGTCATATAAAACATATCCTTTTGTACTAGTTTTAAAATCGAGAAAGACATATTTGAGACTTCTAGAATCTAATTTTTGTTCTGTCAACAGTGGATGAACTTGCATAGCATAAACAATCAAAAGTTTTAAGATCTGCAAAATCGGGTTTGTTGTGGTGGACATGTTCATATGGTGATTTACTTTTCAAGAAGGGTGTGGGAAGCCGATTAATGATATGTACAACAAGTTTAAGAGAGTAAGACCAAAATTGGTTAGGAAGTTTTGACTGAAAAAGAAGAGTTCGACAAACATTCAAAAGATGTTGGTGCTTTCTCTCAACAATTCCATTTTGTTGAGGAGAAGCAACACATGAAGTTTCATGTAAAATTCCTTTAGAACTATAGAAATCATTTAAAAGAAATTCCCTCCCATTATCAGATCTTACTTTCATAAGCTTGCATGAAAATGATGAAATTCTGAAATGAAGATTTGACTTTAGTTTTATTTTTAAGAAGTAAAATCCATGTGACCTGCTATAGTCATCCACTATTGTGAAAAAATATTTATAACCATCAAGAGAGACAATTGAAATTGGGCCCCAAATATCAATGTGTATGAGTTCAAAGAAATTAGTGGATTTGGAAGTACTAGAAGGATATGGTAAACGTTCTTTTGTTTTGCAAAAGCACATGCATCACAATCATTAATAGGAGAAAAATAAATAGTAGAACATGAGAGTTAGTGGAAGCAATAAGTTTAGGAATCGAGAGTAATGAAACAGTAAAATCTAGGCGTATAAAGTATTATGAAGAATGATATTACCCAGAATAATGGTTCCAACGAATCTGGCATAGACTATATTTTTATTAGGTAGACATATAGAAATTGGAGGAATAGGTTTCAGATTTTGAAACAAAAACTTAAAAGGACAAATATGATCAATGGCTCCACTATCTACAATCCAAGAAGAGGATGAAAAGAGATGACCTGAAGTGTTAATGGAACACTAATGAATGGAAGTGGAAGTAGAGGGAGCTTAGTGTGATTGTTGGATTAAGGCAAGAAGGGCTTCATATTGCTCTTTGAAAAAATTAGCTTGGACATCATTCTGCTCATTCATAATGATGGAAGAATTAACAGAAGCAGGAGCAATAGAATCAACCATGCTAGCAGATGACTTAGGAGTAAAGATCTTGCTTTTGTTTTGTTGATATCCCTGAGGAAGGTCATGCTTTATCCAACAATTATCAACAGTATGATTAATGCGATGACAATAATCACAATATCGAGATACCAGTTAGTATGAATTCAACTTCAACACACCCATTAAGTAGTTTGTCACACAAAACAATATATGTTTTATCAACATATGTCTATATTTATGTTTAAAATCACTACTTTTAACAAAGCATATGTCTAAATGTTGTATTTGCTGCTTGAACCTTGAATGATGTTCAAGCTTGGAATATTGCATATAAGTCATTCTGATGTGACTCATTAGTCACGATGATCAGAATCTTGTATCTAAGATGACAATACGATTGTGAGGGAGATTTGTAGGTCTTATTAGCCATATTTTTAAAGATCATGAGAACAAAAACAACAAAAGAAGTATGAGATATTCTTTAACAGGAGTATGAAGAAGATTCAAAAGTCAAGACAATCAAACTTCAATCTCCTAAAAAGGATTTTGAAAATGAAAAAATGAAAGAAAAAGAAAGTTTGAATGATTATTTCAATATATTAATTGAATTGGTGAATCAAATGAAATCTCATAGAGATACAATTGAGGATAGAAGATTTGTTGATAAAATTCTTATTAGTTTGATTGAACAATTTGATCCTATGGTGGTTGTTATAGAAGAAACTAAGGACTTGTCAACCATGATTGTTCAAGGGTTAATGGGGTCACTTAGATCTTATGAGCAAAGATTGTTACGTCGTGTTGAAGAGCCAGTTGAAAGCGCCTTTCAATCCAAACTCACGATATCATCTCAGAAAGACGAATCAACAAATATTGGTGAGTCTTCTAAGGGTGGTAAATTTGGAAGAGGTAGAGGAAGAAATCAACATGGAAGAGGAAGAGGCTACAATGGTGGAGGAGAAAATAATGGAGGATCAAATAAATGGTACGGAATTTGTAAGAAAAGCAATCATGAAGAAGAAGATTGTAAGAATAAAGACAAACTACAATGTTATAATTGTAAAAATTTTGGGCATATTCAAAAGGATTGTCACTTTACAAATCCATAATACAATTCATTTGCTGAAGTAGAAAATGGTGAAGGAAACTTGTTCTTTGCTTATAAAAAAATGACTCAAGAGCATAAGAATGTGTGATATTGGATAGTAGTTGCAGTAATCATATGATAGGAGACAAAGAAGCCTTTGCTGACATGGATTCTTCATTTGCTTCAAAAGTTAAATTAGGCAATAGAGAGTATGTTGAAGTAGAAGAAAAAAGAAGTATTGGATTGGAGTTACAACAAAACAAGGAGAAAAGGTAATTCATGATACCCTTTATGTGTCAAAGTTAGACGAAAATCTGTTGAGCATTGGACAACTTTTAGAACATCATTATTCTCTTCAATTTGAGAATCGAGAGTGTAAAATTTTTTATTCAAAAATAAAAATTGTTGTTGTGGTGAAAATGACGGATAACAAAAGTTTTCCACTTTCTCTTAATTATGAGAAAAAAAATCAACTTGATGGCAAGAGAAGAAAATGACTCTTATTTGTGGCACAAGTGACTTTGACACTTAAATTACAATGGCCTTATGTTATTGTCTCAAAAGAATGTGGGTGTTTGAAGGATGTATGCTTGGCAAACATCATCGTCAACCATTCCCAAAAGAAGGAGTAAGTAAGAAGAGTTAAAGAAGTGTTAGAATTAATGCACACAAATATATGTGGTCCAATGAATACTCTTTCCTATGGTAAAAATAGGTACTTTATTTTATTTATTAATGATTTTACTTGTATGACATTGGAATATGACACCAGTTGAAGCATGGAGTGGAAGAAAGTCATCAGTAAACCATCTTAAAATTTTTGAATGTGTTTGTTATGCTCAAGTTCCCATAGAAAAAAGAACACAAAACTTGAAGAATCAAGTGTGAGATGTATCTTTATTGGGTATAGTTCTACGTCAAAAGGCTATAGACTTTATAATTTGAAGACTAAGAAGGTGATCATTAGTCAAGATTCATATTTGATGAGAAAATTTTCTTAAATTGGTATGAAGAAAAACATAAGGAAAAAATAGTTTCAACAACTATTTTGCAATAAAATTCAGCACTTGAAAATGAGGTAGCCTCAAATATTCCAAGTTCTCCATCCTCATCAAGTTCTTAAAGTTCAAGTTCATCCTCTTCAAGCTCAATTCCAAAAAAAATGAGGAGTTTGAGTGATATTTATGCAAAGTGCCATTATTGTGTAGAGGAACCAAAAACATTGAATAGAAAATTAAATAAATTTGGAGAAAGGTCATTGAAGAAGAAGACATGAAAATTGATGAAAAAGTAAAACAAAAAAAAAATTTTAGAAATTCAAGAATAACACATTAAGAAAAAAAAATGTTGAATAACGTATTATTAAAAATATTTAATAAAAATTAAATATTATTGAAAACCTTTTAAAAATAATTAATAATATTAATGAGTATGAATATTCATATGAGTCTTGTATTAATTTATATAATATTTTTAAATGTAATAAAGAAAATAATAAAAAAAAAATCAAATTAGAAAAAAATCCAGTTCAAAATTATTTTTTTTATTCTAAAATATTTATCTATAATTTTGCATAGAACACCCTGAAGAGTAATATGTTCTCGGAAGAACTTTTGTCATTCTTGAATCATTTGATTTTCATAATCGTTCTAAATTGTGGTTTGGGCAAGGGGGTGAAGCATTTTTTTGACTTATAGATCATTAAAATATTTGTTAGGTATGAAATTTGAATCTGATTTGTAATTTTAATTGAGACTATTTTATTTATCTAAATAATTACTGTGCTAAAAATTGCACTATTTATAACAAGTTATCAGAATCATGCTTCATTTATGAAGCAGTTTAGGAAAAAAAAATTCTTTCCGAAAGACTTGGTTTGTGAGAAAGATCTTTTGCTGTAATTTTGCAGTTGTATCCATTTAACTGTTCTTCGAAAAGATTCAATTGGTAAGTTTGAAACTAAAATTATAAATACTCTAAAATATATTTTATCAATACAATAAAATTAAATTGAAATTCATATAAAATATCATAACATACATACTTCTATAATTTTATATTTTAACTATTTCAACATATGTCATTTTATCAATTATTTATAATTTAATAAGTTATCTTAACAACTTTCAATTATTTCTAATATTAACTATATTTCCAGCTAGTTTCTAAGATTTTATTTTCTAAAATCAAATATTAAAATTGAAATATTTGATCTTATTTTGTCTGTTTGTACATGCATTGTTGTTTCCTAATAATATTCAACGTGATCTAGATTTCAATTAAATGTAGATAAGTTGATAGAACAAGACGAAATTAAAATTGTAATGAAGTTCAATTATTTGCTAATGTCAATATTTAAAATAAGTTTGCGTTTTGGAGAATTCACACTTGAGAAGTATACATATTGAGTTTGGATTCTAAAATTATCTGATCAAATCCATGGAATAAATTTTATTTATTTATTTCAAAATTAACTTTAAAGATCAAAAGTAATAACTTTATATTTTGAAAAAAAAAATATTTTACAAGAATAAAACTAAAATTTGTTCATTTTATAAGAATTAATACCATTAGTTTTAAAATTGTAGGAACAAAATACTAAGAAAATTTTGATAGGAATCAAAATTAAAATACATTTATTTTATAAAGACTAAAAAAATATTTAAATCTAGTTTTATATATGTATTTATAAAATAAATAGATAGATAAATAAAAAGTATCATTAATATATTTTTTTACTGATAAAATTTATTTTAAATTACAAAATTTATATGAATTCTACGGTGAGCCACTTAAACAAGTGTTCACTGTTGGACCATTGATTACAACAATTGGATATAATATTTAAAATAATGAACAGTAGAGACTTTTTTTCTTTGGCTAAAATTATCATTATGAACAAATTTTAAATCCTCTCATATAAACAATGGTGCAGGGATCAACCATCAAAATTCATCATATTTATGACACTTCTCTTTACTCTACGCATGGAGCTAGAGAATAAACAAGTATAAAAGCACGACCACTTTTTGGGATGAATAGCTTGAAGCATATGCAATGTCTGAAACATATGGACAGAAAAATTAGCAGAAAAATGTACGGAGTAATTGAGAAAATCTAAGTTGTGACAAGTTTTTGTTGGAAGAACCATTAATGACAAAATAATCAACAAAGTAGCATGCAGCAGCTATGCCAGACCTATACATTCATGATATATCTACAGATGCAACCAAACACGGCATTAGTGGTCCCAACTTTCTTCCTTCCATTGCTTTTTCTCTTGGTTAGTCCAACGCAGCATTAGGATTTGGTTGACCTAATCAACTTTATAAAATCTACTCTAAATTTTTTATAAGTAAACTCCTACAAAAGTTACAGATGCAGAAGCTTATTACATAACCAGTTCATGAAAACGATGATGAGAAGTCTTTGGTCTGAATTTTGCTTCATCTTGAAATGACTGCATAAATTTCTGTTCCTGAACTGAAAAAAACTGTTCCTGATAAGATCTCTCCAGAGCCTACTCCTATATATTCAATAATTGCTTGAAGTTCTGCTGCAAATAAAAAAATAATCATCAATTATCCAATATATATATATATATATATATATATATATATATATAATACGTGGTTAAGATCAGTGAGGGAGGGAGAATTGGATAATAGAAGGCCGACCAACTTAATTTTATATAAATATTTATAATTATGTATTTTGAATCAGTTTAAAAATATATAATAGAATACATGTTACAGAGAAGTTAACATTTATTTTAAGATATAAATTACTACAGTTATTTAACATATTACAAAGATTTGGTTTGTTTTTCTAAGACTTGTTTCTGCACCAACTCAAAGTCACAGATATATTAGAGTCTCATAACTAATAACAATAAAAGTACATATGATAGAAGGAAAACAAAAAGAATATTACACGAAAAATAATGATAATAAGAGTACAATTGTTAGTGTTTTTCAAAATTCAAACTATCATTCCTTTATGTAAGATTTTTAAGCTTGACTCATTAATAAAGGTCAACATATAGTTTTAGTTTTTAAATTAGTTATAATCAAATTAATGTAAAGAGAAGTACAATAATCTTATGAAATAAAGTTATTTTTAGTCTGTAAAATATAATGATAATGGGTTATAGAAGGAAAACATAAAAAGATTATAAATAATACTCAAATATTCTATTTTAGAAGAGAAAAATACAATATCTTCACAATAAAAACTATAGCAAAAAATATAATATTTATCTACAAGAAGAAATAATGTCGTTATTTTCACAATAAAATTATAAAAGATAATTGAAATATTTAACAAAAAGTAAAAAGAAATAAATAGCAATTAATAAAACTACTGCTACAGTACAAATAAAATAGATATCTTAATTTTAAAAAATAAATCTAAAAATGTTGTGAGGAGGACACTAAATATAGATAAGATCATTATTAAAGGATAAACTTATATACTAACCCTTGGTTTATAAGATAAAGATTACATTAATTAATAAAGTGTTCCTAAGTAATCATACATCCAAACTAAGGTCCGATTATATTACATACAGAAAGGTTTTTTTGCCCCAAACTTATTGAGGAATTCTTTTTTAAACAAGAATATTTAATAGAAGATCAATCCTAAAAATTAATCAGCAATCATATGATCATTTCAAAAAGTTATGTGTATGTTTTTAATTTTTAATTAGTTTTATGTGATTCTTCTAACTAGTTAAATATTATCTAAAAATATACATTTTATAATTTCCATTCATCATATATATATATATATATACTCATTTATTTTAAAAAATGTATATTATTATTAAAATATATTTTAATATATATATATGTATATATATATATATAAAAAGATAATCACAATTATTACTTACTAAAGTAATAATTCTAAAAAACCAAGTGAGTTTAAACAAGAAAACTCTACAAAGATTTGTCAATGTACACTCACTCCTTTAATTAAAAGGAATACAAGTGATTCTTTGAATGTATTTTGAAATAATATTTATAAAATATAAATGAGTAAATATACAAAAGAATGAGGGAATATTCGCAAAGTAGAAAGGAAACCCCACACATTTTCATGCAGGTTCTGTTTCTGCTCCACTACGTATCAATTATTAGCTGTGTTTTACTCAGAACATTGATTTTTCGACCCATATTCAGTACTCTGTATATTCAGAAGAATTTTCTCTCCAGAATACTGTTTTATAAATTTTCTTAAAAATATAATTTACTTTACTAATTTAGATGAAGTTTTAAGATTCTTTTTTCTTTATAAAATGTTTATTGTTTTGACTAAACACCTTTAAAATATGTTAACGTGTTTGAATAGGTATTTCAAAGATCAGAGTCTCCAAAAAATAAAAGGTAAATTACTCTGAAAACTTATGCTTATAATTTTAAATTTTGCTTTTAAAAATTTGCTTTTAAAAATTTGCTTCTAACTAATTTGAATATACATTTTTTTTTCAGCAAAAAATCTTGAACATAGGAGAGTTGAGTGATTGTTAACTTACGTAGCATGCACCAAATATTGATTGCGAAATTACAATTATTATGACAGTGATCATAAAGAGAAGTGATGAAGAAAGAAACATAAAAATGAAGGTGCCAGGAACCTCGGTTGCTCAAACTTATTTGAGAATGAGACAGACATTATCCACTGTCTTTGTCATGTCCAATGCCAACTATCATCTCTTCTCTCTCTTTCTCATCGCCAAAATCTTTGCTTTTTTTTTTCTTAAAATTTTTTTTTTTCATCTGCACGTGTCATGCAAATGTGTAAATTATCAAACAAAATGTCAGCTTTGAACAATTCATTATATTATGGTTAATGAAACAAAACAAAATAATTAAATAAAATAAATTTATAAAAAATAATTATAATATATTATTCATCTTTATAATTTTTGAAGTCATTCTGTCATTTTTATTAATAATTTGAATTTTTCAAACTAGATAGAAAAAATTATGATATTTAAATTATTTTCAAAATTAATTAAAAATAAAATTTATGTTTCACTTATATTTATAATTCGATTTTATTTTTAATTAATATTAAATTTTTTTTAACAAATTTTTTTATATATTAACAAGTTATAAACATTATGGTTTCAAAATAATTAATTATTTTAAGTATATAACCCTTTTTAATAATTTTTTCCTAAATTAAAATCATCTAAAACATATATGCTTTTTATTCTCAGAGAAGATTAAAACTACACCATTTCTAGCAAATTTTAAGGTTAAAAATGAATAACATTTTATAAATCAAAACTAATAATAAAACATGACATAATATATATATATATATATATATATTTAATTCCATGATAAATAACATATTTAAATCTTATGAGTTTTAATATTTGCTCTCTAAAGTTGACTAACAAGGAGCTGTTTTAAGCGACTAAAGAAAATAGAAGGATGTTTTTGTTTTAGTTTTTTTTTTAAAAACGACAAGAATTTATATCATTAATAATGAGTAGAAGGAGCACTCAACTGATTAACAACCTTATATTCCATTTATCTACTCTCATAATCAAATCCCAAATAATCCCAAATGATGATGTAATAAATAGAGATAGTGATACATTATTATAATTTTGTTTACATAAAATATTTTTTTATTACTGTAAAATGTCTTATTTATTAAAATAATTTTTTAAATTTTTTTATAGATTTACTCCCTATAAAATTTAAATATGATTTTTTTTATCAAACTTTTAAATTCCATGAAGATAAAAGAAGATGGAGGTAATAATGGAATAGCAAAGGTACAACGTCACAATCAGAATATTATGCTGTCACAAAAGTTTTAATATTTTTATATTCTTGAAGTACAAGAATTACGACAATTTTTTAATAAAAAATAAATTAATTATTTTTATGGTAGCATTATTAAGAAAATCTTCATGATTTATTTCAATTCTTGAGTCACTTTACTTATATATTCAAATATAACTTGTGAATTAAATTTAATATAAACTCCATTATTAAAAAGTTGAAAAATAAATTATATTTAAATTTTATAAGAACTTGATAATTTTGTTATAAAAAAATGTTTTATTTAAATAAAATTATAAATAATATATCATGTCAGTATTTCATCTATTTTATCATAAAAAATTTTAATGATATTATAAATCTGTTTATATTTTATAAAAAATAAATTGTAATAAAAAAAATTATTTTAACATATTATATAAAATATGAGTATATATGGTTAATTGTTGTTTGGGGACATGTATTATGAAGGTACCATAATAGGATAAAAAAAATGTATATATGAATCCTAATTAAGTATCTACCATCCACATATTATAACACATATTAAATATTATTAGCATTATATTATTAACTTTAACATCATCAAGATACAATTATAAATATTTTTTCTAACATAATTCGATCGGTTTTTTTTTTATCACCAATAAATTTTTAATTTTATGTTGAATTTAGGAATTTTTAATGTGAGAAGAGTTTTCTTTTTTTTATTGGTAAAAACAAATATATTAATAAAATTGGTATCAGAAGTACAAGTACAAAAAACAATTATAAATACATAATTGTAAAAAGATGTGCTGAAAATTTAGCAATTAACAAGATAATTATTTCTCCCATTACTATTCAATGACTTAACCTACCCTACACAAGATAAAGGATTTATACATCATTAAGCAAAAGTCCCAAAATTATTATTTACTTTATTAATAATCCACGACCAAGTTCTGACTTGAATTAAATAAAAAATTTCATCTACATACATTTTCATTCCGAAATAGCACCTCATTTCTATGTAGCTAAATAGACCACACCACTTCAACCCAGAGTATATTTCATACACTCTTAAGATATTTATTTCCAGTCATCTAACAATGTTGAAGTAAATGTCTTTTTAAATTACTTGCCTTACATGTATTTATTCCAAACCACAAATAACATTTATCCCAAACAGCACTAGCTACCTTACATTCAAAGAATAAATGTTCAAAGTTTTCACTTTGCAGTCCACATAAATCACAATTGAGATTTGCCAATTTGATTCCTCTTTTTTATAAGTTGTCCTTTGTTGCTATTCTTTCAATTGCCGCTCTCCAAATCAAATGTACTGCTTTAAGAATTGCTTTAATCTTTATAGCCTTGTGAAGAATTCTCTATCCTCTTCCTGCAAGTCTTGGTCCTGTTGAAAACTTTTCCAAATAAGATTATATGCAGAATGTACAGAGTAACTTCCCAGCTCACTACTCTTCCATAGCCATTTATCTTCGTCACCCTCTTTTGACTGCTTAGAATTTATAATATTTATTAATCTTTCCAATAAGAGTTCTTCCCACTAAAACCACCCCCTCCTCCACCTCATATTCCACTCCCATTCACCTTCCTTCCAACAACCCATTTCCTCAATAGTCTCATTCTGATTGTTAGAGTTAAGATACAACTTATGAAATTTGGATTTAAGTGTTTCTTCCCCTACCCAACATAAAGAAGGTGTGTGGAGATCCTACATCATCTAGAAATAAAATTAAATTTGGGTTTATAAAATAGTGCAAAACTCATCTTAAACCAGTTTTATGAGGATGAATTAAATTTAAATTTATTACTAATAATTTTTTAAAAATAAACATAAAAAAAAAAATCTCTTGAAGATTCACTCGTCAAACCCTTTTTTTTTTAAATACATATCCAAAGCACAATTAAAAAAGAAATGTATCCCAAATTTTAGAAAAATGTGTGTCCTAAGCATATTTCCTCAAACGATTTAACGCAACTTTCACTTATCACTTAATGTTTTCTTTTCTCCAACAAAGTATAATAAAAGATTGACGTTGAAAAGTTATATATAGGGTTCGTATATTTTATCCTTTTTTATATGATTCTAACGTGGAATTTTTAGAAGAGGATATAAAGCAAAACAATACTATATATCTTTCTGAAGGAATATGACTGATGAAGCTATTAAGAAATTATCTTTTCCATGTCAAAAGTTACCACATGATTTCCCTTCCTTCAGTTTGCTGCTACAAGCTTTTACTCTGACAGCAATAAAATTTCACAAAAAGGAGATATAAAGTTAGCAAAATATGTTCTCAGATATTCCTTGGATGAAACATATAAACTTTCACAAAAAGGAGATATAAAGTTAGCAAAAAATGTTCTCAGATATTCTTTGGATGAAACATATAAACTTTCACAAGAGAAAATTATAATATAAGCTCTATAAAACATATATTGAAAACTACCTTTGGATGAAACAAGTTTTGCTTAGCTCTCTTTGCATTATAGATTGTTCATATATCATCACTTTTTTGTAATGATATTCAATTCTTAAATTTAAATTATTGGCTATAAATATGAAGCTACCATTTGAGAGATAAAATATGTAAGTGTTTTTAAATGTTACTCTTATTTTATATATTATGATATAGGTAATGTTAATGGATTTAATAGAAAGATTTTATGGATTATAAAGATGAAGTTTTGAAAATGAAGTCTTAATTTTCTTGATTTAGGATTAATTTAAATTTAGTATAGTGATTAATTTGTGTTTTGGATTGTATAAAGAAATTTATACGTATGATTCCTTATATTAAAATGAATTTAATAATGTTTGATAGATTAAAAATTAAATTAAATTTAAAATGATCAAATGAAAATGATAAATATTTTTTGAGCTTTTTAATTGATTATATTCTCATTTAATTTATTAATTTAATTAGAATCATATTTAAATTGTAAGACTATCTGGTTAATGAATTAAATCAATAAATTATTCAATTAAAATCATTTAAATCAATTGATTTAATTATTTTAACACATTAAATGGTTGATTTAATGGATTAATTTATTTGAAACTTCTTTCATCTATTTTAATGGATTAAAATAATTTTAGTTTACTAAAATATATTTATAAAATAGTCTATCAGATTTTCAAAATTATTGAGAAAATTTTCAAACACTTTTCAAAAATTAAAGAAAACTAGCAAGAAGGAAGAGTTCTTGAGTGTTGTCTAAAGTTTACAAATTTGTTATACATACATCGGTTGTATTCTTGATTAAAGTGATTAGAATAATTCTTATTATACGATTTCACTAAAAATTTTATAAGATTCGTAAGATTTTGATATATGATATTTGTATTCTCTAATTTTTTTTTTTATAAAGTTATTATAAAAGTTGAAATATATAGTTAAAATTAAACAAGTTAGATGTAATTCTCATTAAACAATAAACCAATATATTATTTATATGATTTTCTATATTTATCATTTTGTTAATTTTATTGATTTAATTGAATCTCTTTTGTTAATAACTGTTTTTTAAAAGTTTAAAAATTTTGAATATATTTTTCTAAGTGAAATTACTTCTTAATTTAAATTTATTGATAAAACAATTAAAAAAATTTAATTCACCATCTCTTAAAGAGAGAATCAATTCTTAATTGATATTATAAAAGCGATTTTTTTTTATATATTTAAAGATAAATTTTAATGAAAGATGGAGAAGTATATATTTTATGAATTGTTAGTATATTATGTCGTGAACAAATTAGAAATCATGGGTATAATTTTTAAAATACTTATTGAAAAAATTAATCGATTTAATATATATATATATATATATATAATTTTTTATTTAATGAAACGCATAATTTGAATAACATTATAAAAGTAGAAAAATGTAAAACGATAGTAGAAATTTGTTTAGCTGACATGAATATTTTTAATTAGTAATGCATAAAAGTTATTTTTATCAAGTTTTAAAATATATATAAATATAAAATTAAATATTTTATTTTTTATTATTTAAATTTTTTTTTTAAATTATTATTTTTCTAAAATCTCAATCTTTTATTTAAGATTTTTTAATTATTATTTATTATTTTCAAGATTTGAGGATGTCTTTGGTTCTTTATATTGTCTTAAAAGACTAGGTTTAGGTTGTTTGCATGTGAGCCCTAAGTCTTATGTATGTATCATTTTTCTCATTAATATGAGTTAATACTAGCTTAAGTCCATAATAATATATTTGATTTGTGATCAAGTATTTTTAGAGTAAATTAGAACTCTTGAGCTCAACTTAATTTGGCCAGAAAAAGAGTACTTAGCAACAATTAAGCAAGGGAAATTAGTTTTTGTTTAAGTTTCCATAGAACCATAGGATAGAAGTCTTGAAATATGAAAGTAACTTGGTCAGAGGATGAAGTTCATCGTGAAGTTTGATTTTAATTTGGAATATGTGAATTGATTTTGTTTGAATATATATGCATGTTGGATGAGTGATTTGAACATGAAATTGTTGAATCTTTATGTAGAATCTTGAATTGCATAGTTGAAATTGGATGGTATAAGTTGTATGGATTGACATTAGTTTGATATTTCTACATTAGAAAAATTTTAACTTGATCTAGGTTAATTGTATTATGAGTTGTGTTTCGGTTGTTTTGAGTGAGCAGAAGAACCAAAAATTAAGATTCTTGACCCACCCTTTTTGTTTAAAAGTTATAAAAATGGATCTTTAATGGTGTTAAGATGTTTAAAAGGTGAGATTTAGGTCTTGGAATTTAAAATTGGGTCTCTTATAGAATTGCTAATTGCATGATCTATTAGATTTTATCTTAAAATCAATAGGTATTAAGTAAAGTTGTCCAATAGATATATAATTCGCACTCTACAAACTAAGGTATGCGATGTGGACTTTCTCCTGATATCCCTCCTCCATAAATACATGTTGAATCAGACGACCTTATTCTAGTAAGCATTGCAAATTGAGACAAGTGATGTAGGACTTTCTTAACACCACCCCTCCATGGATGTCTGCCGAATCAGACAAACTTACTAGAATAGGTAACCAAGGTGAGATACAACCTCTGATACAATGTTAGATTTTATTTTAAAATCAATTGATACTAAGTGAAGTTGCTCAATAGATAGATATATAAGTATGTTAGAATATTATATATTTATTAGTTAAGGGTTATTTAGTTTTTATACTATTGATATATTGTCCTATTTATATCTTTGCTATCACTTATATCTTTTAGGGTTATCTCATATGTTATTATCAGAAATTTTATTTCTCTTTTTCCCTTTTTCATGTTTTTTCTCTTTTTGTTCTTATGTTATTACTGAGTGTATGGATTTTCGCTCAACGAAATCGATTCTAGTTGGAATATTATTTCAATTTGAGTTATACTATAAAATGACATGTATGATTAAAGAATTGTACGAGAGAATGCATGATGAAATTAAGAAAATAATAAGGTTGATGTGCATCATATTGAGAGAATGTTTAAAGTATAATTATTCTTAGGATACTATTAGTTTGATAAAGTAGTGTATATGTATTTAGGAATATATTAAGAGGTATCTAAATTTTAATGACATTTTAAATCATATAAACAAAGATATCATTTAGTGAAAGTCTATAAAGGTTTTGTCAATTGTTCCAGAAACAAATAAGGCTTTTAGGGACAATTGGTTGAAGTTACCTTAATATGTGGTACTTATTATGGGAACAGACTAAATAACCTTAAAAGAAAAAAAGACTCAGAAGATGAATCTGTATGTCTAATATCTTTAAGCATTCATCTAATATTAGTCCTAAATATCTAAAATTCATATAATTTTCTAAAAATAATATGTTTTGCTTGTGATTTTATTTAAATATGTAAAGTCTTAATTAAATCATTATACCTTAATACATTAATTTTATAAAATGTGTATTCTTAAATACAATCATACTTACTTACCATTATTTATATCTTGTATTTTTTTTAAACTATTATAATCATATTCTTTATAAAAAAATAAATATAACGTCAAGATTTCTCGATAAAAAAAAAAATATAAATATAATGTAATAAAAGTAAAAGTATTTCTAGTAATTAAATACCTAATTTATATAGAAATTATAAACTAAATACATAATCTAACTAGACATTTATGATAAAAAAATTAACTATTAACCAATAAAAATAAAATTTATTATAACTTTTAAGATATATTTATATTATGAGAATATAAATTACATATTCTTTTTATTTTATATTTTATATATATATATATATATATATATAATATCCACTTATTTCAAAGTAAATATTTTTTTTTCATTTTTATAATTGAATGATATGAAATAATAATTTATCTTCACTGTTAAATTAAAAATAATAAATGATAAAAATAAAAATAAAAAGTAATTAATTTTTATTTTTAAAATAAATGAATTCTCTTTATA
This sequence comes from Macrotyloma uniflorum, assembly GCA_016859785.1. Classification (NCBI taxonomy): domain Eukaryota; kingdom Viridiplantae; phylum Streptophyta; class Magnoliopsida; order Fabales; family Fabaceae; genus Macrotyloma; species Macrotyloma uniflorum. The sequence continues at coordinate 553,093 of BDMB01000063.1, read as the reverse complement.
TATATGTATAATATTTTGAATTTAATTTTATGTAAATTTGCTTATTTAAATTATTATAGGTTTGTGTAGATGACAGTCTATAAATTAAAGTCTGGAACTGTAGGTGAAATTAAAAGGTTTCAAAAAGCATAAGATTCTGTATTTTTTTTACCAACAAATATTACATATATATTGATGTCTCCCTTTTTGCTTTTCTGATTGATGAGCCAAATCATATACGAACACTATATTTTTTATGACCCGACAAATTGAAATTAATTGAAGTGAAATGTGTTTGGAAGAATATAGCAGCAACTAAACACTTTAACTTTCAACATGCTTCAAACCTTTTGTTTGAAATGTCACTTTTCATCCTATTCTATCAAACATGAACCTTGATTTTATCTACAATTGATTATGGATATAAGGATTTTCAGATTTTTTTTAATTAAAATTAATTCATATATAAATTAAAAAAAATTGTGTGAAAAGATCTCTGCAAATTATTTTATATATAAGCTAATTTAACTTATAATTTTTTTTATAAAGAAATTTGTCCAACTAAATCCTATATTAAAGTATAACGTGAATATTAAAATTGTTTAGTAAGAAAATCATAAATTTAATATTTTATTCATGTATTTGAATGAAACATTTCTAGAGAAGAATTTGAAAATTTTTATAACAAAATATCCATTTTAGAGTTTTTCTAAAAAAATTAAAATTTTAGAAATTTCCAAGAATAATTTTATTATTTAAAACTATAATATTTTAAATTATACCTAAAAAAAGTAAGAATGTTTATATATATATATATATATATATATATATATATATATATATATTCACTCTATAGTTTTTTCATGTTTATTTATAGAGTTTTTCTTAATATTTTTCTATTGATATTGATAAAAAAAAAAATCTTAACTAAAGAGGTTGAAAAAAATATCCTTGCGCAGTATCTAACTAAGATAATTATGATTAAAATTAGTCAAAATTGATAAATTTTGTCCGAAAAATAATTGAAATTTAATATATTTTATCTTTTCTAAATTATGAAATTTTCTATCCAAAATTTTAGATTGAATTTCTTGATTGGTATATCTAATTTGTGGTTGATTGATGAAGAATGTTTCAATATTTGTTCTTGGTGCATTTTAACATATTAATTATGTATTACGGTTCATTTTCAACTTACAAACTTATTTGATGGCAAACAAAACTAGTGTAAAATTTTGACATTATAATCGTTCTTAAACTTATGAACGTGAGATGTGCAAATTTTCCAAAATATACTAGAAATCATACAAACAATTATTTCGAAACAAAATTAACAAATTTTCCAGTAAGAACAACCTAAAAATTCATATAGAAAAAGAACAAGAAAATAAAAAAATCTATAAGTATTAACATATAAATTTTAATTTAATTTACTTTTTAATCGAAATTAAAAAAATAATAAAAACAGTTGAAAATCTTAGTTGTCTATAAATAATACTTTATCTATAAATAAGATGAATTTAAAATATATTAAATAAATATAAATATAATCTTATGAATGAGACAATGAACTAAGTTTAAAATTTAATGGTTAACTTTAATCTAGATAAAGATAAAGAAAATATGTAAGTTTTTAAAATAAAGTTAAATAAAATTATTTTTTATCTATATATATTTAATTAAATGAGAACAAAAATATAATATTTGTAAGCTTTGGTTATGAAATGCTACTTTCAAATCAACCCAAAATAGGGAAGTTTTTTTTAGATCAGCAAAAACAGATATATTAATAAAATTGGTACCAAAAGTACCAAAAACAATTACAAGTACATAATTGTATAAAGATGTGCGGAAAATTCAGCACTTAACAAATAAATTATCTCTCCCATTACTATTGAATGACTTAACCTACCCAATACAAGATAAAGGATTTATACACCATTGAGCAAAAGTCCCAAAATTCTTGTTAACTCTATTGATGATCCATGACCAAGTTCTGACTTGAATTAAACTAAAAATCTCTTCAGCACTTACTTTTTCATTCCGAAATAACACCTCATTTCTATGTAGCCAAATAGACCAAATCACTCCAACCCAGAGTATATTCCATACACTCTTAAGATCTTTATTTCCCGTCATCCGACAATGTTGAAGTAAATGCCTTTTTAGATTACTTGCCCTACATGTACTTATTCCAAACCACAAATAACATTTATCCCAAACAGCACTAGCTACCTTACATTCAAAGAATAAATGTTCAACATTTTCACTTTGCAGTCCACATAAATCACAATTGAGATTTGCCAATTGGATTCCTCTTTTTTGTAAGTTATCCTTTGTTGTTATTCCTTCAATTGCCGCTCTCCAAACCAGATGTACTGCTTTAGGAATTGCTTTAATCTTCCATAGCCTTGTGAAAAATTCTTTATCCTCCTCTTGCAAGTCTTGGTCCTGTTGAAAACTCTCCCATATAAGATTATATGCAGAATGTACAGAGTAACTTCCCAGCTCACCACTCTTCCATAACCATTTATCTTCGTCACCCTCTTTTGGCTGCTTAGAATTTATAATATTTATTAATCTTTCCAATAGGAGTTCTTCCCATTGAAACCACCCCCTCCTCCACCTCATATTCCACTCTCATTCACCTTCCTTCCAGCAACCCATTTCCTCAATAGTCCCATTCTGATTGATAGAGTTGAGATACAACCTATGGAATTTGGATTTAAGTGTTTCATCCCCTACCCATTTGTCATGCCAGAACTTAATCTTCTTACCATTCCCCACCTTCCATTCAATTTCATTTTGAAACCATTTCCCTTCCACTTCATTTGCCCCACAAATTTTTCTTAGATCTCTCCACCATATTTTGATAACATTACCTATTTCCATATCCTTCTACTTTCATGTTCAAGTCGCCACCTCCACTTGGCCAAAAGAGCAATATTAAAACACCTGATATCAGTTATTTCAAGCCCCTCTTTGCATCTTTCTTTACAAACTGTATTCCACTTCACCCAATAGATTTTCCTCCCGTCATTCCCTCACCCCCACGATGTTTGCATTGACGAGGAACAGTGGAAGTACATGTTTACATGAAAGAAAACGAAAAGGAAAATGATGCCTTCAACTTATTCTATCAAATTATTTAATTATCATTATTCTAATTCTAAGATATAGCTGTTTTTAACCAATTACATTTGTTATTAATCTATTATTTCATCCTATAAAAAAATTTCTAATTATTTTCCCGAGTAACATTGGATTTTCATCTATGAAAATGTGGTTGATGTTTAATAATAAAAATAAGTCTACAATTAGATCTTCGTATGTATGTATTTTTTACAATTAGTTTCATGTCCAATACCTTTATTAATTCTATTCATATGTTAATTTTTTAGAATTAATATATACATAAAATAATATTAATTAATATTATTTTTTAACATTTTTTTAAATATGTATTTTTTATAACATAAATTTTATTAAAAAAATATTAAATGTATATTTAGAAAGATCCTAATTAAGTTAGTGTTTTAAAAAAATTAAATGTATATCTACTCATTTTTTTTTTTCTTAATTCAAATAATTTTATTGTTTACATTTTTTTTTTCTTCTTCTTTACTTTCTCACTTTTCACTTTTTAATTTAAGTTATTTTATGCTAATCTAATCATAATAAGGTGAATATTGAGGTAACGATCAGTTTCAAAATTTAATTAACCTAATCAAATCCAAGTAAATATAATACCAACAATAACTTAACATTTATGATCAACATAATTTTAGTATGAGATAATTCTGGTTCCAAATACAAGTCAAGTTTGCTATGATCAATAATAAATACAATGTTAATTCCATAATACAGGGTTAATTCCATTTTCATACAATTCTCATTTTTTAGTTTCAATTGTATTCGTTGAAACTTTTTCAATTTTCAAATTTTAAAATATAAATACCATTTTAATCAATTAGAATGTGAACACACCCCATGTAAACCAACAAAATATATTTCACTGGATAAGTTTCTCTTATGTTTCATTTGGCAGGTACTAAAGTTCACCCAACTCAATTCAAACAATCCAATTATACTCCAAATTAAAGCAACATATAAACTTGATAATGAGTAGAGTTTGAATCTAATACACAAGTGAGATGAAGTATTATTATTGTTAATTACGAGAAAGATTGAAAAATATATTTTGAATTATTGGTGTGGAAACAAAAGGTAGAAAAATTGATAAGCGAAGGACAAAATTTAGTGTTATAAATTCAAAATACATAATCATAATCTCCACGTTATCTTCGAACAGTCATGTGGGTCTCTTAGGAACAACCAACCAAGCATGGCTATCATACTATAGAGCAACCAGCTTCACTTCTCACTTCTCTTTTTCTCTTCTCTCGGTCTCAAAATTTCATTCAAAAATCCCAATTCAATTCTTCTTCTTAATACCATCCACTCAAATCAAAAACCCCAACACAAAAAGATTTTTTTTTTTTTCAAAAATTTCCTTTTTTTAGCTTTCTATTTTTCTCTCCACCACCATGGCTACTACAATAACAGAGCAAGAGTCCTCATCACGTGCCTCGCACGTGCTTGACTACACCACCACCACCACTTCCGACGAGGAGGAGGAGGAGGAGGAGGAGTTGGAGGAGGAGCAGGGAGAAGGCAACGAAAACGACTCCACCGGCGCGGGGTCGTGGCTATCGGCGGTGTGCGGGGAGGCACGGCGGAGCGAGGGAGGCGCGTTGGGGAGGGTGCTGGACCCGAGGGCGAAGTGGGTCCAGGAATGGAACAGGGTGTTCCTGCTAGTGTGCGCCGCGGGGTTATTCGTGGATCCTCTGTTCTTCTACGCGCTCTCCGTTAGCGACTCGTGCATGTGCGTGTTCGTGGACGGGTGGCTCGCCGTTACCGTGACGGTGCTGCGGTGCATGACGGACGCGCTTCACCTGTGGAACATGGTGCTCAGAATGAAGATGGCCAAACGCACATTCGGCTTGGGCGCCGCCGCCGGTTCCGCCGGACTCAGAGACACCCGGCCGCGCTCCGTCGCGATAGGGTATCTTAAGTCACGGACGGGATTCGTTTTTGATTTGTTCGTCATTCTTCCTCTGCCACAGGTAATAATTTCTTATTCTTCTTTTCACTTTTCTTATACTGATAAATTACCTTAACATTCATTCTACCTTCATTTTTATGAAAACATTAAAAATGACAAAGCATGTTAGTATTTATCTTCACGACAATCTAATTAATTGTTAGCGTAATTTTTTTTTGGAAAAATTAATTTTATTTATTATAATTAGAAAAAAAAAATATATATATATATATATATATTTTTTTAAATTAATGATTTTTGTATTGCTAACTAGTATTGGGTATGTATTTGTAGAGACTCTAGAGAGAACTAAAGAGGGAAAAATTCTGAATAATTAACATGGTTTTTAATAGATGAAAATGAAAATAGAAAGAAATGGGGTAATTGTTTGAGTGATTATTTTCTGTATAAAAAGATTATTGAGAAAAATTGACAATCATCATAATAAATTAGGAATGTGAAGAAAGAAAAATTTAATTAATAGATATGTAATGTGAGTTTAATATTTTTTTTCTTAATTTTTAATAGTTATTATAAGTTGCTAAATTTATGGTGATTAAATGACTATAGTGCTATGAACGGTCCAAATAAAGAAAAAAAAATTGTGAGAAGAGAATGTTATAGTAACGAAATAACTCCTTTAATTGCTAACAATTTTAATTTTTAAGTTATATATGAAAAATAATCACTTTTTTTTTTTTTCACATTCTCCTTGGGTAAAGGAATTTGAATTAACAATATATGATATGATTATGTTAGCTATGTTCTTTATATATATAAAATAGAAATATATCATGATAATATGAAAATTGATTTAATAATGAATGAAAATAATGTCATTTTTTGTTACTCTATCTTATCGTTTAACATTAAAAAGGATAATTATTTTATGTAAAGATGTAGATATTGGTGAAATGAAGTAAAAGATAAAGATGATAATGATATTGTCATGTTGCTAATTATGAGTTTTGTCATTTTGTGAGTAGTATTTTGGCAAAAAGTGTGTTTGTTTTTGCTTAAAAAATTGATTCGAGGGGAGAAAGTTCGTTGTTTGGTATTTTTATATTAGAGGGCATTGAAGGAGGCTGTGACAGTTGTATACGATAATAATGTGACTGCATAAATTTGCATGTAGACTTTGGTAGTAGGAACAATATTTTCTGACATGTTCCTCTTTTGCGTTTATAAAAAACTTTCTCATGATTTCTCATATGTGGTTTTTAAGTATATTGTGAAGATGGTTTAATGTGTTTTATACGCAATTAATAGTTTTCATAAGGTAAAATTAATAAACTCCATGCAAGTTCTTCCAAAATGCATCTTGTAAGGAATTTTTTCAGATAAAACATCCAAAATATCACGTTTTAAAAAAATAACATAACCAGAATACTTGAATTGCACTCTTCAATGTCTTACCCTGTTCTGCTAAATTATATATATTTGATTTATTGTTTAATCTATATATGCTTATTTTTATTTTTCAAGTTCTAGTTTTCTTATTTTTTTATATATTTAATTTGTGATATGTTAATACATATGAAAACCTTTGATTGGAGCATAAAAATGAAAATAAAATAGCATCTGATGAACCTAGCAAAGTAGGAACAGTACATGAGCCTAAGCACGTGCAGGAGCAGAAATCACAAAAAAAAAATGTTGATAGGTTTATTTGTGTGACTGTGTTTTCATTTTCCTTTTTTGTTGTTTGCATTGTATCGAAGAAAGATTTGAATAGTGATTTTGTCATTATTCTTAGAAGGTAAAACAGGGCACTTGTATGATGTGCTGATCTGCATAACATGCAATGGTTGCTGTTTGAAACTATTATTATTATATATTAAAAAAAATCACCAAAACATGTTACAGTCTGTTACATCAAACCAGCATGGGAGCCACAAATTTAGATACATCCAATCTGGTTCTTTGTCTGGTTACAATTTCTTATGCTTCATGCTGGTCCCTTAAAATATCCGTACATGATTATTGCATGTTTTTGTTTGTAACAATTCATTCGTGGTCGTGAATATTTACAACTCAGTCATAACATTGTACATATATGTGCATCTGCCTTTTCCTCATCATTGAATGTTTCATCTCATTTTCTTAAAAAATTATCTTTACACGCAGAGGATAAGAAAACACTTAAAATGACTATATATTATATATATACACGACTATATATATATATAAAACCAGAAAAACAAGAGGGTAAGAACCAGTAAACATTGCCATTTTCAAGTAAAAGAAATTAATTAGCAAGCAAATTAAAATCAACTTATGCTTTTAGTAAATATCATTCTGACAAAAACCAAGGAAACCTTAAATCAAACTTATATACGTGTGGACATGTTATTTGGCATTCTTATCGAGAAAGACTAATGTATTGATTTGTTCTTTTGTGTGCTGCTATAAAGTTGAAATTATGCTAGAACACAAAAAGGAATACATGGCCTTAAATGCCATGAAGGGGTACCACTTGCTTATAATGGTATCCTTTTGATAATACTTTATTGGTTTATAGAAAAACGCTCTGGATTTGATTAAGAATATGATTTTTGCATCATTAGAAGTTTCTGAAGTGATAAACATTTTAAAAAATACAGCAGAAGCAATAATCTCTTATCAAGAAAATGAGTGACATTACGTGCATCTGCTAGTAATTGGTTACTATATAGTTCTGATAATATACATGGATATATATATATATATATATATATATATATATATATATATAAATTAGAAAGATAGGGTACTTAGAGTTATATTGATGTGATCAGAACTTATTTATTTGATTTTCAGATTGTGCTTTGGGTTGCAATCCCCTCGTTGTTGGAGAAAGGTTCAGTGACGTTGGTGATGACAGTGTTCTTAATTATATTTCTCTTCCAATACCTTCCCAAAATTTATCACTCTGTTTGCCATCTGCGACGCACACAAAACCTCTCTGGCTACATTTTTGGAACAGTTTGGTGGGGAATCGCCCTTAACATGATCGCTTATTTTGTTGCTTCCCATGTAAGTCACACCTTTCTTCTCACCATGCATGCATGTATCTCTATATATTTGCTTCTACTTCTAAGGTAATTATTTACCTTTTAAGTAAACCATATTTCTTTTAGAATGCATAAACTTTACTCTCTAACAGTTCTAAATTCATTTCATGCATTTAAAAGTGTTTATAATTGAAATTATCCCTTTATTCTTTTTTTATATGTCCAAAAAATTGGCTTGATATAAAAAAATACTAATGATTAGTGTAAATTTTGGTTAAGAAGCATTAACCTTATCTAACAAAGTTAGTGTAAAAAAAACTATGTACAAAATCACTCACGGGTAAGGGGGTGATATACCAAATAAATGCACGTTAAAGGGTTGCAATTAAATGGTGCTTGTTGTTAAAAGGTTCCACAACAACAGGAGGAAAAGATTTATGAATAAATCATAAATCAAAATGTGCTTACTTGTAGGTCGTGTTGCACGCCGTTGTGGAAAGTGATTAGATTTTTTTTTTTTTTCATGAAACTAATGACACTTTTAAAGTATATGTTACATTATTGTCAAAAGGGTAGTTTAAGAAGAAAATAATTATTTAACTTAAAAAAGGTAATTTGTCTTATATGTGTAACACAGCATAATGATTTTAATTTTCATGAAATCAAAGATGACAAAAAAAAAGTCTTGGCTAATAATTAGGGTATCTAAGTGAGGAGAGACTGTTTCCGACTTGCAAACTAAAAAAAAGTGGTAAGAGACAAATGAGTACCGATTTGTGGTGGTGGATAAATTTACATATATAGTTTTTGTCTTTTCCCCTTGTCTATTCTCCAGTGATGTAATGAATCGTGAAACAACCATATTTAACCATCTGTGTTTATAATATCACCACGAAGACAATTTCACTTTTGTTTTTCTTTCAAGAAAGTATCATCCAAGTAATTCTCCAATGAACTTTAGCAATTAAGTTTATAAAAAAGTAAACAATAAGATAAAGATAGGAGTCTATTTAATATTCTAAATTTTAAATCAAGTCAGCTTCATGAATAGCTTTACATGTTTCGTAAATGATAACTTGCTAGAATGAAGTTTATTTACAATAATTTAATATAATTGTTAGGATAATTTCATATTAACTAAAAAAATAAAATCGAATTATAGTATATAAGTGATGTGTAAATCTTATCTGTTAAGTCAATTTTGAAAGTGAGTTAGATACTGATAATTACTTTTTACATTATATCAGAGTTTGGTTAACAAGACTGTTGGGCCTAGATTGAATTACTTGTTAATATATTAAATATTGGTTAGCAGGTTATTAGGAAAGAGTGTTGAAAAAATTTCATATTAACTAAAAATGAAACTAAATTATAATATATAAGGAAGGTGTAAACCTCATTTTCTATCAGTTATAGATGAGTTAAGTATTATAATCAATTTCTACAATAACCACAATTTAACTTGTTTATATAGTTTAAGCACATATTTCATATTCAGATATAACTGAATTCAATTTTCCTGTCACTAGTAAGCATGCATGTGTTGATGAACAAATTAACAGGCAGCAGGAGCATGTTGGTACTTGCTAGGGATTCAAAGAGCAGCCAAGTGTCTGAAAGTGCATTGTGAAAAAACAAATGGGTGTGGTATGAAGATTGTGTCATGTCAAACCCCTATATATTATGGAAGCCACAATTTATTAGTTAGGGATAGAGGAAGGTTGGGATGGGCACAGAACAGTGAAGTGAGGCACACATGCTTAAATGGCCCTGACAACTACAACTATGGAGCTTATAAGTGGACTGTTCAGCTTGTCACCAATGATAATCGCTTGGAAAAGATACTTTTCCCTATCTTCTGGGGCCTCATGACTCTTAGGTACCTTCCTTTTCTTATCCCTCCCTCACCTATTCCTCTTCCATATGCTTAAAGTCTTCTTTTCTTTTCATGTTCTTTTCATTTGTCCTCTATATCCCAGCCATTTTCTGCCTCATTTCTCTCTATAGTGACCACTCTTCTTATTTTCATCAGCTTCACGTCTAAATGATGCAATGAACTTTGGATTTATCCACTAAAAACAAATAATAATAAAAAGTTGGTTTAATTTCGCAGTTTACTGTTGAATCATTATTATTTTGTAAATTTATCTTTTTTTCACGCTTTTTCTATCAACTTTTGTTTTTACATTTTACCCATTTGCTAAAATTTTAATGGGGTGATGATATGTTGTTTAGGAAGGCAAATTGACAAGAAAAAGAGAGTAAAAACGATATCTTTTTTAAAATGATAATGATAAAAATGTTGTTTTTGGTATTTTCTTCACTTTTTTTTTGTGACAAATTATCATTTTATTAATAAAATATATAATTAAGCCTTAAATATTCATTTCCACTGCAAGAATATCTGTTCAATTATCGTTATTATTATTGTCATTATTTTCCGTTTGATGGCTATCGTTGCTTCATCCTTACTCCAAAATCTGAACCCTATCTTCTTGACGTGATAAGCACTTTCGGAAACCTAGAGAGTACAACTGAATGGCTAGAAGTAGTTTTCAACATCATTGTGCTGACCAGTGGGCTTCTTCTTGTCACTATGTTGATTGGAAACATCAAGGTAAGAAACAGCATTAAGGCTTGCTAATGGCATTCATTTGAGATGAATATTGTTTTGATGTGATTATGGGGCAGGTTTTTCTGCATGCAACAACGTCAAAGAAGCAAGCAATGCAATTGAAGATGAGGAACATTGAATGGTGGATGAGGAAACGAAGGTTGCCGCAAGGGTTTCGACAGCGTGTTCGTAACTATGAGAGGCAGCGTTGGGCTGCCATGAGAGGTGTCGATGAATGCGAGATGACAAGAAATCTTCCTGAGGGGTTGAGAAGAGACATCAAGTACCATCTTTGTCTTGACTTGGTTAAACAGGTAAACAAATATCTCTTGTAATTTACAAGTTCTTAAGATTAAAATTCAATCTTAACATTAAAATGTAGTATTTTCATAATGAAATTCATTTTTTTAAGTCGTAAGAAATTCAAATGTAAATACAAAATTATAAAAGTCTCTGTCCTAAGAGTTTTTGCATAAAAGTAAGAGTAGATGAATATCAACGATTTTTCCCGCTCTAGATAGTATGTTCATAAAAAAATGCTGGCTAAATTTTGTAACTTTGGTATCTTTTTAAAATTTTTATTTATGATTTTTGTAACCATATTGTTTTCTGTAGTTTTAGTTTTATAATTTAGATAAATTCGTAACTTTGATTCAATTCATAAGTCTACATATAATTATATTTTAATTAACTAAACCATGATAGCTTAAATGAATATATTAAATTTAAAGTTCAATGAGATTTTTCTAATAAAAAGCTTTGATATGCCATGCATTATTATGAGATTAAAATAAACAAGATAATATATATATATATATATATATATATATATATATATATTTTGCATTTTCCCCTCTTAATTATAAACTAATCTTAAAATTTTCACATAAATACTATATTCCTCTTAAAAGATCTAGAAATAACAAATCAATACAGTCAATATTTCCCATCACATATAAATATAAGACAAGAAAAAATGAATATGTTCTAGTTTTGGTTTTAATCTTTTGTTAAAAAATGAATTATGTTATTTTTCACCTTTCTATTAAAGAGTAACGATGCCTTTGCATTTTATTCAGGTGCCTCTATTTCAACACATGGACAATCTGGTTCTAGAGAACATCTGTGACCGAGTGAAGTCTCTGATATTCACTAAGGGAGAAACAGTAAGTTCTAATTTCCACTGCATAGAAATACCTCATTTTGCACAACTCACTGTGCCAAAAGTTAATTATAACTTCAACGATCTTTGGCTAAAAATTTACTAAAACCTAACAGTTATAAACTCTTCTTATGGTACCTTTTCTTGTTGAATATGTTATCTTTGGTAAAAACAAGATGATTGAATAATTATATATGATGCAGATAGCAAGAGAAGGAGACCCAGTTCAGAGAATGCTGTTTGTAGTAAGGGGACACCTTCAAAGTAGCCAAGTCCTGAGGGATGGTGTGAAGAGTTGCTGCATGTTAGGGCCAGGAAACTTCAGTGGTGACGAGCTTCTTTCATGGTGTTTGAGGAGACCCTTCATAGAACGTCTTCCACCATCTTCATCCACACTCATCACATTGGAAACCACAGAGGCTTTTGGGCTTGAAGCTGAGGATGTGAAGTACGTGACACAGCATTTCAGGTACACATTTGTGAAGGAAAAGGTGAAGAGAAGTGCAAGGTATTACTCACCAGGGTGGAGAACTTGGGCTGCTGTGGCCATTCAATTGGCTTGGAGGAGGTACAGGCATAGGTTGACTTTGACCTCTCTGTCCTTTATAAGGCCTAGGAGACCCTTGTCAAGGTCCTCCTCCATGGGAGAAGATAGGCTTCGTCTCTACACTGCTTTGTTAACCTCACCAAAGCCTAATCAGGATGATTTTGACTTCTGAGAACATTATCTGTGGGTTTGGAATTTTATTGTTTCATTGATATCATTACTAGGAAATAAAGAAATGTGTGTATGGTTTTATGACTTCATTATTATTAGAGCCTTTATATTTCTAATTTTTTTGTAAGTATAAGTCTTTCAAAAACTCATAAGAGATACATATGTAATTATATATATATATATATATATATATATATATATATATATATAATTACATATGTATCTCTTATGAGTTTTTGAAAGACTTATACTTACACATTTTATAAAGAGGCTATTATACATGTAAAAAATGGAGATATAAGTATAATTTAAAGAAAAAAATTCAGGTAAATGAAATTTATTTTATTATTATGTTCGGATAACTAGTCAAATAAAAAGGGAAAGATTATATTGGAAAGAAAATGAAATGATTTTGTAGAAATTAATAGGATTTAAAACACTAAAATCTTATTATCTATAAATTACATATGCAATATCTTAAGTTTTCTATAATTTATATCTATGTTAATAATTTTTTATTATTTCTTAAATTAGAAAGTTAGTTAATCTTTTTAGTTAAATTTTCTTTTATAAATAAATTAGTTAATTTAAATTTGATCAAGAAAATGTGATATACACTATAAGAAATTTAGTATTTTGCTAGAAAATTAAATAAGAAAAATTATCTCTAGTTAATCATTCACCAATTTACTAAAAAATAACAAAAAAAATTATCTCTAGCTAAGTCTTCACCAATTTATTAGAAAATAATAATAAAAATTATCTCTCGCTAATTATTTACCAATTTATTAAAAAATAACAAGAAAAATTATCTCTAACTAATCCTTCACCAATTTATAGGAAAATAATAAGAAAAATTATCTCTAACTAATTCTTCACTAATTTATTAGAAAATAACAATAAAATAATATTTATAACAAATTTAAATCTAAACAATTACAATTTCATAATAAAATATATTTTAAAACAAAAAAATTAAATTAATAAAGTAAAAAATATTAATATAATTATATATATAATATAATATTTTATTATTTTTATATTATATTGTAAATTTTATTTAAATATATATATAATTAATTGCTTAAAACTTTAATTATAAAAATTAAATTTTATTCTAATAAAATATATATATATATAATTTTTATTTTTTATTATATTTATTTTTTAAATTTATATTATTTTTTATTATATAATTAAATTAATTATAAATTTTCTATTTTTTAATAAAATAAAAATATAAATTAACTGGAGCATGACTTTGTTTGCTCTTAATAATGGCTGGAGTATTAAGCCCAGCGTCTCCAATGCATAAGTCCAATATACACATAACCTAAAAGCTTCTTTTTACACTTTTCTGGCTAAATCAAATTTTCGTTCTAGTGTCTGTTGTTCATCTTCTTCTTCCCGCTTCAACGTTCTGGTGTTGTTCATCTTCTTCCTGCTTCAACGTTCTAGTGTTGTTCATCTTCTTCTTCTCGCTTCAACGTTATGGTGTTGTTCATCTTCTTCTTCCCGCTTCAACGTTTTGGTGTTGTGTCTGTTGTTGCTATTCATCTTCTTCTTGAAACAGAAATTTCTTCCACAATACTAGTAAATTTTCTTATCATCAAAACTTGATTTGTGCTTTTTTAGATATTATATAGTAGTTTTTTTTTTTTTTTTTGAATTGGCAATCACAAATATATTAATAAAAATTGGTACTAGAAGTACCAAAAACAATTACAAAATATAATTGAGTAAAAGTGTGCAGAAAGCTAAATAGTTAACTAGATAATTATCTCTCTCCCTACTGAATGGTTAACAGATACTCACCAAGTAGATTATCCAACACATAAAGAACAAGACCAGGGATCCATACACCATTCTGCAAAGGATCCAATAACCATTGAAACCCTAGACTTGACCCACAACCAGGAGTTCAGTTGAGTTAGAAAAAAAATTTCTTCTGCATTGTCGCAACCGGGGTCACGACGGGACCGACGAACGTAAAAAGTAATTCACCCTTTTTAGGGAAATAAAGGAGTCGCCACCATAGTTTATTAAGGAAAACTATGGAAAACCCAAAATGATCTGCGAAACAAAAAAAATGGGTTCGGGAGTCGATTACGTGTAGGGAAGATATCAGCACCCTACAACGTCCGTCTTAAGACGGTTACCTTTCAATTAAATATGCAAGATAAATATGACCTTATAATGTTTGTTTTCCTTATAAACAAATAAAATAGTATAAAGTAAAAATAATTTTTAAAATTATTATTATTAAAAAAGAAAAATATCAAATTAGAATTTATTTGGGCCCGACAAGATATTAACCTTGCTCCTACATATTTCCATTTAGAATGAAAAATCAGGGTTACGTAGTTCTTCCTAAAACATTGTTTTTTTTTATATTTATTTTATGATTGATAATTTTAAAGAGATGAGTTTTGAAAAATAAAAAAATAAATTATATATTTTGTTCTTTTTTATCAATCTTATAATAAATCAAGATAATGTAAACTATACATGGATATTATAGATTGCTATATAAATTGGCTTAAAATAATTGAAACATATTTATTTTATGGGAAAGTTTAGTTAAAGGTTAAATATAAGATGACGTGTATAGCCATACATATATTTAAATGATTATTTTATATATAGTTAATATAAAAATATTATAAGCATTTGATGTAAGACAATACATATGACTGTACAAACATCTGGACAACTTTATAATATGAAAAGGAAGAGTAAACTTCACAATTATATTAAAAGTTGGTACAAAAAATTTTAAAATAAAAAAAATGATTTATTATAGAATCATTAGTAAATATAAGATTATAATTTGAGTAAACTTTGAAAAAATAAAAAAAATAAAAAAATATAAAACATATAATGACATATCAGTCATAAATAGATTAATTAAAATTAAAAGAAAAATATATATATATATATATATTTAAATTTTTAATAAAAGATAGGATATGAGGTATAAGATGATGCGTGTGATCATACTTAACCCTTACCCTTTTTAAGATAAACTGATATAATATCGATATCATAATTTAGTATTTAGAAAAATCTATTTAATTTAAATTAATATATTACGATTATTATTCAAGATTAGTATATTAAAATTATTATTTTTATATAATTGAATACTAAATATACAATGACGTGTGCAATCATATATATAATTCGAATTCAACATAATTATCCCCTTTTAGTATAGCGATATATTGAATATCAAATAAATTATGGGTTAGGCAAAATATTAAATTAAATTTTTTAAAAAATAAAAATAAAATAATAAAATAATAAAAAAAATAAAGATAAATAAATAAAAATAAATAAACAAATAAATAAAAATAAATAAATAAATAAATAAATAAATAAAAATAAATAAATAAATAAATGAAAATAAATAAAAATAAATAAATAAATAAATGAAAATAAATAAAAATAAATAAATAAATAAATAAATAAATAAATAAATAAACTAAAAATCTTCCCCCACCATGCCACGTCATCGTCCCCCATACTGACACTTTCAATCATCAAATTAAATAATCCTCTTGCCTCATCCACTTTACTGTTTAAACAATACCTATTCGGCAAAGATGTAACTTCCTTCCGTCGACCTCATTTATATATATATATCCATCTTTGCACAAACCATGGACAACTGTATTATAAATTACAAGATTGGGCTTAACCAATTGTCCCTCCATCTTTAGAAACAGTTGAATGGCAGCTCTTGTTTTTCCCATCTTACTCTTACACAGCCCATTAATTAAGGTTCAATAGAAAACATCGTCAAACCAAATCCTTCGTGAAGCCATTTCATTGTAAATGTACAGTGCATCCATCATTTTATCATTAACCAAGAACCCCTTCATCAGCGTAGTAAAAATCACAATATTTGGTTGACAAACCCACTTCAGAATCTTACTCATTACAGGGAAGGCAAAATCCATCCGACCCATATGGCAGAAACAGTTGATTAAAATGTTAAAAATCTGTAAACGACACAACACCCTTATATTCATTAGGGTATATAGATTAATAGCCGTGGCATAGTACCTCATCTTCACAATCATCCCGAGGACGTTTCCAGGAATTGCCTACCTTGCCGTATACCACATGTGCTCTACTTTTAAAATAACGCAAGATGTTTACTCTAAATTTTTCAGTCCTATTCCAAGTCCTTCCACTACTTTTAACAAAACAGTTGAACTACACGGAAGAATGAAAAACCGCTCTCTTTTCGTAAGCCCTAAGAGGCAAAGACGTGAACTTGAGTGTGGGAGAATGAGCGGCGAAAGTTGTTTGTGTTTCTTCTGTTTGCAGAGACAATGGGGGGGGGGGGGGGGTAGGGGGAGGAAGAGGAAAGTGTGATGGAAAACGTGTCAAGGTTTGAGTGGTGGGAAGAGGAAGAAGGAAGAAAAGAGAAAGAAAGGGTTAAAGAAAGTAAAGAGTTTGGAGGAGTAAGAACCAGTGAGTGAGTGTAACTTAGAGCATCTTCCCACATCACAGTCCAGAAACCAAGAAACCAAGAATAAAAAAAACAAACCAGCAACCAAATATGCAAAATAGCAGTAATCAAAGTGCAAGAAAAAATACTAAGAAAAAAATACCTCAATACCCTGTCTCTTCTCCTCTCCTTTCTTCTCTTTTTTCCTCTCCTTTTTTTTCTTTTTCTTGTCGTGCCCCTTTTTTTTTCTGTAGGGAATTTACAGCCACCCTCCCCTTTTATGACTGCCCCCCTCTTTTGCTTTTAGGGTTACCCTTAGGTTAAAAATTAGGGTTATTTCTTTTGGGGCAAGGTTCCTTGGTTTGGGTCTCTTTTTTTTTATACCTCATTTTTTTGATTTGGGTTCCCCCCCCCTTTTTTTTTATCTATACTTTATTTTTTTTATTTTGGGTCCTCTTTTTGTATTTATTTATTTATTATAATTTTGTAAATTTTTTTCTTTTTTTTAAAAAATGTGTTAGAAATGTATTTTTTATATATCCATAAAATATTATCCTATATTTTTTTTAGCATTTTTCAAACATAATAATATATATTTTTCTACCTTTTTATTTTTTCAATTTTTTTATTTATTATTTATTTTTAAAAAAATATAATCTCCGGACGAAATTGGGTATTGACATGCATCTACCTTCTTATTACGAAACAACGCGTCATTCCTATGTTTCCACAAACTCCACACTACCCCAACCCACACCACCTTGCAATATAAGTTAACCTTCTTGTATTGGAAGTGAATGTAGTGTTGTAACAAATGTTGCTTGAGAGTTTTAGTTCTACAAGTACTTATGCCAAACCACTTTTAACATTTGTTCCACACCACATTAGCTATCTTGCACTCCAAAAATAAATGTGTGATGGATTACTTCTCCACACCACATAACCCGCAACTGGTCACAGCCACCTGCACCCCCCTACCCCTCAACTTATCCCTCGAAGCAATACCTTCTAATGCTGCTCTCCACACTAAATGTAATGCCTTAGGGATAGCTTTAATCTTCCAAAGCTCAATAAAAAAAACTTTCAAAATCTCTTTGTAACTCATTCTGGATAATGTAATAAGCTGATTTAACATTGAACATTCCCATGTCATCCCCCTTCCAAACCCATTTAACTTCTCCTTCAATAGTAGGTTGTTTCAATATAATGAAGTCCATGAGTTCTTTTACCAAATCTTCTTCCCTCCTGAACCAAGGTCTTCTCCACGCCAGATTCCATACCCACCGACCATCCTGCCAAGAGCCCATATTATTGACAAGACCATGTTGATCACGGGAATTCATAAATAGCCTACTAAACTTCACACCTAATGCCTCTTTCTCAGCCCACTTATCCTGCCAAAATAATGTAGCTTTACCGTCACCTACCACCATACTCATATTTTTTGCAAACCAGCCTTCACCTTGCTCATTAACCCCACAAATCTTTTTTAAATCCTTCCACCATGCTGAACAAGCTTTAACTTATTTTTTATCCTCTAAACCTCTCCATCCTCCATACTTAGCTTCTAATACCTGCTTCCAGATCCCTTTATTCTCCTTTACTAGTCTCCATTTCCACTTAGCAAGTAATGCATCATTAAATGATCCCACATCCTTAACACCAAGCCCTCCTTGGATTTCCCCCTATCTGCAAGCCTAAGTGTAAGAAAGGTACATTCATCAGATCACAGTTTAACATAGCCGCATACTCCTCAATCCCTCTCCTATCCACCCCTATCCCTTCAATCCTACTTTTATAAAAATTGACCTTTAACCCAGAAGAAACCTCAAAACACCGTAATATGCTCTTGACCATCAAAATATTTTGTATAGATGCCTCACAAAACAATAATGTGTCATCTGCAAAATTGCAACAAACTAACCTCCACTCCAGGAGTCCCCACTCTTACTCCAATCAATGAGGATGTAGCCAAAGCGCTTCTAACCAACCATCTCAGCTAATCCTTCAGCCACAATAAGAAACAAAAAAGGAACTAGAGGATCTCCTTGTCTAAGACCCTTGGTGGGATTAAATTCCTTTGTTGGGCTGCCATTAACTAGGACTGAAACAGAAGAGGACATTAAAAGATTAGAAATCCACCCAATCCACTTTTCACTAAATCCCATTCTCCTCATTGTGTACTTAAGAAATTCCCAATTAATTGAATCATATGCCTTCTCAAAGTCTACTTTAATTATCACACAACTTTTCTTCTTATTCTTTATTTTCTCCACCACCTCATTAGCCACCAGGACCCGATCCAACATATTTCGCCCTCCTAAAAAGGCACTTTGTGACTCATCAATCACCTTGTGTATACACCTCTTCATATGTTAGCTAGTACTTTGGTCACTATCTTGTAAGCACACCCAACCAAAGAGATAGGTGTATAATCGTTGAGACTCATTGATTCCTCCTTCTTGGGTATAAGTGAGATAAATGAGGCATTGCACCCACATGGCCATTTACGGTCATTATAGAAGTCCTCTACAAGCTTCATGATATCAGATTTTAAAATTTCCCAGAACAACTTGATAAACTTAAAATTAAATCCATCTGGTCCAGGACTCTTCTCACTTTCGCACATCCGCACCACTTCCCTCACTTCGTCCTCCTCAAATCTTGCAGTTAAACCTTGATTATCAATAAGAGATAGCGATTGGAATTGGAAACCATCTAAAGTAGGTCTAACTCCCCACTTTTGGGTGAATCTTTCTTGAATATCTCAAAAATCGACTCTTTTACTTTACTAGGCTCCTCTAACTAGGCCCCAGAAATAAAAAGGCCCTTAATGTTATTTCTTGCCTTTCTCCAATTTATTGCTGCATTAAAATATCTCGTATTAGAGTCACCAAGGACAATCCATTTAGATCTGGCTTTCTGTCTTGCAATCGACTCTTGTCTTAGATTTAGTTTCTTTAATTCAACAAACAAGTCGTGTCTCCTTCCTTTCCCTTGTTCATCTAAGCACCCCCTTTCATCTAGAAGATCTAACTTACTGATATGATCTATTATCCTGTGAATACTCAACTCCACATTACCGAATACCTCCTTATCCCACTTTTTAAGATCTCTTTTCAACAGTTTCAACTTTTCTTTAAACACATAAGTTCCTATCCCATTAACAGAATAGCTCCTCCAGGCTTCTGAAACATAACTCACATATTCGCTATCTTCCATCCAAGCATCTAACACCCTTAAAGGTTTTGGCCCCCAATCGACAACATCATACTTCAACACCAATGCACAGTGATCAAATACTGATCTGTTCAGAGCAACTTGAATGCATTCGGGCCAAACATCCAACCATTCCCTAGATACCATGGTCCTGTCTAGTCTACTCAAAGCTGTACCATTTGGTCTATACCAAGTGAATTTTCTCCCCATCATTGGAATATCAACCCCTTCCATTTGTTCAATGAAGTTATTAAATTCCCTTGAATCTTGAGCTCCAATTCCTCCTTGATTAACCCCTTGCCTTTCCCAATCATATCTTACTGAATTGAAGTCCCCTAGCACACACTACCTCCTAACACTATGTTGGTCTCTGATCACCTTCAGCTCTTGCCACAACTTGCTTCTCTCCCTCTTGTCACAAGGAGCATACACGTTTACCACTATACATGGAATTTTACCTTCTCCCCAAAGCCCTTGTAATCCCAAGAATCCCTTCCCTACAAAGGAATGTAACAGTGTAAATATGTTCTTGTTCCATAAGCAAACCAGTCCCCCAGCCTTGTTGATTGCTGGGTTGGCCAACCATTGCACCTCCTTATCAATCCAAATCGTCTGACTAACCATATCATTGAAGCATTCCAATTTAGTTTCTTGCAAGCATACCATCTCAACCCCTTCTTTTATAATACATTGTCTAAAATGTCTCCTTTTCTCACCCCCTCCCAGCCCTCTTACATTCATACAAAGGACCTTCATTTAGTAAACTTACTTCCCTTCTTCCTATCCTGTGTGTCCCTTTCTTCTAACTCTTCAAATCTTTTAGCAATAATATCATCATCCCCATTAAACGTAACCCCAATATTCTTTCCCAACTCCCATAGTCTCATTGCCTCCACATGACTATTCTTAATCCAAAATAACCTATTACAATTAAAAATATCATCATCCGAGAGGGAATTATTGAACGAGTGCATTGGTAACCTCAAATTGCGTCTATGATAGGCTCCCGCAGAAACACTATACTCGTTGGAACGCATATTTAACGAATTCAACACCAATCCACTTGGCTTATTAGTTTCCATCTCCACTGCACCGACAGAACTTGATGGTTGCGCCCCCAAAGAGCTCTTCACTTGCTTCTAAGAAGGCCCTTCATCAGGAATATATAAAGAAGGCAAACTAACACTACCTATAGGTAAGTGTATACCTTGATATCACCCTCCGACCTCACTCCATTGGGTAGTAAAGGTACAGCTGACCTTACATTCGTAACAATATCCAATACCCCCTCCTTGACCACCTCTTCCTCATTCTTTGAAACTGCAATTTCCCCTCCCGAATCTGAGTTGGATGCCCCACTTCGATCTGTCCTATCTTCACTCCTCGAGTCAAAGTTTGAATTCACCCTACAATCTTGCCCGATAATAATAGGTGCACTTTCTTCCCCACCTTTATTCTGCTATGTTATGTGCCCCTGATGTTTCGAACGAAACTCCTTTAACATATCACCATCACCTTCTTCATTCTCTAACAAGAGCAGATTGACCTTACTTATTTCTAACCCAATCAACCTATCATCAAGAATAGGGGCATTGATTTTTGAAAATTCATTCCCATTCCTCCCTTTCTCCTTGAAATCATCCTCGTACTCCCTACTATAATGGTTAAGACTTTGCCTTGCTATTTCCTCCACAACACTAATATTGCCCAATTTAACCAAAAAAGTGGAACTCCTCCTTGGGTATTGCAAAAGAGCATCTGCATTTGACTTGTCCACACAGCTTCCAACCCAAGGTCTCCTCGCCGGAAAAGTTCAACTCTACCCTCATAATCATCCTGTTATCTATCCCCTCGTTGACGCATTGAACAGATGACTCCGAATTGGACCCGAGATCAAAGTTGGACCTATCACAGTTGGAAAATTGATCGTCATCATCCAATCCTTGAAAGTTCCCTTCATCTTCTCTCACTTAAAACACTTGAATGAGTCCGAATTCGTTTTCATTTCCTCCTTTAAAGAAATCTGAGTTAGAACACCATTTATCATAATCACCCTTGAGAAATTAGCCATGTCCCCCAACGGCATCTTAATCTTTAAACGGGCATATTCTACAATATCCATTAATTCTGTTGCAGCATCAATGGATATTAGGGTGCCCACTAGTGCCGCCACCTTCTCGAAGCACTCCCTGCTCCAACAATGTAATGGAATGCTAGTACATTTAATCCAGACCACTTTATTACTAGAAAGTACTTCAGGCTTCCAAGGACTAATAGATTCGAACAGGCTAGCCAACCACTCACTATTCGCCGCAATCGCCTCATTAATATTAGCCCCTTCTTCGCTGGTCATCAATATAAGATTATCTCCTAGGTACCTTAATCTTATGCAAGAAAACCCTTTAACAAGGAAATATTCATGAATGTTCTCTACTGACGAATAGTCCTGAAGTCGTCCAACCAAGCTCTTTTCCAACCATTCCTTTTGTTACTGATTTTATTATTGGTGAGTTGAACTGGTTGAAATAAAGAGAATCAGTTCGCCGGTTAAAAATGGTGGTATGAAAGTGATGAGGAGTGGGGTTCTAGGAGCTTATTTCGGATTCTAGGAACTTATTTCGGGTTCCAGGAGCTTGTTTCATGAGAAAATTTCTCTCACCTTTTTTTAAATGCTTGACAACAAAAACACTACAGTTTTAAGCTAAAGTACAAAATCCACCTTATGCAGATGAATTAAAAGATGTGGTTTAAGAAGCATATGGATGCATGTCGATATTTGATAATGTGGATTAATTAGGAATATTAAGATTTTATGATTCAAAATATAATATGGAGATATGGATAAATAAGGAATGTTATATCTACCCATATTTGTGGGACTAAGTTAAAAGGAATAAATTTGAATAAGATCAAATTTATTTTTTAGAAATATCAGTTATTTTGTTTCCATATTTGAAGGAGATTGTTTTCAGTTCATGAGTGATTTATTTTCCTTATTTTTAGCAGATTTGATCTGCATAAATACAAGTTGTATCCTCTGTTATTGGTATCAGTTCAATAAGAAAATATTTTTCTATAAATAACACAGTAGAAGAAATAAAATAGCAAAACAGAATAAGGAACAATAATATGTTTGAACAGAATAAGTGTCTACTTCTGAGATTACATGGCCAAGGGGTAAAATAGAGAAAATAAAATTTTAGAATATGATCCTTTAAATTTTACTTTTGTTAGTTATAGACCTATCTCTTTATAAAAGTTCCTTTCATTCAACCTACAAAAATTAAGATATATTAGTTTAATTTTAACTTGTGGAGAAAATTGATGCATTTTACCTTCTTTTCTGTTAATTCCTGTAAGTAAGAAAATTTTGTCTATTTCAGGACCATAATACAACACTTACAATCTTAAGGTGACTTAGCCTATCAAAATTTGGGGTTTGTTTGCCAAAGACTTGAAAAACTTCCTCCCTAGCACGTGCTTGCCAATCAGGGTACCTACTTAATAGCACCATTGTCCAAACAAGTAAAACTGAAGTGGTCTCTTGCCCTGCAAAGTAGAATAACTTACATTCCGCAATTACATCGTTGAGATTCATTCCAACCTTCTTATTGTTTCCACCTTCTTGGATTTCCTTGTGATTTGACTCCAAAAGCATTCCTAACAAATCATCGGTAGTAGCTTCACCCATCTTTAGTGCTCTCTCTCTTTTCATAATTATATCTGTAAGTGTAGGTTTTATTTCTCTATCAATTTCCTTCATTCTCCTATGGGTAGTAGTAGGTAGAAATCTGCAAGTAATCAGAATAAGTCCTGCTCTTTCCAAAATCATCTAGCCTTCTAGTGTTGATTGTCAACATTAAACATAGTTTGGTTTTCAACAGTTAAAATTTTTATATTGCAAATTGTGACTTAGACATTGCATGTAACCTTCCAATACAACAACTGATAAATGAACAAGCATTGAATATATCAAGTAGATTCTAAATGAGAAATGTTGCTTGCTAATAGCTTTATTTAGAATGAAGTTCTTGCTGATTAAATTGTAATTTAGAGCTACCACATAAATTAGTTGTCGTATAAGACAAATATATTTAATTCATAATGTTAAGTATTATTTGGTAGTCACTATTAACTTTATGAAATACCATTATATGGTAAGTTTAGTTCACTTAAAACTCATATGACAAGGATGATAACTTTAGTCTATTAAACACACTAATACTTGTATTAGTCTTACCTCCATCCAAGGATGTAAACTTTCACCAATTCTTTCATTGTAAGTTCTGCTAGCTCTTTCTGAAGTTGAAATATTTGTTTTCCTTCTCCGTAACTACTTCCAGCTAATGTAGCATACAATCAAATTGAAGATCTTTTTACAAGGCACAGAGTATTGGAGGTTTGATTTCTATTTCAATCGATAATTTGTTGGCATTACTCTTTTGTTTAATGGAGAATTTGTAAGATCCTAGTCTAATGAACAAAATACTCATTAATTATATGATGGTTATGCTTTGGTTTATCTTACATTCAAGTTTTAGTTGCATATATATACATATATAGTTAGTTTGTTATGTATTTTTAAAATTTTGGTTCCCATTGAAATGTAAGGTTGTTTAATAAATTGGGTTCTACACTCTTCGAAATGCGGTGAACATATATCTTTAGCTTTATTATCATCACTGTCGGAAATAAAGTCTTTTTCAAACTCTCTTCTAATATATTAATGTCTCAAACTCTTTTTATAATATTTTATTGATCTTTTCATGTTAGAAAATAGTATGGGTGTCTTTTGTGATTGATCAGAAGATGAAACCTGATCGAAGATGGATGTCACAAAGAAAGGACCAATTTGGTATTATAACTGAAGAATTCAAAAATGGTGTTGCTGGTTTCATTCAAGTAGCTATAAGAGACCCACAATTTGTTGATGAAATAGGGCGCATTCCTTGTCCATGTGGAAAATGTAGGAATCGTTATTGGGATATATCATTTAATATGGAGAAACATTTGTATCACCATGGATTTATGGATGGTTACACAAATTGGATCCTTCATGGTGAGAAAAGATGGACATATGGTGTATCAACGTCTTCTACCCAAGATTGTGTTTCAGAGAATAGAAATCCGTATGCTGATATGACCTAAATCCATCAGCTAAATCTTTTTTTAACTTATTGAAGGATGCTGATGAACCTTTGTGGAATGGTTGTAAAAATCATACAAAGTTATTAGCTGTAACATAACTCTTAAATTTGAAGTCAGAGTTTAACATGAGTGTTAGTTGTTATGATCGAATGATTGTTATAATCAAAAGCATGCTTCCAAAGTCAGAAAGGTTGCCTGAAAATTTGTACAGATTAAAGAGAATGGTTAATGAGTTGGGATTAGGATATGAGAAGATTGATGCATGTCCTAATCATTGCATGTCATATTACAAAGAAAATAGTGACAAGAATGTTTGCTTGATATGTAAAGAACCACGATTTAAACCCAAGACATCTACAAAAAACAAGGATGTGCCTTACTCAGTGTTGAGATATTTTCCCATTGTTCCAAGACTCCAATATCTCTTTATGTCTATTAATACTTCAAAATATATGCGATGGCATGCAGATGGAGTGCGCTAAGATGAATCTATCATGACACATCCAGTTGATGCAGAGGCTTGGAAAAAATTTAACGAAACACATCCTACATTTTCTCAAGATCCACGAAATGTTAGGCTTGGACTTTGCACAGATGGTTTTAATCCATTTAGTAATTCAAGTAACCCATACTCATGTTGGCCAGTTTTTGTCACACCTTACAATCTTCCCCCAAGCATGTGTATTAAAAGGGAATACATATTTCTTACTCTTGTGATTCCTGGACCTAAGTCACTTGGTAAAAGTTTGGATGTCTATCTCCAACCTCTAATTTATGAGTTAAAGACATTATGGAACATTGGGGTTAATACTTTTGATGCATGGAAAAAATAGAATTTCATTATGAAAGCATCATTAGTGTGGACAATAAGTAATTTTCCAGCTTATGGAATGTTTTCTAGATGGAGTACTCATGGGAGATTTGCTTGTCCCTATTGTATGGGTAATATTAAATCATTTAGATTGAAGAATAGTGGTAAACCTTGTTGGTTTGATTGTCATCGACGATTTTTACCTATCAATCATCTGTTTCGTCGTGATCACTACTCTTTTAAAAAGTCGGTAGTTGAAAACTCTTTACCACCACATGAATTGAGTGGCACAAATATGTTAAATAAAGTAAATCAACTTCAAAAAGTTACTTTTGGCTTAAAATCAGGAAAGCAAAAGCAACTTAACTTTGGTAAAACCCATAGTTGGGTTAAGAGCATATTTTGGGAATTGCCTTATTGGTCTACTAATATAGTTCGACATAATTTGGATGTTATGCATGTTGAAAAAAATATTTTTGATAACATCTTCAATACTGTGATGGACATAAAGAGTAAGACAAAAGATACTACAAATGCAAGACAAGATTTGAGATTGATATGTAAACGTCCTAGGTTAGAGCTAGTGGTGGAAAATGAGTAGTATAAAAAACCAAAGGCAACATATGTCTTGAATTTTCATCAGAGAAAGATTGTGTGTGAATGGATAAAACAACTAAAGTTTCCAAATGGGTATGCATCTAACATATCACGTTGCATTAACGTAGATGAAAGAAAAATATATGGGATGAAAAGTTATGATTGTCATGTTTTTATGCAAAGACTAATTCCTTTAGCATTTCGGGACATACTGCCAAAACCTATATGGAGTGTTTTAACAGAACTAGCTTGTTTTTCAAAGATATTTGTGCAAATGCAGTGCATGCTTCTATCATGGGCAATGCAAGGAGTTCTATCATTGAAATAATTTGTAAGCTTGAAAAGATTTTTCCACCAGCATTCTTTGATTCGATGGAACATTTAGTTATACATCTCCCATATGAAGTTAAGGTTGGAGGACCTGTGCATTAGGAAATTTGAGGATGCATTAAAGGACACAAATCCTAATATATCTGAGGATGAGATATTAGTATCTCAAGATAAAGATTTCAATAAATGGCTAAAATATCAAGTGAGTTGTTCCCCATAATAATTTATAATGTATATTTTGATATTCATTGTAGTAAGTGATGTAACTAATTATTTTCTCTTTGTAACTCCTCTATAGGTGAGTACAAGAAAAGTTGAGGATCGGTTGATTTAAGAGATAAGTTATGGTCCAGTTAAGATTGTGACTTCTTATAATGGTGTAATAGTTAATGGATATAGATTCCATACTAAGGACTATGGAGCTAATAAATCTACCTTAAATAGTGGGATATGTGTTAGAGGAAATATATATGGTGAAAATGATTTAGACTATTATGGCATTGTTGAAGAAATATTAGAATTGTCATATCTTGGACATCAAAACAAAGTAATTATTTTACGTTGTTATTGGTTTGATCCTTTTGATGGCGTTAAAGTTGATGATATATATGGATTGGTTGATATCAAACATAAATCAAAGCTTCAGTCAAATGAGCCATTTGTATTAGCTGGACAAGTTCAACAAGTATATTATACAAGATACTCAAAAAATAGGGGTAGAAATAGTGGTGATTGGTGGGCAGCCTGCAAGGTTAGAGCAAAATTGTTTATGCATGAGACATTTAACAATGACCAAGATTTGTCAAATGAGAAAGTTATTGATGATTATTTTCAAGATGATGAATCAATGAGAATGCACAATATTCTTATTGATGATGAGGAAACAAAATTGTTTGATGCAAATGCCCCGATGGAAGAAGTAAACATGGATGATGTAAAGTATACAATGCATAATGTGCATGATAATCAATTTATCAATGAAGATGATGAGCTCATAGATGAAGAGATGGAGTTAGATGATTTAGATGAGGAGTTAGATGATTCAAACAATGATTTAGAAAGTTTAGATGAGGAATGATTATGAATGAATCATCTTAAATTTATTTAATGGTAGATATGTTATGCTAAAATTTCTCTAATTACTTCATGTTATGAATGAATCTGTCTCACGCCTATTAAATCAATTTAAAAGTGGGTATTTTGCAATGCAGGTTTCAGCGTCCAAGGTCCTACAAGAAACTTGCAACTACATCAGAAGCTTGCATAGAGAGGTGAGTGACTTGAGTGAGCGATTGTCTTAGTTGTTGACCACAATTTCATATTTTTATAATAGTGATATGATGTTTTAATTTATTGTCTTTTATAAGGAAAACTTAAAATGCCTGCTCGAGGAAGAGGAAGAGGACGAGGTCGATTTCATCCTCCATTTCATCCTACTCAATCTCTCATTAATCTTCCAGAACTAGATCCTTCTTTGAACTCATTAGGTATAATGTATTGTTGGATGAAAGTTCATTTATTAACTTTTAAATTATTTGAATATAATGTATTGTTTCATTGTTCTTGTCTTAGGTGCTACTTCTACCCATGGACTATCACTTGATGCTAGCCAATCAAATGATAATGGTCAAGCAACAACCACCACTCCACCAATTGATGTTGGCCAATCATATGAAGTCCCAACATCTAATAACCCACAAGTTGCAGAGGAACCTTCAAGTGCAGATTCTCACCATGAAGTTGATAGAAGACTTCTCATATCTGTGCAACAAGTTAGTAACCCATAAGTAAAACTAAACTTAATCAATTACTCAACTTTATATTAGTAAATTATAATTTTTAAATTGACTATTTGAAATTGTAGGAGGAGGTTTATTCTTGATTTAATAACTCGGGATATTATATCTGAGGTTCTTATGAGAATGTCTAATCCTGCACCAAATTGAAAAAATTATTCTGCTGATATGAAAGAAATTTTATTCAATAATTTTATGGTTAGTAATTATTTTATTAATGTAATGAAATACTAGTTATGAATCAAATCTTGTACTAATTAAATAATTTAATTATTTGATATTGGTGTAGAATAAGTATCGTTTTGCCTCAACTTATGATCGTAGTATGACAAGAAAGGTTTGGAATCTGACATGCATGGATCGATATTCCGACTCTTTAGCTAAGGCAAGAAAAAAGGCAAAAGAAAAAGCAAATTTAAATAATATTGAAGATTTAAAGGGTCACAGACCAAGATGCATAAGGACTGGAATGTATGGATTAGTAGACATTTGGATAACAGATGGAAAAAGAAATCTATTGCAAGAAAGACCAACAGGGCTACCAAACCTGATGCCACGGTGCACAGAGGAGGCTCAAGAAGCTTTGGACAACATTTGAAAAAAATGGTATTTATACTTACGCATTTTATAGTAATATTGACAACTCATCTAATGTTATATACTGTTTATTACTTTAGTGTATTGATATTATGATGAATATAATGTTTGTATGTTAAAATATAGTAGAATTGATATAAGATATTTGTTGATAAACATTTACTATTAATTGTAGATTTAATATTAGGTTTGTTATAAGTATGAGATAACATTTGTGTCTTAATATAGACTTCATGCTTACTTTTAAGTAATCAAGTGATAAATTATTTTAGTTTTATATTTCTTGAATTTTATAATGTATATATCCTGAATTACGTACTATTTCACAGGAAAAAGAGTATAAACGTCTCATTTCTTATGGTGAATTATACAACAAAGTTCATAAGAAAAAAGATGGAGAGTATGTATCTAACAAAGCAAAAAAATTCATTGTAAGTGTGTATAAGTTTTAAATGTTTCACATTAAATTTTATTTATGTATAATATTATTAAAATATTAATTTGATGTAGGAATCATATGAAAATGCTATGACTGAAAAGTATGGAGGAGACACATCAAAGCATCCTGTAGTTGACTCTAATATTTGGATAAAGATGGGTGGCGAAAATAGAAAGGTAGAATATATGGCATTGGTCAGAGTTTGAATCTTAGCATTCCACATGCTTCATCTTTAACCGTTGAAGGTCCTTCTTCTCAAAATCCAAATCCTACACCTTTGAACGAAGAAATCACTACATTGGTAGCACAAATGCAAACACTTATACAGCTACAAATGCAGGAGTAGATGCAATCTTTTAAAAAAGATTTATTGTCTGCTTTAAAGAATCAAGAATAAAGATGTACTTCAATGAATTAAGTACTTTGTTTCTATTTTAATCTTCTTGATGACTTTTTAGTTGATGTAATGTTTTTAAGTTCATATACTACTTTTTAGTTGATGTAGTTCTTTTAAGTTCATATACTACTTTTTGGTTGAACATTATTTCAGTTATGTTATAAATGTTTGAACGATTACTATTATTATGTTTGAACAAATATTTTGCTTATTGAAAGTTGATAAGATTTAGTATTTTTAAAGTATTTTATTATTTTTTTTGCATAAAAATATGCAGGTTTTATAATTGTTTTAATAACAAACATGTGATATTAGAATTGTAACAAAACAGTGAAGGATTTGCGACAAATTTGTTAGAAAATACATTCAACAATTTGCTACAGATTAGAGAGGGAATAGCTACCATGTAATGAAGATGGTGAATCACCAAATGAATATTTACGAGGGATTAGCTACAAAGCAATGATAGTAAAGTTGAGAAGCATTAGCTACATATTAGCTAGGGATAATTTGCGATGAAATAGCTATAAAATAGCTAGAACAATGTTGCGAGGAATTAACTATCAATTAGCAAAAGAAAAATTGTGACAGAATAACTACAAAATAGCGAGGAAAAATTATAAGAACTTAATTTTAAGATAGCGAGAAATTGGATAATCAATTAGTTAGGAAAATATAAAATTTTTAAACCAAAATTAGCGAGATATTAACCACAGATTGACGACTAAATTTGCTACAGAATAGTGACCAAATATATTTCTCACTAATTAACTACCTGTATTTAGTTACAGAAATTTCTTAGCTAATTCGTAGCTAATTTGTCACAACAAATTTTAACGAAGAATTAATGAAAAATTAATTAAAAAATTTTCCATAACTAATATATAAATTTTTTATAATGATAATTGAGTCCATAATTTAAATAATTATTTTAATCTTAATTATTTTGGTAATGAAAAAAACAAAATGAGCTAATGTTCATTCATGTTAATCCCCTATTAAATAAGAAAAAAATTAAGAAATGTAATTTTTTGTTACATTTTTAATCCCACTTTTTTTTTCTTGTTAACAATATTAAATTGAGAAGTTTGTTCAATAAGTTCCCTCAACTTTTTTTTTTTTTTTTTAAAACCATTTATCTTACTCTTCTATTTCATTTCTTCTTTCAATAAGTGAGAATAACCACTTAGTTTATCTATTTCATTTTTTATATGCTGAATTTCTATAAATTTCTTTTTACTTTCTATTTTCTATTTTACTCACAATTATTTTATTCTTCCAAAAATGTAAAGATTTTTATTTAATTTTTAAAAAAATTAAATTAGTTTATTCTTTAAAATTTTTTATTTAATTATGGATAGAAGAAAATTATTTTAAAATCTTTCACTATTATTCCTTTTACTATTAAAAACTTCATTAAAAATAAATAAAATAAGTTAATTTTATCAATTAATTTAAAAAAAATAAACATTTGGGATTGTTATAATTCTTTAACGATGAAATATTTTGATTATTATTAGTTTTAAATATGGTTGAGTGTATAAAAATTTAAAGTTTAATTAGTGAAAAAAATGAAAGTTAAAAAAATTTACTAGTGAAATTAGTTTCTTTAAAATTGAACTAATAAAAAAAATCAAAATCAATTGAAAAAATTAAAATTAAAATTCAATTAAAATTGAATTAATTTTGAATTTTTTAATATATATTTTTTAAATTACATTATTTAATTCGGATTTTTTATAAAATATTTAAAAAACTATTTATTATATTTAGATATAAAATTATATATTTAACATTAAATAACAACTAATAAATATATATTTATATTTTTCTTACTTTTTATTTCATTATATTATATATATTTATAATTTATATTATAATTTTTAAATATAAAATTATATAATTTATTTATAATATAAAAATAATTAAAATTATGAATAAAATAATAATTATAAAAACAAAATTTATAAAATATTTTTATATTTAATAATTTTTTATTATAAAATGTGTAATATTTTTTTTATAAAAAATATTTTATATTTTTTTAAAAATATTTAAAATTTTTATAATAATGAAAGATATATAATAGATTTAAAATTTGGTTTAATTTAAATTTTATATTAAATTAAAAATAAATTAAACTGTATTTAATTTTTATATTTATTTTAAATAAATATTCTAATTCTTGTTCAATGAATTTTGAAAAAAGAAAATATAAAAAAAAAATTATTTGACTAAAATCAATTATATAATTAAAATGCTATATAAATTTAAAGTAGAAGCTAACGTTAAAATCTTTCCTATGTTGCTTAACGAAATTTTTTTATGATAAATTCTTATGTTATTTTACTTAGTGAAATTAATTTTTATTATTGATAAAACTTTATAAAATTTTGAGTTATAAGAACTTAATTTTTAATTTTCTCAAAATAATTTTTTATATTAACATTATAATGTATCATTTACATTTTTATTTTATTTTTTGAGTGTGATCCCAAATTAAATATGATCCCGTTTTTTTTTTAACATGACATGTCCAATTAAATGTTAAAAAAGAAGGTGAAATTGGAAGAAGGAGGGAAATGAATGAATTGTTGAGAAAAGTTTTTAAATTACAGAAATTATTGATTATATGTGATGTGAAACACAAAAATTTATAATTGTGGCATATAATATTATTTAAATAGGTACCTCGTTACTAATTACTTGTATTATTCAATTTTGGAACATTTATATTTAAAGTATTATGTTACAAAAATTTTAAAACATTTGTATGATATATTACATTGAGTAAATTTTAATTTCTTAGATTCAATGAATCTTAACATAAAAATTGAATATTATTTCAAAATTAAATTTTTTTCACGATTTCTTTTACATAAAAAAAAAAAAAACATAAATACTAACAATTATCTTATTGAATCTTAAATTATCTGACTGTATAATTCTTAAATTATAGTTCATTATAATATTTACATTTTAACTAATATTTTACATATATAAAACATTATATAATCTACACATGTCTTTTAAGTTTTTTGGTTCTCAATGCTTTGGGAAATTTCAATCAAGAACTCATAAAAACATTAATTTCAAACCTTATCCTAGACGAAAAAAAATGTATCAAAATATTTTACATTTATTTATATGATAATGTCAATGATGAGACAAAAGATAATATACAAGTAATAATCCATTTAATATTTGGAAAAAATTGAAATCTTTCAAATTTTTTACTTGAATATTAAAATTTAAGATTAAATTTAATCGGTTCTCCATGATCATGATCTTATAAAAAATAATATGAATTTATATTGTAGAAGAAAGAAAGATGAAGAGAAAAAAAGAGATGAATTTTGAAATCATGAAAATAAATATCCAATAATTTCGTCAAATTAGGACATCCTATAATATTCATAATCAAACAAATAAAATAATCATTAAAAGAGATACAAACATTATTACAGTCAAGTTATGGTTCTATAGTCAACTTTGAATATAATAACTTAAAAAATAACAAAGCTTCCACAATGATAATTTCACACTCCTTATAATAATATATCCATGCATCCAAGCTCCACCATCTATAACCTATCTTCAATATAATATAATTTAATTACAGTTTTTAATAAAATAATATAAACTAACAAGTTCTTAAAAATATAATTTTTCATCATCTAAAAAAGAGAAACTTAAAATATTTTTATTTTAATAACGAATTAAAATATATCTACCTTAAATTTACAACATATTAATAATTTATTAATATATTATTAATAATTTAAAAATATTATAAAATATAAAAATTTAAATACATATAATATTATTTTATCTAAGTTTATCATTTTAAAAATAAAATATGTTATCACTCTTTGAAAATTGAACAACTCTATACAAGTATTCAAGTGTTTTAATAATAATCAAGAAAATCAAGAATCAGGACATTAAAGATAACTCAAGAAAACTCAAGTTGGAAACAAGCTCAAAGACTTACAAGATACAGAAGACTTAGTTGATAGTTAGGAGTGAATGATATCAAAATGTAATCATCACTCAGCTCAGAGTGTTTTCTCAAGAAAATTGTTTTCTAAAACAAACCATAAAACTCACTGTGATAATCGATTATATGTAGAACATAATCGATTATGTTTCTGGAAATTTTTAAGAATAATTTTGCCACTGGAATAATCGATTAAGTAATCGATTATTTATTTTGAAAATGAAAAGTATTTCTCTCTGAAATAATCGATTAAGTAATCGATTATTTATTTTGAAACTGAAGTTTTTCCCTCTAGAATAATCGATTATGTAATCAATTAGGTATTTTTGAATAAAGACTTGTCACTATGATAATCGATTAGTTACTTTTTTAAAAGAGTTCAGAGCACTGTCATAATCGATTATGTCCATAGCGTAATCGATTATGCTCAAAGATTTTTGAAAAATATTCGTTGCGAAAAATTCTCCGAAAATAAAGGAGAATCTTGATTCTCATTTTCTGAACGTTGTGAGTCTCTGAATATAGTAAAACGTGTGATTTCGAATTAAAATAAAATAAAATATTTTATTTGAGAATTTTTGGTTATTTAATAAGCATATTAGGGTTTTTCAAGATACCTCTCATAATACACTCTTTGACACATTTTCTGAAGAGCTTCATACTTTTTCTGAGTATCTTGAGCCACGAAATTTCATGTTTTGAAAGTGAGAATATTTGTTCTGTCCAATTATCTTTCTGTGAAAAGTCTTGAGGAGACTCTGAGCAGAGCCGGTGCTACAATTTGAAAGCTTCACTCACAGGTGATATTTTTCTTGTTTATGTCCATCCTCTGAGGCTGTTCAGAGGAGGTGCTTTTGTCTTCCTTGTGTGATTCAAGGAAGGTATTTCATTTCTTGTGGGACTCAAGGAAGGGTTGGAAATCTCTTGTGGGTTTCAAGAGATTGAGAGGTTTGATCTTTAATTTCTGTATTTTTGCATGTTTCACTTGTGATTAGTGGTTGTAAAAATTCTGATAAATTAAAGATATAAGAGTGTGTGATCATCTCAGGTTGAGGTGATTGGGAATTGGACATAGGGTTAAGGATTTAACCCGAACCAGTATAAATTCCTGGCGTTTTTCTTTCTTTCCCTTATCTTTTAATTTTTCTGTTGCGCTTTATAAATTTTCTGCTAGACTAATTAAATCAAGAGGATAAAATTTGAAAGAATAAAAGTTTAAATTTTTAATTTTTATTGCATCAATTCCCCCCCCCCCCCCCTCTTGATGCCACTTGACAACAAAACATCTTTACAAATATGTACTGGATAGGTACCGATCAACCCTAGATCATTAGAAATCTTATTTCCAAACGTCTATCCGATGAGTTGTCGGCCAAACCGATAATCCCTCGGCCTGCTCTCAGCCCACTAACTCGTGGGCCTAGTTTCAGTTACCATAACTAAATTCCAGTACTAATTAGCGGTTATTGCGAATCTCGCCTAAAGGATAGGTCAGTTATCACAAACACAAGTAATCAGTTATTTTTAACATATTATAAATAGGGAATTAGGAAAGTCAGGTAGATCATCATTCACTCATCTCTCATTTCCATCTTATTTTTTTTTATATACTCTTATTGACTCGAGTGTCGGAGTATAATCATAGGTACCTCCACCATTCGGTCCCAGTTTATCAAGGAGAGTGCAAGAGACTTGAAGCCTAGAAGGGCATCTCAATGAGTACCCGATCCTTGTAAGTACAAAATATAAAAATAAAATGAAAATTACATAATTGTTTATCAATAAAAATTAATTTTCTTCTGAGTAAAATTTAAAATTATTATTTAACTTTTACCTATATTATTATTTGATCTTGTGTCAAGACATGATTATTGCAGTATTAACAAAACCACAAATAATAAGACTAAGCTAATGTGAACAAAACTAATCAAAATATATATAATCCATAAATTCATCTTCATAATCATTTACCTAAATATATTCAGGTATTCAAATAATCATAGTTGTACTCAATCACATGCATTTATCACACTCATTTATTTTACACACACCTAATATTCTAGACAGACTTCTTTGAAATATTATATGGAGTCCTTAATCTCATAAGCTAACACATGTTCATACATACTACTTACCAGGTCACAACATTCTTTTTCACTTCAGGATTAGTAATCTCTCTAGAGTCTTTTTCACCTCAAGATTACACGTTGTTAAGTGGGAAAAGTTTGTATAATTAAGCTTTTAATTTTTGTTTTACCACTTGAATTAATTTGTTTCTAATCCAATTATCTCCCAATGTAGGATGAATTTTGGAACACCTTGGTACAGGAGCACTCATCCCATTTCTACAAGAGATGAAGCAATTTTTGAAGAAAAATGAAGATGGGAGAGTGAAGCAATGCTTGCTTGAGCAAGAAAGGATTTCATGAAGAACTGCTCTTTGGAGTTTTCTCGCTCAAGCGAAAGCTCTTCTCGCTTGAGCGAGAACTAATGAAACGCGAAGCTGCTCTCTGGAGTTTTTTCACTCAAGCGAGCTATTCTCGCTTGAGCGAAAATACATTTTTCGCTCGAGTGAGATGTCTCGCTTGAGTGAAATTCACTTTACTGAACCCGTTATAAAAGGCTGAAATCCGAAGAAATGAGGGTTGGACGACTGGGAAGCACTCAAACACTCGAAGATCTGTATTTTTCATAACTTTTTCCTTATTCTTTGAGATGTAATGGCTACCATGAGTGGCTAGTTTCATTCTCTTAGGATTGTGTGTATTCTTCTAAACTCTTATGTATCTTGGTTATATTTTGAAATGTTAAACTGCCTTCTGTGCTGTTGATATTTTCAACCTTTATGCCCTTGACTGTTACATTTCAGATTTGTTGGAAAATATATCTTGAAATTATTTTAGGTTTAAAATATTTGATATATTAAATGCTACGAATAGTAGTGGATATATTAAATGCTTGACACCCATCTTTAATGCTGGAGAATCTATTAAATGT
This sequence comes from Macrotyloma uniflorum, assembly GCA_016859785.1. Taxonomy (NCBI): domain Eukaryota; kingdom Viridiplantae; phylum Streptophyta; class Magnoliopsida; order Fabales; family Fabaceae; genus Macrotyloma; species Macrotyloma uniflorum. Next base: position 515,733 of record BDMB01000063.1, on the reverse strand, counting down.
GTGAGAAATCTGTGTTTAATAGGTTTTCTTATGAATTTCATGCTTGAGAAATCAATGTGAATGACTTGCATGTGTGACATCAACATAGGTAGTTCAACTATTGTTTCCCATTGCCCTAACCATTATTTAAAGGAGGGAGAAAGAGTTTGACCCAATCCTAAGACCACATCTCTGATTTGTATAAAATGCATATTATAACTCTTTACTGTTTATTCATCCCAGATATCTTTGTTATCAATTCATCACGAACAATCATCACTCTTGTGTAATTATAATTAAGAGGCATTAAATCTGGAATTTCTATTAAAACAGTTCCTCGTGGGATCGACTTTCAAATATTTGAAATACTATGCTATAACTGATTTTGGTACGCTTGCCATAAAATTAACAAGTATTTCTGGCGCCGCTGCCGGGGAACGGTGTTAATTGAAAATTCCAAATTTAAGCTTGTTAAGCATTGTTAATAATTTTTGTTAGTCATTTGAAATTTATTATGTTTTTATTTTATTTTTTTCTCATTTTATCTCCTTAATCTGTGCTAATCTGTGCGTCATATGTAACTCTACGCGCTACATGTCTTGACTTGAGTCAGCATTCTCTGGTACATGAGCATGAGCTGGAGCTTGAGCGGGCTGTCTTGTGGAGGCAGGGGTTGTTGCTACTCTGCTTGCTCAAGAGGGTTGATGCAGTATTTGTCAATGAACTTCCTGTCAATCGGTGGTCTGATTTTGACCAAAGGATTGACTTCACCCCTATTAGCAGCACATAGAGCAGTAATCAAAGATTGGAAGCCTAAGGCTTTGGACTGCTCTGTTTGTCTTCCCCCATCCTGGATGGCAAACTGGTAGATCTCGTCTGAGATGAGGGCTGCCACATCCAAAGAATATCTAGACAAGATATTGTGTACGATGTGGCATCTAGGCATATTCAAGTCAGAACTATGCCTCAAGGGAACAATGTTGGCCAGCAGAAAGGAGCTCCATATCTGTGTGATGGTCTTCATATTTGCTCGGAGAATTCTCATCGGTCTTTCGAGATGTTTTGTTTCATAGGACCTTCCCGGGATGCATAAATTTCATGTTGTTACATCATCCTCGAATCCCGGGTTAAACACACCTCGTCTTCTCCTAAGCTGTTGATATTCACACACCTCTCCTTCCTCCAAGGTCAATGGACTCCCCAAAAATGCATTAATCGTATTCCTATCATAGGAGATCCATTTTCCTCTGACCTTTGATCTTCTCTCCCATTGCTCCCCCTCAATGATCCAAGCATTAGCATAGAATTCAAGTACAACTTCCGGATCATACTTGGACCATGGTTCTGCCAATTGCCTCCAGTTTCTTCTTGTCAGTTCATTGTTAAACAGAGGATACTCGTCCTCAGCTAACTGGACTCTCCTCTCCGCGTTGAAGTTCTAGTTCTGGATGACTTCATATCTTTGCTGTCTCACTTCATCTCTAAAGAGATTCCTGTTGAATGGTGTGGTAGGCTGGTCCAACCGGACTCGCTTTCCTGCAGCTCGGGATGAGGAGACGACTTATTTATCTTTTCTTGGACCCATCTATGACAAGTATGTTAGATACAACATAGTATAGAAAATTACAATCTAGTCCCATTCAGCAGTCAATTTGCACAGTCACATTTTAATATATTCAATGAGGCATTTCATCAAACACTTGGACACAACATATAATCAGAGAATAAAATGCACTCAATCATCAACCAAAGCATTTGGGGTCCATAGAAACATCACATTGAAACTTACAACCCCTATTCAGTAGTCAATTTGCAGATTCACAATCTCAAATACTCATTGAGGCATTTTATCAAACACTTGGCACACATAGCATAACTCAGAAAATAGCAAATGCACTCAAAGCCAATCACAACATGTGAATACTACAATTACACTCCCAATCAGATCAAAGCAACCAAACAATTACAAGGGACACAATTTCAAACCCAACATTGCTCGTTTGAGCGAGAATCATAGAGAACTAACCTGGATTTTGAAAATTTTTCGGTGAAAAGCAATTGCAAGGAGCAATCAACGAAATTTGAGGAAGATTGATGGTGGAAATCACTCAAGGAGGCACGAATTTGAGAGAATGAGTGGTAGGGTGTGAGAAGAGGAAGGCAAAATCTGATTTTTGCAAGGAAAATGAACTCACCCCTCTTTTTAAAAACTGGGTCGCGATGTTTTCGCTCAAGCGAGACAGCCCTCGTTTGAGCGAAAAATAACTCGAGAGTACCAGCCTGCGACACGCGTTCTCGCTTGAGCGAGAAAACATCTCGCTTGAGCGACACGACTTTCGCTTGAGCGAAAATTTACCCGAGCGTACTAGAAAATTTCGCTTGAGCGAGGAATCTTCCGCTTGAGCAAAAATCAACCCGAGAGCACCCAGGGATTCTCGCTTGAGCGAGGAAACTCTCGCTTGAGCGAGAATATCAGTAAATAGTTTGTCATTTTTCTGGTTTTTCCGCTTGAGCGACCATGGTCTCACTTGAGCGAAAAAGTCACAGAGCTGTTTTTTTTAATAAAACATCAAAATACAAGTTCTCATATACCCAATTTTTCAGAAATTATGTTTCCTCTCCTTTGAACTGATTTTCACACATTCAAACATCAAAATGAAATCCTTTCAAAACACTGTCATTTCAAAATATGCATTGTTCAACACAAAACACAAGCATTCACTGTATGCACACAGTTTCAACATGAAAACACTAAAATTCAAATTCAAAACACTAGGTTGCCTCCTAGAAGCGCTTGTTTAACGTCTTTTAGCTCGACGCCTGTCTATTTTATGGCTCTTTGAGGTGCGTGACCATAGTGAGTCTTTCGACTTCACCACCCAGATAAGCTTTAATCCTTTGTCCATTAACAGTCCAGCTTCTCCCTGTTGCTGGGTCTTCCAATTCCACAGCTCCATAAGGTCTAACAATCTTTATTAGGAATGGCCCTGACCACTTGGACTTTAATTTCCCAGGAAAGAGCCTTAACCTTGAGTTGAATAGCAGCACTGATTGGCCAGGATAGAAGTACCTTTTTGGGATCTTCTTGTCGTGATAAGCCTTGACCTTCTCTTTGTACAACTTGGAGGACTCATATGCATTGAGCCTCATTTCTTCCAACTCCTGCATCTAAATCTTTCTCTGCTCTGCTGAAGCTTTGCAGTCAAAGTTGAAGAATTTTAAGGCCCAGTATGCCTTGTGCTCCATTTCTACGGGGAGATGACATGTTTTTCCATAGACAAGCTGAAATGGAGATAGACCCGTGGGTGATTTGTATGCAGTACGGTATGCCCTCACTGCTTTAAAGTTCGTCATGTTAGCAAACCATGGCCTTGTTTGCACCATCAACAACTTCTCATCTGGGAACTCCTCTTGCACTTTTGGCTGATAGATGGTCACTTCTTTGTTTATCAACCGGGACAAATGATCAGCTACATAATTTTCACTGCCCTTCTTGTCTTTAATCACCAAATCAAATTCCTGCAGCAATAGTACCCATCGAATCAGTCTAGGTTTAGAATCTGATTTGGTTAGCAAATATTTTATAGCAGCATGGTCAATATATACAATCACAGAAGAATCAATCAAATATGGTCTAAATTTTTCCAATGCGTACACTATAGCTAGTAATTCCTTTTCTGTGGTAGCATAATTAATTTGTGATTCATTAAGAACCTTACTAGCATAGTGTATGGCCTGAAAAATTTTAGACTTTCTTTGACCCAATACTGCCCCTATTGCATAGTAACTAGCATCACACATCAATTCAAAATTTAATTTCCAATCAGGAGCAACTATGACAGGAGTAGAAATCAGTTTTTCTTTTAAAGACTCAAAGGAATGTAAACATTCATCATCAAATTTAAAGGGTGTGTCCTTATTGAGCAGATTGCTGAGTGGCTTGGCTATCTTTGAAAAGTCCTTGATGAATCTTCTGTAGAATCCAGCATGGCCTAGGAAACTTCTGATGCCCTTCACATTTGTTGGTGGTGGAAGCTTCTCAATAACTTCTACTTTTGCCTTGTCTACTTCAATACCTCTTGCAGAAATTTTGTGTCCCAGCACCACACCTTCAGTCACCATAAAATGACATTTTTCCCAATTCAGCACTAGGTTGGTGCCCACACATCGTTTCAAGACTGTATCCAAGTTCTCCAGACATTGTTCAAATGAAGCCCCAAACACAGAGAAGTCGTCCATGAATACTTTAATACACTGTTCTACCAAATCTGAGAAGATTGCAAACATACAACGTTGAAATGTTGCTAGTGCATTGCATAATTCAAAAGGCATCTTCCTATAAGCAAAAACACCGAAGGGACAAGTGAAGGCAGTTTTCTCTTGATCTTCTGGAGTTACAGCAATCTAATTATAACCTGAATATCCATCCAGAAAACAGTAAAATGCTTGCCCTGCCAATCTCTCCAGCATTTGATCCATGAAAGGTAAAGGGAAATGATCCTTTCTAGTGGCTTGATTCAATTTTCTGTAATCAATACACATTCTCCATCCTGTGACTGTTCTAGTAGGAATTAATTCATCCTTGTCATTGTGAATAACAGTCATACCACCTTTCTTTGGTACCACTTGGACGGGGCTAACTCAAGCACTATCAGAAATTGGATAGATCATTCCTGCATCAAGGAGCTTCACAACCTCTTTCTTGACAACTTCTTTCATTGTGGGATTCAATCACCTCTGAGGCTGGGCTATGGGCTTGTAATCTTGCTCCATGTGGATCTTATGCATACAATATGAAGGACTGATACCCTTGAGATCAGATAAAGCCCAGCCTATTGCCCCCTCATTAGCTTTGAGCACTGAGACCAATCTTTCCTCCTCTGAAGCAGTTAAAGCATTACTAATTGCTACTTGTTTATGTCCCCCCAGTTGCAAAGAAAACATATTTCAAATGTGGAGGTAACATCTTCAATTCCAATTTCTGATCTTCAGTTTTCTCCTCTTTTTGCAGTTTCTCAACCTCTGCTTTATTTGCTAGAATTTCTTTTGTTGAGTTTAGAATTTGCAGCCATTCATCAATTTCTTCTTGTTCTTCATCATAGACATCTTCACAGTCACCAATCAAAGCCTTTTCAAGCAAACTTGTCTTTGGCAACTGTTTATGTGCAACTACAAAAATTTCATCCACAACATCCATTCTAAAATATTTTTGTTTGTCTGCTGGGTGCTTCATTGCTTCAAAAACATTAAAGTTAACTTCATCATCTTGCACCCTTATTGTCAACTTGTCGTCATCTACATCAATTATAATCTTGGCTGTCTTCATGAAGGGTCTTCCCAGAATCAAAGGGACTTCAGCATCCTCTTCTATATCCATAATCACAAAATTCACTGGGAATATAAATTTATCAACTCTAACCAGAACATCCTCAACCACTCCATAAGGATACTTCATTGATTTATCTGCTAACTGTAAAGTCATCCTTGTGGGTCTAACTTTTAAATTTCCAATTCGTTCCACATAGATAAAGGCATCAGATTTATACTAGCACCCAAATCAAGTAAAGTCTTTCCCACTGGAAGGTCACCAATATTTACTGGGATAGTAAAACTACCTGGATCTGTGGATTTCTGGAGTAATGATTTTTGAATGATTGCACTGCATCCTGCTTCCAACTCCACTGTCTCTTCAGTAAATCTTCTCTTTTTAGTAAGCAGGTCCTTCATGAATTTGGCATAGGTTGGCATTTGTTCCATGGCCTCTAAGAAGGGTATGTTGATTTGCAGCTGCTTAAACATATCCTTGAACCTTGTGAACTGTCTCTCTTTGTCTCTTTTTAATGGCTTATGAGGGTATGGTAGACTCTTCAGCTGTGGGGTTTGCATTTGAGATTTTTCTTTCTTCTTCTCATCACTCTTATTGACCCCCTCATTTTCTTTTTCCCTCAACATCTTTGCTTCTTTATTGCTCTCTCCCTCTTCCACACTAGCATTTGTAATTTCTACCTCTTCTTTACCCAAGACCTCCTCCTCAACATTCAAGTTGTCACCAATCCACTTGCCTATAACCTTCCCACTCCGAGTGGTTATTAACTTGCAATGCTCCTTAGGGTTGGTTTGTGTGTTGGCAGAAAAGTGTCCTCCTTGTTGCTCTGATAACTATTTAGCTAGTTGGCCCACTTGATTCTCTAAATTTCTGATTGAGGCCTCTGTATTTTTCTGATTAGATAGAGATGCCTGCATGAACTTCTCCAAAGTATCCTCCAATTTAGGTGTTCTCTCATGCACTGGAGGATAGTTTTATTGTTGTTGTTGATATGGAGGTTGCCTGTTAGATGGACCAGCACCTTGTTTCCATCCAAAATTTTGACCTTGATTACCTCTCCAACCCTATGTGAAGTTGTTGTGATAGTTACTATTGTTGGAAAAAATTCCCCTGTCTTCCTTGACCACTACCACCTTGAGCACCCATATAATGGGCTTCTCTCTCCTGTAGGTTGCCTTGGTAAGAACAATATCCATTCGGATGATCACCTCCACAGAAGTCACAACTCAATTGTTGACCTGAAGCAGATTGGACAGCATGTAGTTGTTGAGGTAGTTTTGACATCTGCTTGGTCAAAGCTTCAATATGTTGAGTGAGAATCTTATTCTGAGCTCGGATGGCGCCTCAAGTGCTGAGATCTAGCATTCCCTTCCTCTGAACAGGTTATCTATCATGTTGAGCTTGCTGGTTTGTAGAAGTTAATGCCTCAATTATCCTGGTTGCTTGTTCAGCATCCACAACCATCATTGTACCACCTGCTGCTACATCCAGTATCGTTTTAGTGTCCGGCCTCAAACCATTACAAAAGATATTCAGTTGAGCAATATCATCAAATCCATGATTTGGGCATCTTCTTAGTGAGGATTTAAATCTCTCCCAAGCTTCACAAAAGGGTTCATTAGCTCCTTGTCTGAAGGTGGAAATATCAGATTTTGCCTTGATATAGCAAGATGGTGGAAAGAATATGTTTAAGCTCTGGTTTGGATGTGCTTTCAGCCATTCCTTTGCTTTGCCTGCTAGTGAAAAAGGAAACAGCCTTAGATAGACAGACTCCAGATCTTCTTCTTCAAAACCCATGGTGTCAATCAGTTCATAGAAAGTGGACAGATGAGTGTAAGGATCTTCATGATCTAGCCCAGTGAACTGATGGTTGCTAATCAAACTCAAGAAGACTGGCTTTATTTCCAGAGATTTGTTGGCTGGTATTGCAATGCTGGAAAAGTGTCTAGGCCCTTGTTGCATGGCATAATCTCCAAGAGTTCTTCTAGGGGGATTTACTCTTGCTCCTTGATTTGCTCTTCCCCCTTCCATTTCTTTTGTGCCTTCAATTGATTGAATAAGTGTAGGAGGGGTACTAATGGATTCTCCTACTGCTTGTTCTTGTGTTTGCCTCCTCCTTCTTTGCCTTCGGTTTCTCCGAGCGGTTCTTTCTATCTCTAAATCAAATTCCAACTGATCTATAGATACCTGACCTCGTAAGAACATAAATCAAAAAGGCAACTCACGTATAGATTAGCACAGATTAAGGAGATAAAATGAGACAAATATAAAATAATTAAAATAAAAACAGAATAAATTGCAACTGACTAACAAAAATTATTAACAATGCTTAACAAGCTTAAATTTGGAATTTTCAATTAACACCGTTACCCGGCATCAGCGCTAGAAATACTTGTTGAATTTATGGCAAGCGTACCAAAATCAGTTATAGCATAGTATTTCAAATATTTAAAAGTTGATCCCACGAGGAACAGTTTAATAGAAATTCCAGATTTAATGCCTCTTAATTGTAATTACACAAGAGTGATGATTGTTCTTGATGAATTGGTAACAAAGGTATCTGGGATGAATAAACAGTAACGAGGTATAAAATGCGGTATTATAAAAATCAGAAATATGGTCCTAGGATTTGGTCAAACTCTATCTCACTCCTTTGAATAATGGTTAGGGCAATGGAGAACAGTAGTTGAACTACCTATGTTGATGCCACACATGCAAGTCAGACACACTGATTTCTCAAGCATAAAATTCATAAGAAAACTTATTGAACACAGATTCCTCACACATTTAATAGATTCTCCAGCATTAAAGATTGGTGTCCAACATTTAATATATCCACTACTATTCCTAGCATTTAATATATCAAATATTTTCAACCTAAAATAATTTCAAGATGTATTTTCCAACAAATCTAAAATGTAACAATCAAGGGCACAAAGGTTGAAAATATCAACAGCACAAAGGGCAGTTCAACATTTCAAAATATAACCACGATACATAAGAGTTTAGAAGAGTACACCCAATCCCAAGAGAATGAAACTAGCCACTCATGGTAGCCATTACAACTCAAAGACTAAGGAAAAAGCTATGCAAATACAGATCTTCGAGTGTTCGAGCGCTTCCCAGTCGTCCAACCCTAAGTTATTCGGATTTCAGCCTTTTATAACAGATTTCAGTAAAGTGACTTTCGCTCAAGCGAGACATCTCGCTCGAGCGAAGAATGTATTTTCGCTCGAGCGAAGAATGTATTTTCGCTCAAGCGAGAATAACTCGCTTGAGCGAAAAAACACCAGAGAGTAGCTTCGCGTTTCATCCGATCTCGCTCAAGCGAGAAGAACTTTCGCTTGAGCGAGAAAACTCCAGAGAGCAGTTCTTCATGAAATCCATTCTCGCTCAAGCGAGCATTGCTTCGCTCAAGCGAGCATTGCTTCGCTCAAGTGAAGCATGCTCCCATCTTCATTTTTCTTCAAAAATTGCTTCATCTCTTGTAGAACTAAAATGAGTGCTCTTGTACCAAGGTGCTCCAAAATTTATCCTACATTGGGAGATAATTGGATTAGAAACAAATTAATTCAAGTGGTAAAACAATAATTAAAAGCTCAATTATACCAAGTTTTCCCACTTAACACTTAAGCGAGAACTAATGAAACGCGAAGCTGCTTTCTGGAGTTTTTTTGCTCAAGCCGTTCCATCTAGAAGAGGAGTACTGGAGCTTGACACTCAAACTGCTATCCTTGCCCAAAACAAGCTCCTCTCTCAATAAATGGAGGAGATGAATAAAAAGTTGACTAAGCTAGAAGTTGCAACATGCCATCAGGTGGAGACTCAAAAGGAGTACAGATGTAACTTTTATGATGGTGACCATCCCAGTAGTCACTATAGCGCAGCTGAACCAGAAGCTTTTGAAGAGGCCCAGTATGTCAACAATCAGTGCCGGCAAGGAAATTACAATTCAGGCTGACGACCACAAAAGCAGTCACAACCATATGGGTGGAGACAGGACATAGGAGGGTCCTCCAATAGACCACAATCTCAGGATCAGCAGCAGTACCAGGGGCAGCTATCTCAATAGAAAGATAGGCTAACCAAACTTGAGGAAGGTCTTCTCACCCTCACTCAATCCGTGCAGACAATAGCCAACAACCAGAAGAATTCAGAGACTTCAACGAAGAATCTGGAAATTCAATTGGGACAATTGGCAAAGCAGTTGGCGGAACAATCGATAGGAAATTTTTCCGCTAAGACCACAACTAACCCAAAAGAGCAATACAAGTTCATCACTACCCGTAGTGGTAAGGTGGTAGGGAGAGATGTAGGGGAGTTTTTGCATCAGAATGAGAGGATAGAGAGAAAAGAGAGTAAGGAAAAGGAGGAAGAAATTTTTTACTTTATTTATTAAAATTTAAAGTTAAGATAATAAGATTCTTGGTGATTTTACAAAATTATATGAGTTTGAGAATATAAGAAGATAGAAGGAACACTTCTACCAAAAAAATTTATTTACAAAATTTCTATTAGAAACTTGATAAAGAGAATATTGAATTAATTTGTCAAATTCTTATGTCTAAGATATTTTATCTTATGTTCGAAGAAAAAGAAAGAAATAATGAAATTTGAAATCAGTGAAAAGGTGTTGTATGGTTTTATCGAATCAAATATCCCATGATAATTATCAAAAAAACTACTTTATTGTTCATACTATAAGTTTAATGGTGCTTTGTTCATATAAGACCAAGATGTTGTTTATCGTTATCAGATTTCACCTTGAATTGATTTATTAAGCAATTTGATAAAGATTTTAAAATTGAGCAGTAATCAATCTTGTTACAATGACATTATTCTCAATAGTAAACTTTTGTGTGCCTTAAAAATAAAATAAAAAAACATATTTAGAATAACATGTTCAGTAGCTAGTTACCAAAAAATTTCTCGTATCTTCTAACATGTTTTGAGTTTAGGTTGAAAAATCTTAACCCTCCCAAAATTTTTTGTAAAGTGGAACTAAAACATAACATAAAATCTATAATAATATATAAAATCAACAAATTTTATCCAAATTGTACATAAAAGAAAAATTTGTTGATTATTGGATTAACCCAACCCTGTTTGGTTGATAGGTTTTAAAGTTGAATCATTTAATCCGACATTGTAAAAGATTTATCAAATTATATTTAATCTAATTTTACATACCTATTGTGATACTAACTAGGAGAAGCAGAAAATGGAGACTTTCCAAACTCTTCCCTGCTTTCAAATGCAAACCATGAAATATAAATATACATAAATTTCAAGAATATAAATAGAATTTAACATATCTATCAAGAACATAATAAGAAGGGAAAACTATAAGGGACTCAAAGAGGAGAAGACCAACTTAAAATAAATCTTCTTTCTCACCGAAAAGTATAATCTAATCCAATATAGTGCAGATGGTTTCATAGTAGTAATACAACATGCACAATAATAATAATATGGCCTAGCAAAGCAATTTATTTGGAAGGTCAACAAAACAGCAGCAGTAGCAGCATTGCTACACAGCTCAACATATATCAACAAACCATACAGAAAATAAATTGGTTAGAAAGAGACAGTGAACAAAGCATACCGCCTGGTGAAAGGTAGGTGCAAGAAGAGGGATGACAATATGTTGAAAATATCAGGTATGAGAAGCTGATAAAGTATCAATCGTATAATACCAAACAACAGGTTCTTTGTAATCCCCTCTGCACTTGCACTGTGTCTTGCCACAACATGCCCAACCTAATTAACAGCAAAATCTGTATAAATTGACATTTCTGGATATCATTTGTGAAAATAACTAATTACCAAGTTGTAAGGTAGGTTTCCTAGGCTAGGCATATCAAACATCAAAAACAAGGAGTTAAACCCTAAACCAAACACAAGTAAACCTGGTGCCCAATAATAGTTGCTATCTCTGCATCACTTTTTAAAATGTTCAAACAAACCAGTAAACAAAACTATCTTCCCACCATGTAAGCAGAAGGCATTAAGAACTGGGTCATTTACCACCAAAATTTCCCAATTCAATCCATCCAAATGTGATGGAGCAGATGGTGACCCTCTTTCCTGACCAGTTTTCCGGCTTTGTTTGTGATTAAGAATCTTAGCCTCCTGACCAGTTGGTGACCCTCTTTTCAACCTTCTCTACACTCTCAACCAATGTACTCAATGTCTCCCTTCCATCTCCTTGAACCAACATAGTATTATCTGATGCATACCCCAAATCATTCAACACCTGATCTATTATATTTATTGTATTATTATAAGTTATGATTTTTGTATTCAAATTTATGCATTCTGATTCAATTAATTTATTGAATGCAAAAATGTACGATTCAGTCTAATCTAATGCAATAACTTCATACTAGTCAAACAACTTGTACAATAATATAACCTTTAAAACTTGTATAAAATAAAACTTTTCCTCATTTATAAAGAATAATCTTTTAATAATCTTTTAGCTAAGAGAAAATGAATGTTGATAAATGCAGAAAAAAAAAATAGAAGATTGAGAAATAAATATTAAAACCAAATCAGATAAGTATAGAGCATTGACAACGAGAGAAAAAAAAATTTTAATATCTACGAGTGAAGTATATTTATCTTCTGAAATAATGGAATAAAAATATAAAATTACCTGAAAAAATTAAAACACTGTTTCCATATTCAAGTAACAGTGATCTTGATGTTGATGGGGGTTAATATGTGTTGAAGAAGCTTATAATTGAATTTGGGGATTAATATGTGTTGAAGAAGCTTATAATTGGTTAGGGTTTTTATGTTGGGTTTCTATGAATAGGTTTGCGTTGCAACTTGATGCGTATGCAAGGAAAGAGAATGAAAAATGGTGACAAGTTTCCATTGCAACTTAATGTGTATGCAAAGAAAGAGAATGAAAAATGGTGGCAGGTTTCCATTGCAACTAGATGCGTATGCAAGAAGAGAGAATGAAAAATGGTGACGGCAGAGAAAGTGTCTTATATTTATAATATAAGGAAACCAAACCCTAATTTCTATCCTAGTCAAAATAGATTTTAATTTTTTATTGAATTTCAACAGTTTTCATTTTTTTACTCAACCCTGATTCTTTAATAACATATAACTATAACCATCATTTAATAGTATTGCGGAGACCCAAGACAACGTTAAATTCTTTACGAGTGAATTATTATAAGAGTCAATGCTATTGAGAAAAAAATAATTTAGGAAAACGATCACACCTAACATTTTTAAAATAGAAAAAAAATTATAATAAGAGCCCAAAAAACTTATTTATGGATGAGATTATATAGGAAACTTAAAAGAAGTGTTTCTCAAATAAAGAATTTTTAAAACGATAAATTCTTTAATAAACATATACGATTTTCTTATTAAAATAAGGATATTAGACAAATAAACAAATCAATCTGAAATCTACTTATTTTAACAAAATAAAAACTTAAAAAAAAAAAATACAAAAAAATTCACCAATAATATATAATTTTCCTTATATAAAAACATGGATTACTATATATGCGTAGCAGAAGGTACCAACTAAATCGAGAGAGACAATACACCATTGTTTAAGAGTAAACATATCAAGCACCACATTAAACAAAGCACAAGGATATGGCTTCAGTAGTCAAAATAGCTTTTGCAGCAGTCCTTCTTGCTTTAATAGCTTCCAATGGTATTTTCCTCCAAATCTTCTTTTTTGGTTTTATGGAAAGAGATGTATAGTTGTAGCAAGGAATGAATATTATTGAATTTGCATATTTATTTGCAGGACATGGTTTGACAAGCATATCAAGAATGACAGCTCTTGGTGAATGTGATGAAAATAATGAATGCAATTAAGTTGAGTTTACCAAACTGCAAAGGAAGAGCAATTTGTAAAGATGGGAGGTCCACACGTGTTGAGATCAAATCAAGGTAGAATAAGCAGATTATGTAAATTTATATTTCTTTAATGTACTCTTCTAACAACGATAGATTTGTTCAAATCATATAAAAATTTACATAATTTATAAACTGGAATAAGATAATGAGATCTGAAATAAAGACGAAGTCTTATATATATATTTTTTTTTTTTTATCAAGTTTATCACGTAGGAAAATATTATGAATATTTATTTAATGGAGTGTTCAATTTAAGGAAAATATTAATTATGACCATTTTTATAAGTTGTGTAAAATTCTTGTAAAAATTTAATCTTTCAATTTGTTTATTTCCAAAATAACACAAGATGAACTTTAATTATATAATAATAGCTACAAAAAATTACCTATAACAAAAAGAAAATTTAGTACAATTAACATAATTAGTCATAAGATAAGGAGTTGGATGAACTAAGAGGATTAATCTTATCAATAGTATTGATCAAATAGTCGCGTAATATAGTTGAAAGGATCTTTGTAAGATAAAGCACTACTAAAAAAATGTATTTTTATGTTAGTTATATTAGACATTTAACATCAATTAATGTGGTATCGTTGAATCAGGCGACGTTAAATTTAACGTCAGTTATAAAAATAATCGACGTTAAATTTAACGTCAATTATAAAAATAACCGACATTAAATCTCTCACTCTGAATTCTCCGAGATGAATCATCGTTTCCCTTGCTAACTCTTTCACTCTACTGTAACCATCTCCTGCAAACTTCCTTCCAAGAGCACATTCACACGCAATATTATTTGTTGTTGATATAATCATCTCACTTAGATTCACGCAACTTATATCTCTCGAGGTAGCTTCAAGTAGCTTGTTCACCAATTCCGCAACCTCTTCTTCCCTGATGTGACGAAATGATTGCACTCTTTTCGTGCTCAAAAGTTCAAGCACGCATATTTTTCTTTTCTGTCTCCAGTTTTCTCCATAGAGTGAAAAGCCAATGTCTGCGCCTCCATAGAGTAAGATTTTTGCAGCAGCGTTTTGGGGTCGGTCCGAAATGGTTAGGTCGTGAGTTTTCATTATACCGAGGAGTCACTAGGTTAATAATATACATCTTCAATCTCAATCAATTTGGGGGTTCTTTACATGTATATAACTAGTTACTAAGAAGGCAGAACCAAACATAAACGAAATAAATAACAAAATGCTTCAGTTTTGTTTTGAAAAATCATGGCTCATACAAAAAGAAAAATAGAGGCAAAAACGAAAAAATGAACAACAAAAATGAAAATAGAAGCAAAAAGGAAAAAATGAACAACGAAAAGGAAAGTTACTTTCGATTAAAGAGATAGAACAAAACAGAAGGAGAGAGAGAACGAAGAGGGAAAAATAGCAGCAGAAGTCGCGACAGAGGGAGATAAAGGAAATGCGCAACAAAATAAAAGAAATCGGACTGAGGGGTTTGAAATAATAATAACCATCAACGTCAATTATTAAATAAACTAACGTTAAATCAATATACAACGTCGTGATAAATAAATTTGCAGGATTTCTTTTGAAGAAACTCATTTTATTTTTCTTTACTTTAGTTTTATTTGAATAATTAATAGAAGAATAATTTGAAATGGATCACGAAATTAAATTATATGAAGAAAAATATTGGCAATCTCACAATAATAAATAAAATTTAAATTTATAAATTATTGACATTGAAGATGTCGAGTGAAACAATTACGTGAGAGGGGTATAATTTGAATTAACTCAACTCTAACGTTGTTTTTGGATTTAAAATTTATTTATTTTTATTTAAACTTTTTACATTTTAAAATACTTAATTTGGATAGACTGATTTAATTTATATAATTTTTAAATTTTAAAAATAAGTATATATATATATTTAAAAATTATAACCATTAACTTTTTTTTTAAAAATATTTAATATGATATATGATATATATATAAAGGAAAATAATATTAAAATTTTAAAACTGTATATTTTTAATAAAATTTAAAATTATATAAACTTAGATAATCAAAATATTTTAAATATCTAATATTTCAATTCTTTTAAAATTATTTATACTAATAACATGTTTCATTATAAAAAAATTCTCTAGAAAAGTCTTTATCCAAATATAATATTAGAGAGTGTTTGGTTTCAAAGAAATTTTTTCATATGACATAATGATGATTCTCGAGAATCGTGAATATATGAAATTATGTTTTATATTATTTGACTTTTAATTGCTAAGGTATACAAGTTTTTTAGACATAAAAAATGTGTTATTTTAACTAAAATAATTTTTATTTAATTAAATTTAATTTCTCCTTTTCCATAAGAAAGATTTTTCTTTTCAATATTGGACAGAAAACTGCTTTTGAAAAATATTATTTACTATGATGTTATTTGTAGAAGGAAAATCAAACATAAGAAAATTATATTTTTCCAATTTCAATTTGAAAAGTAAAAATAAAGAAATATCTACAAAAAGCCTCTCGAAAAGACATGTAAAAACTATATGTTAATATATATTTAAGATATTTCAGATATAGTAATATTTATTTCATATATCATAGAACACATTAATATATATTTCAAATATTTTATAAAATTTTAATATTTATTTTAGATGTTTTCAACCAAAATATTAGCATGTATTAATGTGCTTTATGTGATTTATTATTGAGTATATAATTATATGTCACCACTTTTGCTACAACTAAAACCACTTTTGCTTTCTACCCTCTTTTTTTACAATCTTACGATTCTTTTTTTATTTCAAAATTATAATTTAATTTACTTTTATTTTCCTTTAATATATCGAAAAGAATAAATAATTATTTTTAAAGATTTATAAATTCTACACTATTAATTTAAAGATGTTAGTTACCGAGGTGTTTTGAATCTTTCCACACTTTTGTAAGCACAGTCACAGTCCTCCAAAATAGAGAGAAGAAGAAAAAAACAGGAAAGAAGACAACTCATGAGAACTCAACGATCACATCTTTTCATGAACGAGGTCGATGAAAAGAAGACTCCAATATCTTCTCTATATATACATGCTTTATACACTTGTACAAAGCCACCAAAGTTAAGAACAAAATAGATAAACATGGCATTGTATATTGCAGATGAAGAGGATTTGATTCTTGTGATTCTTCACAAATCGGAAGTTGAGTCTGTCTTGCGCTCGAAATGTGTGTGCAGGCAATGGCTTTATCTAATTTCTGAACCAGAATTCGCACAACATCACTTTGAGTCTGCCCCCAAAACGGAGAAACTCCTTCATATAGCGAGTAATGTTCCCCATTTCAGAATCATTGACTTCAACAAATCCTTAAAAGATGATTCTGCCTACAAAACAATATCGCCATGTTTTTTGGACCCACTTGATTATCATTCAGTTATTATCTTGGGTTCCAACAGGGGCATTATACTTCTTGAAGTTCTGTGGAATTCAACAAGGACTCTTTATCTGTGGAATCCATCAACAAACTACAACAAACAGATAAAAATGACACCTACTATGTGGTCGGTTAATCGCTTTAACGTATTTTTGCATGGTTTTGGATATGACACATACACGGAGGATTACTTGGCGGTTTTAATTTGGTTTGAAGATGTGATAAGTTGTGTGGAATTGTTTTCAGTAAGTGAAAATGCATGGAAAGAAGTTGAGCTTACTCATTTGCCTTACACATGGTGTTTTTGCGGCGCTGATCAGGGGGCATTTGTTGAGAACGCTCTTCACTGGTTGGTTTTTACCTATGATATGGATATGGAGATAGTTCTTGCCTTTGATTTTGCAGAAAGGAATTTCAAGGAAATACTTTTGCCGAATAGTTCTAGTATTGACTTTACAATTTATGGTTCAGTTAAGTTGCAAGTTCTTGGAGGATTACTCTCCCTATGTGTTCGGACTGAGACAAACATTGGACAGGTTGACCATTATTCAGTAGAAATATGGTCAATGAAACAGTACAGAGACCATACATCCTGGAGTAAGACCACTACTGTGTTTTTCAATGAAACTTGTTCTCGCAACTTGTCACCAATATGCTATACTGAAACTGGTGATATTGTTGGAACAGATGCTACTAAGCTAGTGAAATGGAATGAAGATGGAGAAAAGCAAGAAACAAGTTCCTCTCTTGGCTATGGATTTTACCACCTGTATAGAGAGACTTTTTTTAGTATATGAACGTGTGTGATGTAGTTCCAATATATAATGAAAATGGTCAAACTATTGTAATATTTTGCTATATATATAATAGGTTTCTTTTACTTTGATAATCAAGATTAATTATGTTTAGCTTTCAGATTTGTCTCTTCGTTCCTATTTTAAGGCATGATATGGATATCGAATTTTGGGGTTTATTTTTTAGCTTGTGTTTTGAATTCATTCTAGGATTCCGAGGTTTTTTAGTTCTTGCACTTGCTTATTATGCAAAGACTCCATTTCCGAGTTTTTAGTTTTCATTCCTTGTTCATTAATCATATGTACCCTCCACTCTTCTTTCCTATTAGTACCAAAATCGTTTCCTTATTCTACTCATACTTCTTTTTCCACATTGAAAAAATGGAAACAAAGAAATGTGCAGCCATCAGAAGTTACCAGATTGAAATTTCGTAGTTCGGGTCTTGTGCTTCCTTAGCTGCAAACCTTCTGAAATTGGTATTTGTACAGGGCTTCTAATACATTCCCGAACTAATACGTGTTTTTCAAAGAAAACCACCCAATTCTTCACAGCAAGACCAGTGAAATACAAGCAACAATATTGGTTTTGAGAATAAAACAAGGTCTATTCAGTGACAAAAGGAATTGAACTCTGAAGCTGTTACTTGTGTATTCAACGAACAAAATCATCATATGACGACGATGGTTTCTATTTGGGTAAGTTGGGAGAAAAAGAAAGGTGTAGAAGTTATTGGAGGAGGAGGAGGAGTTATTAGAGAGGGTGTGGTGATGGTGATGTGTGGTGCAGTGCGCAAGAAGGGGTTGTTGGTGGTGGTGGTGGTGGTGTGGGAAGAAATTGAATGAGTTGTCCATGGAAAAGTAGGGCATGATGATAAAATATGTGCGAGAGAGTAAGAAGGAGAAAGGAAAGAGTTAGTGTTGTGCTTTGTAGTAAAGCTTTCAGTTTTGTATTTGGCTATTATTTTCATTTCCTAAACAAGG
Source organism: Macrotyloma uniflorum (assembly GCA_016859785.1). Classification (NCBI taxonomy): domain Eukaryota; kingdom Viridiplantae; phylum Streptophyta; class Magnoliopsida; order Fabales; family Fabaceae; genus Macrotyloma; species Macrotyloma uniflorum. The sequence goes on along the minus strand of BDMB01000063.1, from coordinate 497,355 downwards.
TATTGATTAGGTTTTCTAATAATCCAAAAAAAAATAGAAATTAGAATTTATGTATCACATTATGTGTTAAATGCACAATAGGCTAGAATTGCAGCAGGATTTATATTATTGTATAGCAAAATGCTTCCACCAACTTGGTTTTTTTTTTTCTATTATTAAATAAAGATTAGATATTATTATGATAAAATAACATCCTAACAAACTTATATTTTATGATCATCAATTATTTTTTACATATTAAAATATAATAAATGAGAAAAAAATATAAAATTTATGAGATGATAAAATTAAAATTCATAAAAAAAAATTAAAAAACATATATTTATACAATCTAAATTTATTTTCAAAAAATATAAAATATATATAATTTAACTTAGAATACAACAATCAAATAAAATATTATTTATTGTTAAAATTAAAATTAATCTGGCAAAAAATATTTATTCTTTAAAAAAAATGATAAACTTTAAAATACAATATCAAGTATTTAAGAAAATAAATGCGTCTATTTTCTAACTAGATATTAAGTAACATATTTTTTAAAGGTTCAATATATAATTGATATTCAAAGATAATGGGATCTTTTCATCAATTACATGATAAGATCATAAATTTTTTTTCATAAAAATCAGGATTTGATTATAATCCTCTTCACGTTCAAACATGATATTACAATAAATATATTTTAGGATAATTTTCCTACCAAATTTTTTTAAAAAAATTACATGAGTTTACATTAACAATAACAAGTACATATATATTTTGAAACAAAATATTAAGATCTATTAACTTACACATTGACTTCTATCATGTAATAGGAATGAACTATTTTTGTTTTTTCTTCTTTTATAATATTGTTATAATTTTCTAAAAGCAAATCGCCCTTTTTTTATTATTCTCTTCTCTTATTAAGAATTTTTCTTTATTTTATTATTTATCTTCTTCTTTTTTAACTTTATTATTTGTCCAAAATTTAGAGAGCATAGGTATGTTTTCACAAACTTTTTAAACTTTCAGTAATTCATTTTTTTTAACTCTTTTAAATCTTTTAAATTATTTTCCTTTTTTATTTATTAAATAATTATATTTTCTTTTTTTATTATTCTAATTTTTTAACTCGTCCAAAATTTCAACTAAAAATATTATTTCAAGATTATCATTAATAAAATTTTCAATTATAAATTATTTTAAATGAACTTGTAGTCCAAATTTATTTGGTTTTACTTTTAATTTCTAGAAAAAAATAGATGAGTTTTCCTATAAATTTTTAGGATAAGAGAAAAATAAGAAGAAGAAAAAATAGAATTAACTTACTATAAATTAAAATTATTTTATGTATAATCTGTCAAAAATATTTTATATTTTTTAAATTTCTTATTTTTAACTTGTAAATGATAAATTAATTTCAGTTTGGAAAAATTAAATTCATTGTTTTTTTGAAAGAGTTACCGAGAAAGTCATTTAAATACAGGTTAAATAACTTTCATGTCACAGTATAAGTAGATGAGAATCTCACCTTCTAGTTGGATTAAATCCTCTTTTATTTTGTTCTGAAATGCTTACAATTTGTATTTTTATTTTGAGTTAATAATAACTCAGCAACTTGACTTTCTAAGTTTATTAATTAGTGTTAATCTTTTCACAATAACCAGTGAGGATAAGGAATAAATATGCATTATTGGGAAATATCAAGCAGTTTAGTTGCTTTATTTTGAGTGCTGTGTTTGTGCAATTTTTCATTTGGTTAATGGTGACGTTCAAAATATTAACAACTTTATAATATTTTTTAAAATATTAAACTTTAAAATAATTTATAAAATATTAATAATCTTACATTATTTATTTTTAATAATTTATCAGTATTTTTTCTTCAATTATTTCATTTTATTTTATTTTTTAATCTAATTAAATATTTTATTTAATTCAATAATTAAATTATATATATTTTTTTTTTTTACTTTTTAAAACAAATAGAACATTACAATTATCCTACTTTTACATAAATTTTATTTCCGAATTTACTTGTATCAAATAATTTAAGATAATCTTCCTTCATCTTCTTCCTCTTCACACAATCTTAATTAAGAAAATTTTTTTTTCTTTAAATTATTTAATAATTCGATCTTTGACTTTAACTGATAAAGTCTCAAAAATTAAGTTCTCCTTTATTTTTTGAAGATTGTTTGACTCAATCACACACAATAGATCATAAACATATTTACAAAGTTGAGATACATGAAAAACATCATGGAGATTTAACAAATAAGTAGGCAAAGCAACCTGCTAAGCCACTTTACAGACTCTTTTTAGGATTTAATAAGGACCAACAAAATGAGAGATAAGCTTTTTGGATTTTAGAGTTCTACCAACCCCAGTCCACATAGTAATCCTCGAGAATACATTATCACTTTCCTCAAATTCTAAGTTTTTCCTTCTTTTCTCAACATAATTTTTCTATCTACTCTACACCGATCTCATTTTCTTCTAAATTATTTTAACTTTTTTTGTAATTTGTTGCATTATATCATACCTTAAAATTTGTATAAAATACAACTTTTCTACATCCATATATAACATAAGTATATAATAATCTACCATCTAGTATAAAAGACATCATAATAATCAAACATAAAAAAACTTATTTACAAAATAGTTTGCTTTATTGGTTTAACATTATGAGTTTAGGTTGAAAATGGATTGCTCTTCCACTCTCAACATAAATTAACTTATACTTTACATATCAAGAACATAATAAAGAGGAAAAAGTGTAGAGAGCTTCATAATAGTCAAACAACAAATCTTGCACAATAATAGCTTTTAAAATTTGTATAAAGTAAAACTTTTCTTCATTTATATAGCATAAGTCTTTTAATAATCTCCTACACCTAAGACAAAATGAATGTTGATAAATGTCGGAAAAAAAAAGTAGAAGATTGAGAAATAAATACTAAAACCAAATCAGGTATATATCGAGCTTTGATAATGATAAAAAATAAAAATAAAAAAATCAATACCTATGAGTGAATGAATATATCTTATAAAATTTGAAGTGTCATTATTCTCTGAAATAACTAAATAAAAATATAAAGTTACTTAAAAGATCAAAATATTGTTTCAATATTCAAGTAACAAAGAGATCTTATTATTGTAGAGTTAATATGTTTTGAAGAGATTCATAATTAGATTAGGGTTTTGATTGATTCGTATGTATGAAAAGAGAATAAAAAATTATTATAGCAAAGAAAGAGTCATAGTGTAAATAAGGAAACTAAACCTTAATCTCTATTTTAATAAAAATAATTTTCTTTTTTATTAAATTTCATCAATTTTTTTTTTCTATTCAACTCTAATTCTTTAATAAAATAATTAATAGCATTCCGAATACCCATCTAAAAAACATAATTAATAATTAAATTCTTTATCAGATATTTTAATGTTTTCAAAAATTATATAATATTTGTTATATAAAATATTATACTTAACTTTTTTTTGCTAATTAATATTATTTTATTAAAAATGTGTAAAAACACATCAAGAAAAAAAATATAGTTACAATAAAAATTAATATTATAATTATTTTAAGAGTAATTTAATTTTATTTAAATTCATGAATGAATAAATTCAAATATTGAATAAATATTACTTTAAGTAAAATATTAAATATTTCATTCAAATAATTAATTAATATAATTTAATATTTAAAGAAAAGTTTATTTTAAAAGTAATTTAATTGTATTTATACTTAATATAAAAAATTATTTAAATGAATTAGTAAATTCAAATATTGAATAAATATAAATGCATTTTAATTTAAGTAAAATATTAAATATTTTATTTAAATAATTAATTAATATAATTTAATAATTTAAAGAAAAATTTATTTTAAAACTAATTTAATTGTATTTATACTTAATATAAAAAATTATTTAAATTCATGATTAGTAAATTCAAATATTGAATAAACATAAATATAAATATATTTTAATTTAAGTAAAATATTAAATATTTAATTTAAATAATTTAAAGAAAAATTATTTTGAAAGTAATTTAATTTTATTAATAGTTAATATACAAAATATTTAAATTCATGAATTAGTAAATTCAAATATTGAATAAATATAAATACATTTTAATTTAAGTAAAATATTAAATATTTCATTTAAAAATTAATTAATTTAATTAAATAATTTATAGAAAATCTTATTTTAAAAGTAATTTAATTTTTATTTATATAGTTAGTATAAAAGATTATTTAAATTCATGAATTAGTAAATTCAAATGTTGAATAAATTTAAATACATATTTAATAAAAATAAATACATTTTAATTTAACTAAAATATTAAATATTTCATTTAATAATTAGTTAATTTAATTAAATAATTTATTTAAACTTATAATTGTTTTATAAAAAATAAATGTGATATGATTAGTTTTTATTTAAATAAAAAATTACTTCATGGTTCGATAAATTTTATTAATTATTAGTTTAATGTTTCTTCTATGTTTTTAGAAAATAATAAACTATTGAATTTAGTTTTTGTATAAAACATATTTTTTATTTTATTCATTATAAAAGAAATTCTAAATTACTATATGTGACTGTTCAAAGAATTGTTTAAACTACATTCAAGACCAAAAGCAAAATAAAAGTTTGTCAAGAATGAAAAAAATTAAAAAATTATTATTATGAACTAAAACCAAAATCTGGTAATTTATGAAGGATACAAAATATATTTAGGTCTATTTAATATATAAGGAAAACGATCACTCATAACATTTTAAAATAGAAAAAAAATGATAATAAGATTCCAAAAAAATTATTTATAGATGAGATTATATAGGAACTTAAAAGAAGTGTTTATGAAATAAACAATTTTTAAAACGATCATTCTTTAATAACCATATGGGATTTTCTTATTAAAATAATGATATTAGACAAATAATTAAATCAATCTGAAATCTACTTATTTTATCAAAATAAGAACTTTTAAAAAAAATACAAACAAATTCACCAATAATTTATAATTTTCCTTATATAAAAAACATGGATTACTATATATTCGTAGCAGAAGGTACCAGAGAGACAATAAACCATTGTTTAAGAATAAACATACCAAGCACCACACTAAAACAAAGCACTAGGAAATGGCTTCAGTCAAGATAGTTTTTGCAGCAGTTCTTCTTGCTTTAATAGCTTGCAATGGTATTTTCCTCCAAATCTTCTTTTCTGGTTATATGGAAACACATGTACATGTATAATTGTAATAAGGAATGAATATACTAGGAGATCTCCTATTGATTAAAGATTATTTATAATAAATTATAATTTGAATTTTGTTAATAAAAAATTATTATATAAAATTTTAATTTTTAATAAAATTATTAAATTTAAATTAAATAATTTATTAATAAGTTATATTTAAATTGAATTATAATAAAAAATAAATTTTATTAATAGGTTATGTTCGAGTTAAAAATATTTCAAAAAATAAATTTTATTTTTTAAATTAATTTTAAAGATAAGTTAAATCTATAATAATTTTTTATATAATATTTACTGAATTTGAATATTTATTTACAGGACATGGGTTGAGAAGGATATCAAGAATGAAAGATCTTGGTGAATGTGATGAAAATAAAGAATGCAAGTTGAGTTTACCAAACTGCAAAGGAAGAACAATTTGTGAAGATGGAAGGTGTAGATGTGTTGAGATCAGAGTAAGTGGAAATAAGGAGTGTAATACAAACATGGATTGCTGGACATTTTGTCCTCGATCATGCGATATGTCGTATTGTGATATGAAAACAGCCAAATGTGTATGCGCTTGCAATTAGAATCAATCACTCTCATCAATCAACATCTTTGTATTTGGGTGAGACTATCAATCTCTATAATAAATAACTATGTTTATGGCTCAAACTCTTTTAAGTATTTCACTATCATTTTGTTTCAATTCATCATTAGATATTGTTTCTACTTAAGAGTGTAATAATCTTATAACTATGATTCGATTGTAACTTGAATTACCTAATCTCAGTTACAAGGTAATATTGAAGAATGCAAGAATTATCTATATAAAAGAATTACTCCTTCCAAAGATGATAAACTTGTATCTATTAAACATGTTAAAAAAAATAATTTTTTTTACAAATCTTTCTCATTAATTAACTTTAACAACGATGAATATATTTTGAATTGACGTCAAATCAGTGTGATGATAATAAATTGGGTTTAATATCTGCTAATTAATAGAAAAGTTAATTAATTTTTTACCTTTTTTTTATTTATTTAAAAATGCATCATTATTAATGAATTTATTATAGAAGGAAACATTATAATTATACGTAACAATTAACATTACTGGTGGAAGAAATTTGAAAATTATAACTATACGTAACTATTAACATTAATGGTGGAAATGAATGGTGGAAGAAAGTTGAACCAGAAATCGAAATTTGTGATTGGATAGAATAAATATAGAAGACGCAGACCTAGAAAGGTGTGAAAACAACATATGCACTTTAATCTCACCCTCCTTTGCCTAGTCAGTGAAAAAGCATCACATCATTTCATAAGAAAAAAAGAAAAAGAAAAATTTTAATAAAAATATTGATTTCTATAATTCTCAAACAAAACTCTGAAATGTTAATTATTTTAAAATAGAAAAAGTGTTTTTTTTTAAAGGATAAAAGATTGGAGACGCAAACAAGAAGGAATATTTGTTTGTGTTGGAGGTGAATATGCGAATGTACTTGGCTATGACTGAGACTAGCTATTATTCATCAGATTATCGCTGGCCATGAAATATTTTGTGGTGATTGTTGCCTCAGTTTCTCACTTTGTTTGTTTCTGTTTCTGTTTGATGAGGAAGAACCTCAACTAAATTCATGCCAAAATTCTTTCGTAAACAAAGTCTCCATCATTCTATCAATAAGACCTGGATCAAAGTGAACTGAACTTGGATAACTATTTACAACAATCAAAATGCAAATCTTTTTTGAAAGATGAACAAAGATTTTGTGACCCTGATTCTGAAAAATTGACATCTACCAAGTTTTAGTAGCAGTGAAGTGGATTTTCTGGCATATGCAAAGGCCAAAATGTTCAAAGTCAAACTAACCATAATCACAACTTGACAAATTACTGCAACACCGTCACACCATCTTCATAATCACACATGCAAATCTACCGACAAGGCCACAAAGAACTCGACACGTGTCCTCATGATCTAGGCTCATTAAAAAAATAATAACTTGTCTTCTTTGAACAAAACTTACAAAAGATTCTCTATCTCATTAGGTGATGTTTTCTGATAAATTTGAGGTTCATGATGTGCCAAGGATAGTAGAGACAAGCTTGATCCATATGCAGATGCAGTTAAGATGAGATGCCAAACTGGGTCCATTTTTTGGTGGCCACAAAGGCAATCCATACGTGGCTGACCAATTAGCACTATCCCTTTTCATCTCACTCTATTTAATGCCTCCATCCATTACCCTTTACTCTGCACTGCACTTTACAACCCTTTTACAATAAACTCCATTTGCTTTATTTCACCATTTCCAATTTTGTTGTTTGGTGTGGTAACTTTTCCTTTGCTTCACCATGCTAGAAGGCAAGGCTGTGGTTGGTGAGACTGACATGCTTCAGACCATGCAGCAAGATGCCATGGATTTAGCTTCCAAAGCACTTGATTTCTTTGATGTCACTGAAGCCATTGAGATTGCCCGATTTATAAAGAAGGTAAATTGAAAAGAATAATCTCACAATCAAATAGTATCTTGTAAATTTTTCTAAAAAGTACTGTATGTTGTTGAATACTTTAAATTAATAAATGTGCATTAATTTATTTTGCAGGAATTTGATAGGATGCATGGACCTGGTTGGCAGTGTATTGTAGGCACTGATTTTGGTTCATTTGTGACCCACTGTTGTGGCTGTTTCATCTATTTCTGTTTAGGCAACTTGGCCATTTTGCTCTTCAGGGGCTCAGAGGCTCATGAAAATCAGTTCTCAGCAGTAGAGGCAGCCAAAGCTTAATTTCATTGCATAATTCTCCCTCTATTTATTCACTTCTCTATTTTTGTTTTCCCTGTAATCATAATTCATGTACAAAGAAATTGAAGGTTTGAGAGACAAACAATTTGCAAGTTACCATATTTTTTTCTTAGACAAAAATATATTTTATTTTAAATTTAAATTATGTTTCCTAATTTATCTCAAAAGTATAAATGTTTTCAGTTGTTCTCGGAGAAGTGCAAAATTCAAATTCAAATAATAACAATAACCTTGTCCCACAATAAAGACAGGTAAATCTTATCGACTAAATAAGAATCATAATTTCAATAATATTAATCATAATTATATCCCTTTTACTAATTTCCTCAGGAATCTTTCACTAATTTAATTAGTATAGTCTATTTCATTCATTTATTGATTGACTGCTCCTTTTAAGTTTTAGAAGTTGTATCTTCAATAGTAATAAGATGAAAGTAGTAATAATAACGTATAATTTGAACAGGGAATACTTTTAACTCCCATAAGCTGACTTTTTAATGTTAAATTAACTCTAAAACCAAATTCCATGTATTTATTGTCTTAATAGTAGACTTTAATGTTATTTTAAAATTAACATGCGTACATCTAATAAAAAGCAATTTATATTTCAATATGAAATGTGGAGGTTTTAGCTTAAATAATGAGTGTTTAAATATATATTATTATTAGTATAAAATATGTCTAAACAATATTTTTTTTAAAAATGACTAAAATACTTTTTTAACATATTAATATATATTTTCAAAATCGGATAATTTTAAATATTAAGGAAATGCAAATAAAACTATTTTTATTACAATCATCTTATTTATTAATCGATAAAATAGCCAATTAATTTGAAATTTTACTGTTATTAAATTACAACACAATCTTAAAGTATAAATTATTTTTTATTTTTATTTATAGTAGTTTATTTTCTAACCGCTACTTATTCTTATCTAAATAATATAATTATAACAGTAAAACATCAAAATAAAAAAAATTATTAAAAAATACAAATAATTGTATCATACGGATAAGGTTTATCTAAAATTTTTATATTTTTAAAACAAATATAACAAGATGAATATTTTCTGAAAAATAGTATGAATTTCAGATATATGAACCTAATACTTAATATATATTCTTGAAACACGGGCCTAATCAGCCGATCAATAAATCTTTTTCACTAAATTTTTTTCACTCTAAAATCATCCCATAATTTCCCACCATCAATCTTGCATCAAGTAACCTTCATCAATTGTCCCTCAAAAACAAATGGTAAGGCATCTATCAACTTTCACCACTATGACTTAGATACTCATTAAAGTATGAATACCCCATAATATATCCTTAAATTCATACACAATAAATTACTAAAGATTTCAATATAATTCCAAACACTCAATTTCAAATTTCCTCTCAATAGAAGTCCACAACAATACATTTTATCCCTCTCATCCAATTTCATTCAAAATAAGTTATGGAGTTGTAGGACCAATCCGCTCAGCAGATTTTCAGGTTCGCTCAACAAAAATCAAACCAAATTCGTTCAGTAGATTTGGACTCGAGAGCAAACCTAAGTTTAGGACCAAGTCTACTTAGTGCAGGTCTCCTCCACTTAGCAGATTGAAAATCAAGGTTCAACGTAGACCCATTTGCTTAGCGCATTTGGATCCAAGAGTCCCTATAGCAAATACACTGAGCAAAACTTGTTAGGTATCCAAGGAGGGGGTAACACCGGGGAGATTTTTAACAAATGAAAATAAACCACAGCTATATAAGTGAATACGACTCCACATCTTACCCAAAACCTTAAGGCTACGGGTTTGTGTGTCTTTCTCCCTTATATACTATTCAACATTCCCATTTCTACCCAATGTGGGATTTCAACTCACCTTGAACTCCAACAATCTCTCCCTCAAGCGTGAGTTTCTTCCACATTGGCATACACTCCCCCTCCAGCGGAAGCATCACGAGTTTCCGAGTAGTGAACATGTTTACTTTTTACTTGTACCGCCGTCCTTTGACGGCTTCGATACAAGGATCCACCTTAACTTAGGTTGATCCCTTCACCTACTCCTCGTGGGTCGGAAGAACCTGGCTCTGGTACCAGTATGATGGGAAAAAACAATGGATGCAGCGGAATTAATTTCCCCAAACTTGTAAGAATCTATGAGGAGCAACAATAATAGAAAATTGCTAGAAAATAAATCACAAAGAGAACACCAATATTTTAACGTGGGAAAACCCTCTCAATGTGAGAAGTAAAAACCCACGGGCACAAGACAGTCAATCAAACTCCACTAAGATCAAATAAGGATACAAGAGAGTCAAACGCACAAATAAGTGCCTACAATCAGCCAATACATCAAAATAATAATGCTCTTAAATTTGAAGAACAAAGAAAGAGAAACCTAAAAATAGAGCAACAGTATGGAACTGATAACTCTAACCACAAAGCCTCCAATTGACAATCCCAACGATCAAACAAGACGGCGTGTGGCAAACTATATTCTCTCATTTTTCTCTCCCAGAAGACGGCCTCTCTTTTCTGTACTCTCTGTCTGTCTCTTAGAAGTCTCCCCTCCAATTAGGTTAAATAGAATAAAATGGGCTTAACCCAATTGGACTTTTAAACACATAGTTGGGAGCCCAACCCAACACATCTCCCCCTCACAACTATGTGGAGGTGACCACCAATCCGGCGATCTCACAACAAGTCTCAAATTTCTGTCTTGGCAACGCCTTAGTCATCATATCGGCACCATTGTCATCTGTATGAACTTTATTCAATTCCAATAACTTAGCATCCAAAGCATCACGTATCCAATGATATCTCACATCAATATGCTTAGACCTGGAATGAAAAGTTGGATTCTTACCAAGATGGATAACACTTTGACTGTCTACAAATAAAGGATAATTGTTCTGCACAAAACCAAGCTCCTGCAAGAATTTCTTCAGCCATAACAACTCCTTGCATGCTTCTGTAATAGCAATGAACTCCGCTTCTGTAGTAGACAACGCTACACACCTTTGCAATCTTGATTGCCAAGCCACAACTCCCCCTGCAAACTTAATCAAATAGCCCGAAGTGGACTTTCTGGAATCAATGTCTCTAGCCATATCTAAGTCTGAGTAACCTATCAAAGTAGGTTTATCACCTCCAAAACAAAGCCTCAAATTACTAGTACCATGAAGATACCTCAAAATCCATTTCATAGCATTCCAATGCTCTTTACCAGGGTTTGACAAAAATCGACTGACTGTACCAACAGCATGTGCAATATCTGGTCTTGTACATACCATTGCATACATCAAACTACCCACTGCAGATGCATAAGGAACCCTACTCATATATGTCTTCTCATCATCATTTGAAGGACTCTGTTTAGCACTCAATTTAAAATGAGTTGCAAGAGAAGTGCTTACAGATTTAACATTTTCCATATGGAATCTCTACAACACCTTCTCAATGTATTGCTCTTGTGATAGCCAGATCTTCTTTTCTCTTCTATCACGTAAGATACTCATGCCAAGAATCTTTTTAGCAGCTCCCAAGTCTTTCATGGCAAATGACTCACTCAATTGCTTCTTTAACCTGTCAATTCTAGAAATACTTTTCCCAATAATAAGTATGTCATCAACATATAACAACAGGATAACAAAGTCATCATTAAAGAACTTTCTAACAAAGACACAATGATCAGAAGTAGTCCTTTTGTAATCTTGATCACACATAAATGACTCAAACTTCTTGTACCACTGTCTTGGAGCCTGTTTTAAACCATATAGACTCTTTCTTAGTCTACACACATAATCTTCCTTACCTTCAACATATGAAAACCATCAGGTTGTTTCATGTAGATCTCTTCCTCCAAATTACCATGAAGGAAAGCTGTCTTCACATCCATCTGCTCAACCTCCAAATCAAAGGTAGCAGCTAAACTCAACACAGTTCTAATGGATGTCATTTTCACTACAGGTGAGAAAATCTCATTAAAATCAACCCCCTTTTTCTGTCTAAATCCTTTCACCACCAACCTGGCCTTGTACCTTGGAGATGTAGAATTAGCCTCTTGCTTCACCCTGAAAATCCACCTGTTCTCTAAAGCTCTTTTGCCCTTAGGCAACTTTACCAAATCATAAGTGTGATTATCATGCAAAGATTTCATCTCATCTTGCATTGCATTCAACCACTTTTGATTTTCTTCACTTTCCAAAGCTTCTTCAAAACACTCAGGTTCTCCACCATCAGTCAAGATTACATACTCATCCCTCAGAGGGACTTGTGGTAATTCAGGTGCAACATCATGATCATCATCATGTACCATATCATGTTCCTCTTGAGAATCATCAATTGGAACCTCTACACCATCTCCAACCTGTTGATCATCAATATCACCAAGTTGCTCATCATTTTGAGCATAAGACTCAAGTTTATCCAGATTGTGAACTGGATTACCATCAATGAGATTATCATGTTTCTCAGGTCTAGTCTTCTCTACCTTGTTAACATCTTCAATGGTTTGGTCTTCCATGAACTGCACATCACGACTTCTGACAAGCTTCTTCTCAATAGGATCATACAACCTATAGCCAAATTCATCCTGACCATAGCCAATAAAGACACACTGCCTTGTCTTTGCATCCAACTTGGATCTTTCATCATTTGGAACATAAACAAATGCCTTGCAACCAAAGACACGCAAATGATCATAATTAACATTCTTGCCAAACCAAATTTTGTTTGGCACCTCAGTATTCAAAGCAACTGCACGACTAAGATTAATAACATGCACAGCTGCAAGCAATGCCTCTCCCCAAAAATGTTTAGGCAACTTTGCTTCAAAAAGCATACATCTAACTTTTTCAATCAAAGTTCTATTCATCCTCTCTGCTAGACCATTTAACTGAGGAGTTTTAGGAGGAGTCTTCTCATGCCTGATACCCTGTTGCTTGCAGTAAACATCAAACGGTCCACAATACTCACCACCATTATCAGTACGAATGCATTTCAACTTCTTGCCTGACTACCTCTCAACCAAAGCATGAAATTCTTTAAACTTTTCAAATACTTGGTCCTTTCTCTGTAGTGCATAGACCCATAACTTCCTGGAACAATCATCAATAAAAGTAACAAAGTAAAGTGCACCACTAAACGACTTTACCTTTAATGGACCACAAACATCAGAATGCACCAATTCAAGCAACTCTGACTTTCTTAAAGGAGGATGCTTCTTGAAGGATACTCTAGTTTGTTTTCCAGCCATGCAATGAGAACATTTCTCCAACTCTGCACTCTTCAAACCCAAGAGTAAATCCCTTTTGGCTAAACAATTAAGCCCCTTTTCACTTATATGACCAAGCCTTCGGTGCCACAAAGATGCCTCCATATACATAGCATTCACACTGTCCCTAGCAACCAAAGTTTTAGTCCAATATAATTTAGAAATTTTCTCCCCTGTGGCCATAACCAAGTTACCTTTAGTGAGCTTCCATTTATTGGAACCAAAGTGATTATCATAACCACTATCATCAAGCAAATGCACAGAGATCAAGTTAAAACGAACATCTGGAGCATGTTTTACTCCTCTGAGTAATAACTGCACTCCCATGTTGGTTTGCAAGCAAACATCACCAACACCTACAACCTTTGACACACCATCATTACCCATCTTCAACACTCCAAAATCACCAGAAGTGTAAGATGTGAAGAAATCCTTCCTCGGTGTAACATGCAATGTAGCACCACTATCAATTATCCACGTGCTCTCATCAGATACAAGATTGATAGAGTCATAGTCACGAAGAAGAACAAGATCACGACCACCTGTAGTAGTAGTAGTAACACGATCATCATCATGATCATTCTCATCCTGCTTGCCTTTGTTCTTCTTTTTCCACTTAAAACAATATTTTTTAATGTGCCCAGTTTTCTTACAATAATGACACTCCAAATTCTTGTATCTTGACTTGGACTCGCTCTCATCCTTCGGTTTCTTTTCCTAACTTCTCCCCCTATTTTCTGTGACCAACACATCAGACTGAGATGAAGAACCATGTGCCTTCCTTCTCATCTCTTCATTAAGAGCACTACTCTTTGCCATTTGAAAGGAAACAATACCATTAGGAGCAGAATTTGTAATTGAAACCCGAAATACCTCCCAAGACTCAGGTAAGGTATTCAGTAGCCATAGTCCCAAGACTTCATCATCAAAATTGATAACCATTCCCGACATTTGATCTAGGAGCCCTTGAAATTCATTTAAATGATCTGAAATGGAAGAACTCTCCCTGTACCTCAAATTCATCAAGCAATTCAATAAATACAATTTATTATTGCCTGACTTAGAAGCATACAAAGACTCAATCTTCTCCCATAAAGTTCTAGTATTTATCTCATTAGCAATGTGATTATAAACATTATCTTCTACGTATTGCCGAATAAAGCCACAAACCTGTTGATGCTCAAATTCTCATTCTTCATCAGACATAGATATTGGCTTTTGAGTAGCAAACACTGGAAGATGCAATTTCTTCACAAACAGCAAGTCTTTCATCTTGCCCTTCCATAAATGATAATTTGTACCATTTAGAGCAACCATCTTTGTATTTGCCTCCATCATTCAAGCAAGTAAATATAACCCCAAACTTAGAGCTCGGATACCAGTGTTAGGTATCCAAGGAGGGGGTAACACCGGGGAGATTTTTAACAAATGAGAATAAACCATAGCTATAGTAAGAGGTGGAGTCGTATTCACTTATATAGCTGTGGTTTATTCTTATTTGTTAAAAATCTCCCCGGTGTTACCCCCTCCTTGCTTACCTAACAGTGGTATCAAAGCCAGGTTCTTCCGGCCCACGAGGAGTAGGTGAAGGGATCATCCTAAGTTAAGGTGGATCCTTGTATCGAAGCCGTCAAAGGACGGCGGTACAAGTAAAAAGTAAACATGTTCACTACTCGGAAACTCGTGATGCTTCCGCTAGAGGGGGAGTGTATGCCAATGTGGAAGAAACTCACGCTTGAGGGGGAGATTGTTGGAGTTCAAGGTGAGTTGAAATCCCACATTGGGTAGAAATGGGAATGTTGAATAGTATATAAGGGAGAAAAACACACAAACTCGTAGCCTTAAGGTTTTGGGTAAGAGGTGGAGTCGTATTCACTTATATAGCTGTGGTTTATTCTCATTTGTTAAAAATCTCCCCGGTGTTACCCCCTCCTTGGATACCTAACAAAACTCTCTATGCTCAGTAGATTATGTAGAAACAGGAGTAAGCAAAACAAAACTAATCCATCCATTTCAAGTCCTCTTACCATAGATTTCATAGAAATTAAATAAAATCACTACCTTCTCTTACCTTTTTCCTTTGTTTCTAGTATTCTCCTCTTGGACATCTGAGTTGAGTTTTAGGACACCAATTAGCTCATTGAGTACCTATACAACAAGCTCAATACATCCCCATAAACTCAAACTGGTTTAGACTCGTATTGATGAGAAAACCCATCACAAAATAGCTTTAAAGGAAAAACCCTCCTACAAAACCCTAAAACCTAACTTTAAGGATGATTAAGAGTTTTTTTTTTTAGATCAGCAAAAACAAATATATTCATAAAATTGGTACCAGAAGTACCTAAAACAATTACAAGTACATAATTGTAAAAAGATGTGCTGAAAATTCAGCAATTAACAAGATAATTATCCCTCCCATTACTATTCAATGACTTAACCTACCCAACACAAGATAAAGGATTTATACACCATTGAGCAAAAGCCCCAAAATTCTTGTTAACTCTATTGATGATCCACAACCAAGTTCTGACTTGAATTAAACCAAAAATCTTTTCAGCACTTACCTTTTCATTTCGAAATAACACCTCATTTCTATGTAGCCAAATAGACCATACTACTCCAACCCAGAGTATATTCCATACACTCTTAAGATCTTTATTTCCCGTCATCCAACAATGTTGAAGTAAATGCCTTTTTAGATTACTTGCCCTACATGTATTTATTCCAAACCACAAATAACATTTTTCCCAAACAACACTAGCTACCTTACATTCAAAGAATAAATGTTCAATGTTTTCACTTTGCAGTCCACATAAATCACAATTAAGATTTGCCAATTGGATTCCTCTTTTTTGTAAGTTGTCCTTTATTGTTATTCCTCTAATTGCCGCTCTCCAAACCAAATGTACTGCTTTAGGAATTGCTTTAATCTTCCATAGCCTTGTGAAGAATTCTCTATCCTCCTCCTGCAAGTCTTGGTCCTGTTGAAAACTCTCCCATATAAGATTATATGCAGAATGTACAGAGTAACTTCCCAGTTCACCACTTTTCCATAACTATTTATCTTCGTCATCCTCTTTTGACTGCTTAGAATTTATAATATTTATTAATCTTTCCAATAGAAGTTCTTCCTACTAAAACCACCCCTTTAGAATACTGAAAACTTATCCAAAATAAAATTTTAATTGATAGAAAATATTCCTCTTTTAAATAACTTTCCAACTATACGCTTTGATATTGAAAATGATAAAAGACATATTAAAAATCTTAAAAAAAAACAAATAACTTAAGAAAGAGATTTTTAAAAAAATTATAAATTTTGAATAATAAAAAATAAAGAGTTATTTTTTCATTTATATTTTTTTAAAAACTTATCTAAATACTTCATTATTTATTAATTAAAATTTCTTATCTTAATTAAATTAATTTTCACTAAATCTAATTAATAAATGTTCAAAAGTAATATTGAAGTTATTTTAAAACATTGTTCATATATTATAAATTAATAAAAAATATATTATTATTTTAAAAATATACTTGTAATTTAGATTATATATATATATATTAAATTTATATATATTATTATAATAATAATTTTATTTCTATTTAAAAAATTATTATATTTTAAACATGAATATCATAAATAAATTATTTTATTTTATTTTTTTATAAGATTTACTATTTATTAGGGATATAATGATACATTTTTCTTTTAAGTTAATATTTTTTAACTTTTATAATCTTTAATATAGAGACAATTATATTTTTCCACTCTTTTAAGTTAATATTCTATTTTTCTATCATTTCGATTATATTATTGTTTTATTAGTTCTAAGATTTTTTTACTTTGATTACACAAGTTAATCACTTTATTGTATAAAACATAAGAAAATGCAGTATAGATCTGCAAGAATTTATTTTTCCAACAATGATGATTGACTCAAAAAAACTATTTTTTCTTTCTTACTTTTTATCAATTCAAAAGATATTTTTTCTTCAATTGTTGATTATTATCGATATAAAAACTGATGTGTAACATATTTCATTCTAGTTCAATAGTTTTTTTAAAAGAAATATTTATGATATATACTACTTTTATTATAAACTTGAGGAGGACTATCAATCACCTGTGAAAAGGACAATGAACATTTATAATATTAATAAATTCTTTCAAAAAAATAATGACTAGTTTGTCTTTTGCATATAAATATATTTTCTATTATACGTTTTTAAACTATTTTGAAAAGCAAAAAAATATAAATATTCCCAAAAATTTAATGTTTATACATTTGTTTTGTAAACTTTAATTTTTATAATCTAAACCTTCCCATTATTTAATTCTGAATCCCTTAGATTTTAATTAATGTGACTTAATCACAACGAATAAAATGCACAATGCCCTATTCTCATGCAAAGCAAATTGTTATAAAAGGAAAGATCCACCACAATCTCTTTTCACTGCGCTATAGAGATTGAACAGGAAAGAAAGGAACCATTATCAGCATCAAGGTAAATTCTCCTGCAATGAACTTCTCAAAGTCATCATTCTCTGTTATGTTATACAATAATCTTGCATGCCATGCACGAACACAAGTCTCTTTTCTGCAGTGAATATTTCTTTTCTTGAATTCAACTTCTTTTCTTTATAGTGAGAAAGAACTGAATCTGTTGAACAAATAGGCAAAGATATTAGACATAGAGCAATGGAGTTGGATGACAGTGATGATTTCGGGAAACAACACAAAGCATTGATGGTTGTTTCTTTCGTTATAGTTCTTTATGCATTGATGATGATGCTTATGTTAGCCTTGTTTTCTCATCACATATTTCCAATCTTGTTCATTGTTCTGTTTGGAATCGGATGTGCATTGAGCCTCACAGCTTTGACAGCCATTTCACCCACCATTGGGTGGATTGGGGTTGCCATTTGGTTATCTTTCTTTGCTTTTGTTTGGTATCACAATTGTAAACGATCAAGCGATTCAGATGGCCACTCATGAAAGAAATTTTCTTTCTTTACGTATCAGTATCAAACAAAGTGTTACACAAACTATGGTTAATGCAAGTGTATAGAGAATAAGTGATTAGATACCATCAATCAATAGGTGCTTTAGTTTGGTTATTAACAATTTTTCTGTTGTATTTTTGTGATTATGCCTAGATTAGGAAGTGTTAGGCTAATAGCTGATAATTCATCGAGTATTATGGTATCAGATTATTATCTTGATAATCTAATTATTATGTATATATGTGATATATTTGTGTATATGTGTGGAATAAGTTTCTTGTTAAAGAATGTTAATTTTCTTGAATAATCATGTTATTTGTATACATTTTATCATTTTTTTTTTGTTTTTCATAATTCATAATCAATATATATGAGAAAAATAATTTTAATAAGATTTTTTTTAGTCATTTTTTATTCATAAAACTTGAATTTGAGATTCAACATAAAATTCAATACCACTCAAACTAGTGATTTTATTTATTTATTTTAGTTATTTGCAATAAAATGTTGTTTTTATAAGAATTTAGTTTATATATATTTTATTTATTATTTTTGCACAATATAAATGTCAGGACACTCTTTAAAATTCTTTGAACATGTTTTTTTATTAGTTAAAATTTATAAAAACTACACATAAAGTGAATGATTAAACAAATAGTTCAAAAAGAATTTTGGGTGAAAAATTATAATTAGTATTTCTCTTTTATATTAATGAATAGGATAATATGATAAAGTAGGAAAATCTGATTATATAGATGAATATAAACAAAGTATTTTGCATTGATATCTGGGATAAATTAAACTCTTTTTTATAATTTTGTTACCTTTGCTTCTATATACTGAAGGGATTTTTTTTTTATGTGCAATTAAAAAAATAGAAAGAAAAAGATTACAAACATTCATTGAAATAGTTAATATAACTTATTTGGGATGACCTTATATTGGTACAAATTGGTAATTATAATTTCACAATAATTAAAAAAAATTATTGAGATTCTGCAAGAAAAAAAATAAGGAAAAAAGAAACAAATTCGTAATACTTATAAAACAGTAATATTTAAATTCGATTATCCATATAAGAGACATGATAGTTTTGTTAAATCGTATCTTAATATTTATTTGGTTGATGAATGAAAATATGCAACCCTTTTGTAAAAGCTAAAAATATCATTTACTTGTTTTGGATGGTTAAACTAACAAGAAATATTCACAAATTGTTTTCTGGTCATCAAACTAATTATTTGTCTGTTTCTTTCATATATATATATATATATATAATTATTTTAACAAGGATATCTTTTTCCAAAAGAAACTATACTCATTATTTCTTACTAATACTTGCAATTCTTTTAATTTTTTAAATAAACATTCATCTAATCTTTAATAAAATAATAACCATACTCCTTCTAATTTTTCTAAAAATATTCAAATTATAGTTATTCTTTATCTTTTTAATAAAATATACTTATTTTCAATTTTATTATAAAAATAAACTAGAAAATATAAATTAAAATGTATATCAATTCTCTTGTATAAAATAAAATATGTATGAATTTGTGTAATGTTTGATAGTTATATAAATTTAATCAATGTGATAAACTATGTATGAAAAAAGAAAAATGACTCATTAAACTTTTTAATTTTATTATTTATTTTATTTAATTTTTTCTCAGTAACTAACTAATTCCCTCAATTTTAATAAAATATTTCACCCAATTAACAATAAAATCATTATCAAATAAATATTTTCAATATTAACTTGTATATAATATAATTTGTAAACAACATGACAATTTCAACATCAAAATATCAAATTATTGTATTTTTTAAAGTTAAAAGAGATTTAATTACATTTTAAAAGAGCCATATTATTATATTTTTAAAATTGAGAAATTTAATTGAACATTTCATTAATATAGGAACCAAAATAAATTAAATAAAATAATAATAAAATTAAAAAAATAATTAAGTCTTAAAAATATAAAAAATTCATTTTAGAAAACATTTCTTTTATATAAAATAAATAGTTATAAAATATATGATTAAATTTATTAATTTTTATTATATTTAAATAAGAACGTAAATATAAATATGTTGTAAAAATTATAAATAAAATAAATAAAAAATTTTATTTTATTTTATTAATAACATAAATTATGTGAATATTTATTCTAAAACTAAAAATAACATCATTTAAAAAATCTTATTTAAAATATTTTAGGATAAGTGAATGGATTTTTTTCACAATTAAATATTTCAAATTTTTTATTTATAAAAAAATATTTAGTTTTTATAATTTAACACTTTAATTTTTAATTTTCATATTTTTTTTTTATTAAATTTTAGTATAGTAGAATATTAAAAAATAATTAAAAAAAAGAAATAAAATTTCTAATAATAATATAATAAAAAAATTTAAAAAAATATAAGATAAATATATATTAATAATATAAAATTTAAATTATTTTTAACTAATAAATATATAATATTTTAATAAAATAAAAATAAAAAGAAAAAG
This sequence comes from Macrotyloma uniflorum, assembly GCA_016859785.1. Taxonomy (NCBI): domain Eukaryota; kingdom Viridiplantae; phylum Streptophyta; class Magnoliopsida; order Fabales; family Fabaceae; genus Macrotyloma; species Macrotyloma uniflorum. The sequence goes on along the minus strand of BDMB01000063.1, from coordinate 476,493 downwards.
TAAAATTTGATGTAGAAAGATATACAAAGCTAAAGAAAAAGAGAGTAATGAATATTAGGAAAAAAAAAAAAAGTAAATGAAGAGAACTTATGAAAGTTACGATAAGAGAAGATAATGTTTTGTGATTAAACATTCTTATTTCAAACGATTTATTGTTTATTATAAAGATAATTATATTTTCTCTCTCTTTTATTTATTTATTTATTTATATATATAACATTTCAACTATTATTTTTTTAATATATATATATATATATATAATTTTAACTATTATTTTTTAATAAGTTTTTATAATCCGTAGTAACTACTTTAAAAGTTATATATAAATTATTGTATTTGAAAAAATAATCTTATTAGTTTTTTAAAATTAATTCTACCATAATTGTTTAGGAGTTAAAAACTATTTATTAAAACAATCTTATAAACAATATATAAGCACATTTTTAACTTAAACTCTGAAACAAACTAACAAATATTATATTTTATTATAATTTCTATTATATTTTTCTCTCTCTTTTTGTTCTTATCATTATTTTATTAGCTCTAAGATTCTTTTGAATTGCGATAATTTATTTTCTCAATAATGATAATTGACGCAAAAAACTAATTTTTATCATTTTTTTAAAATCTTTAATAACCGACTACTATCGTTTTAAAAGCTGATATTTATAATCATAATAAAAGCTTTGAAAAAAATAATGTTTAATTTGTCTTTTGTAATTTTATTTAGTGGAAAATATTTATGATTATAGATAAAATATAGTGGAAAATATTTATGACTCAAACTAGTAATTTTATTTATTTATTTTAGTGATTTACAGTTGGCTTTATAAGAATTTAATTTATATACATTCTATAAATTATTTTTTACAATATGAATGTCTTGAGCACACACTCTTTAACCTTCTTTAAATATATTTTTTATTAGTCAAATAAGAGAGAGTAATTAAAAAAAATAGTTCAAAATGAATATTATTATTATTAGCAATAAAAATGGATCCCTCACTTTTAATAAAATCACTTCTCATCCAATTAACAATAAAATCATTATCAAACAAATATTGTTAATATTAACTTGTATAATTGGAAACCAACATGACAATTTATAAAGCTAATGACATCAATTTATATTTGTAAAGTTAAGAGATTTAATTAAATTTTAAAAGAATCACATTATTGTATTTTTAAAATTGAAAAAAAATAATTGGAGGAGCCAAATTAAATAAAATAAATAAATAATAGGATTTAAAAAATAATTAAGTCATAAAATATAAAAATTATATTTTTTTAAAAATTGTTTTAATATAAAATAAGTACATAATTAAAGAATATATTATTAAATTTATTAATTTTTTTTTTATATTTAACCATGACTGTAATGTAAATATATATTGTAAAAGAATATAAATAATAAAAAAAAAAATTTATATATTTTTAAAAATTAAAAAAAATTTAGCAATTTACAAGTACAAGATTAATGACATAAAATTACATGAAAAAAAAAATAGTTATTTCACAACACAGTCTCGAGTTACTTCACCAGCCAGCCAACTGCAGGTCCCACACAAACAATCTTTTCTGCTTTTTAGAGACAGGAAACAAGGGAAAGCACTATTTTCTGTTCTCATTAGACTACGTCGTTTTCTTCTTCTTCATCCTCTTCTTCCACCACTTCACTGCTTTGATATCTCTCTCATTCAGGTACTCTTCACCTTCATCTATTTGAGATCTGTTCTATACTTCACCTCTGTAATCAATGGATCCGTTTTTTTTCGTGTTTCGCGCCTTTTCATTTACCTATGAATTGCTCTGAAGTTCCATTCTCAGTGCGCTGTGAATGCTCCACCTTCATCTATTTGAGATATGTTCTAACTTCACTTCTCCAATCAATGGATCCATTTTTTTTTCGTGTTTCGCGCCTTTTCATTTACCTATGAATAGCTCCAAAGTTCCATTCTCAGTTCGCTGTGAATGCTTTCATAGAAATTTCTATATACTTATTTTCCGTTGGCTATTTTTTTTTTTTTTTTGGAGAGGTGTTTTATTTATGAGAAATTTGGGAAATAAATTAAGCCAAAGTTTGGATGCTTACAACATATTGTGTTGAAAAAAAATTATGAGAATTGCTGATAATTTGGGAATGATTAGAGAGTATTCTTGCGGCTTGGGCTGCATAGTTATAATGCTGATAACTTAACTTTCATTGAACTAAGAAATTATTGTATTACTTGTAGATGGTTGTATTAATTTATATTCCCAGTTCCAAATTTGCCTCCTTTCTGGAATCGAGCAGATATTCTGTGTTCTAATTGTGTTTTGGTGTATTCTAATAATGAGTTGTGACTTCAAAGACTCAAATCTCAAATATTAGGAATATCAACATAAGCCAAACTAGAAATCTTATTCCTCTCAGCGGTTGGCATGGCCTACCTTATGATAAGAAATTCTTGGCATTACCTACCTTATGATAAGAAATTCTGGAGTTAGTCTATAGTTACGCGTGCTGTGGTGAGTATAGACTAAGCCACTAAGACTGAGAATCTAACACATCATTATTTCTTTAAATGTAATAAAATAGTTGTATAGTGCATAAATATGTAGAATATTTTTATTTACTTGATAACCATTATATTCTAAACTTTATTTGCTTAGTGTACACAAGTTAGAGTGTAAGTCTATAGAAGAATTTTTACCCTATAACAGAGTGTTTCCACTTTACAGGGTAGTTAGCTGGTGTTCATGGCTCTTTCCTCCAAACATCCTCATCTGTTCAACCATATTAGGACTTTTGTAAATGCAAAGGTCAAATGGGTCCGAGATCCATATCTTGATAATGCAGTCCTGAAAGAGAAAGATCTCAAACAGATAATTTCCCTCAAGAACCAAATCATTTCATCTCCTTCCAAATCCCTCTCCATCTATACTGCTTCTCAACTAAAAGCTTCCCTCAACCTTCCCACTACGACTACCAAATTCATTGACAAATACCATTGTGTCTTCACACAATTCCAACCTGGTCCTGGTCTTCCACCTGTTGTCAAGCTCACTCCTCAAGCCTTTTCCCTCCACAAAGAAGAAATGGCTGTTCATAACTCTCTCACTAATCGTGAAGACACTGTTCAGAGGCTCACAAAGCTTCTAATGCTTGCTGGCATGGCAAAATTGCCTCTTTATGTAATTGAGAAGCTAAAATGGGATATGGGTCTTCCTCATGATTATGTGAAAACCCTTTTGGCTGATTACCCTGATTATTTTGATGTTTGTGCTGTGGAAGATCCGTCATCTGGAAAAGAATTGCTTGCTTTAGAGCTTGTTTCATGGAGAAAAGAGCTTTCTGTGTCTGAGTTAGAAAAGAGGGCAATGAGCTTGGGCTTTGGTGGAGATAAAAGAAGGCATGATATTTCATTTCCCATATTTTTGCCCAAAGGTTTTGATTTAGAGAAGAGGGTGAAGACTTGGGTTGAGAATTGGCAAAAATTGCCTTACGTTTCTCCATATGAAGATGCTTTTCATCTTGACTCAAATAGTGACCAAGCAGAGAAATGGACTGTGGCAATATTGCATGAGTTGCTTTCTCTTCTTGTGTCAAAGAAGACAGAAAGAGAAAATTTGTTTTGTTTTGGAGAGTGTTTGGGGTTGACCTTCAGATTTAAGAAGGCTTTGGTTCATCATCCTGGTATATTTTACATTTCCAATAAGATTAGGACTCAGACTGTTGTACTTAGAGAGGCTTATAGTAAGGATTTTTTGGTTAAGAAACATCCATTGGTGGGTATGAGATATTGGTACATTAATCTTATGCACAAAACATAGAAGCCCCATCAACAAGCTGATTTGGCAGATGGATCATGAAGTTGAAGCTTAGCTGTTGAACCTGAAGTAGTTTCCATTCGAACTATCTGACACATCAATGCAGTCTGATTTTCAAACATTAATTGTTAAAATGTTTACATCGAACAATATTGGTTCAAGGCTCAAGTGCTAATGTATGAACTTAATTTCCATAATATAAATGCATTTTTTTACTATCTAATAATGTCCTGTAAATTTATATTAGCTGGCAGTGGCACTAATGCTACTGGACCTGTCAATAACACAATCACAGCAGGGTGGAGTGGATGTCTGCCATTTCTAGACAAGCTAAAGTGTTATATGTGAGTTGCAGCCATTGATTGCTTATTGTGGACTAAATTGTGGCTGTTGGGGCTGCAATTTTTGACAGGAACAAAATCTGTTTTCCCATGCTGAATTTGATCCTGTTGGCTGATTGGGGAGCTTATTTGTTTGATTCACCCATCACATACATCTGAAGCATGCTGTGATTAGTTCCTCGTGTTTATTGCACACAGATATGAACTGTTCCCACATCTTTATTCTGCAATCCACCTATTGCTAGGGGATATTTGGCGACCCTTGCTTTTACAAGATATGCAAGGGAAGAAAAAAAAATTCTGATTTAGTTGAGGAGATTCTCAGCTAATTTCAAGAAATTAAGAAAACTGGAAAACAAAAAAAGAAAATATAGAAATTAAATCCTAATCATAGACAGCTAACATTCAGCCACCAGATAGGAGATACTTTCCAACTCTAGTCCAGTAATCACAGCTTCTGTTGGAAGCTGAGTTGAAGTTCCTCTGTTTTAGGAGCATCTCCAGCCCTTGTTTGGCAAGATTCCTCCCCCTAGTATGCCACCTGATCTGCTACACTACTATGTTTTCAAGAGAATGTTTAATAGGCATGAAAATATTCAGTGATTTACTACTCTGAATGTTACAATTTCAGTGATTTACTGCTCTGAATGCTTCAATTTCAGTGATTTACTACTCTGAATGCTACAATAGTGGCAAATATTGTAGGTGTAGGCATTGACTGCTGTTGGAACTCGGGATAAATGCTATTGAGTATCTTATGCAACTTCTGAAATCTTAATTTGATTACTATTCATTTCTTCTTCTTTTGTTGTCATAGGATTTTAAGATTGTCATTGCCATTTTAAGCTAGCTAAGTGTGAATTCTTTGTTGCTAGATATTGCAAAATAAATAATTAAGCTAAAAGGGAAATCACATTCATCATATAATCCACTAGGCATTTTGGAGTGTGTTAGGACTTAAGATTAATCTTCACCAGCCTGATCCGGTCCATAACATATAAGGCTGTGTGTGATATTTGATGGTCAATGGGCTGGTCTTGGCCAGTCTGTTTCTGGGGCAGCTAAATTATAAATACTTACCTTCCCATCTAATATAAGGTTTTTTTTTTTTTTAATTTGTCCGAAATTTGCACGATTCTCACAAGTATTCAGTTGTATAATTTTTATTTTTGGTGACCTAACTATATAATTTGTGAATGGAAAATTTTTGCCTAATTTTTTTCATCTTTTTCTTATCCATATTACTGTTGTTAAACCACCTATCTAAGTTGATTTTGTATTGCATGTGCAGTTGAAGTGCAAGTGATTGCTGGACATTCGTTTCTACCACTTTTTTGTTGGTGTTTGTTTTAATTGAATGTTTATCAGGCATGAAAATACTCAGTGGATGGCAACGTGTTGTTTTTTGTCTTCCTCTGATTTTCCTCCTTACTCATCTGTTTTCTGGTTGGTAATCTCTTTTATTTTTGTAAGTATAAATTTTTCTGTTTGATTGGGGCATAACAAGTTAACATAATTGTTTTTTATCAGTCATGGAGTTGCACACAAACTCAAAAATGGAACAACCCCACAAGCAACTACACAAGAAATTTGATCATCTGGTTCTTGGGCCTGTTGCTGGACAAGGCTTGCCAAATCGTTTGCAATGCCAAGGTTTTTTATTTTATCTCTTTACCAAAGATTTTGAATTATGCTCTTGATTCTTGAAATGTTATTTTGGTCAGAATAATATGATTCTGAATAGGGTTGTTTAGGCAAGACTTAACAGACTTCACAAGTATATTTTAGAATAAAGAAAGAACAAGATGGGAGATTACTGAGTTTTGGAAGTTAGCTGAGGGTATAAATAACCCTCTTAGTGAAGAGGTGAGGAGATCTTTTTGTTTTGTAAAATTGACTGCAATTTCTGTTGTTAAAAAACACTTGTTTACATTCTTTTGGTTACTAAATAAAGAAATATTTCTTTCTTTCTATCTTTTCTCTCTCAATTTGTTCATTGATTGGTTCTTTGGAAGAATCAATTCCTTTTCTGAAGAAAGGAACCTGACTGATTGTCTCAGAATCTTTGGTAGTATCTAATACCACTACTGGCATAAAACCATAACTCACTGATTATTGAGGAAACCGTATCTACCTTCAAATGTGTTAGTAACTTTGGGAAATTAATTGTATTCCAGAGTTAGGCCATTTAGCATCACCAATGTTAATAGATAATATTTTTTTTCTTCTTGAAAACCTTGTATTAGATATCATCTTACACATAATATAAGATGCTAGAGCCTAGATGATCTTTTTTATTTTAATTTTGTTCATGTACTTGAATGTTTAGGAGAAAGTCAGTGAGTTCAAGATACTCCACTGATGCAAATATTTTAAATATATATATATATATACATATTGGAGACTGAAAAAGGTACAAAACAGTGAATAGGGTACAGCCTATGAACTCTCTAGATATAGCAAAAAAAGTGCTTTATAAAAGCTGTCAGAATAGAAAATGAACATCTTAACACTCCTCAAAGTAGAGGATATATATTGTATGCACCAAGTTTGGAACATATAAATCGAATTGATGTCCTTTCAAGGATTTATCTAAAGTTTCTGCAAGTTGATCTCTAGAGTTAATGAATTCAGTACGAATCTCCTTGACATAAACTTCTCTTGAACAAAATGACAATCAAAATATTTAACAAAATGAAAATTTTTACACCCAACACAAATATTTTCCGATGTGATATGGCGTGTCATGAATTGGGGTATTATTAGTCTAAGTTAATTTTGTACTTCAGATTTCGCAATAAGTTTCATAATCTAGATGAAACACGTAACTACAACTTCATTCAATAATTATTGTATTTTGTTATTGATTTTAAAAGGTCTGAATTGTATATTTATGTATATCTATATTTATTACTCCTAATTTCATTCAATAAAACTCAAGCAAATATAACTCTTTGTAATATTAAATCTCTATTATCCAATTCTTAAATTGTAATTTCTTATTGAATGAATTAAGTATACAAATTTTCATAAAATTTTGAAACTATTTAATAATCCATTAAGTAAGTCTGATTAATATTCTTTTGTAGAATATTATTAGTAAATGTTGTATGTAAATGTCCAATTTATTTGAAATTAGGAGTACATGATTGTGGAGATAATATCAAAATATTCAATGGTTGGAAAATTTGAAATTTAATATATCCAACGGTTGGATCATTGATTAATGCATTTACAAATTCTCAATTCACAGGGACAAAAGCTCTTAATAGGACCCATTCTTCTAAGAGCAGATCAGGTGTAGATGGAAGTATCACATTTGTCACTGTCTTTACCATTTATAATTCTTCTCTCAGTGATGTAGGCGATGAATCATCAAACACAATTGTTGGCAATGCTTCGTATAATAAGTTTTGCAGGTCCATGGCTTTGTTGAATGTCTTCATTAACTTCATTCAGGTAAATGTTGAATAAAAGTTGTTGGTTTCTCACTGCAAAGAGCATATTGCCTTTGATTATTGTGTAAATGGGAAATGCTAACAACACACATTTTATTATTTGTTGAAATTTATCAGAAATTAGTGGGTCCTGCTTTTTATTTAATTAGCTCTTTTCATGATTTTGTCGTTTTCATTAAATTTTAATAGTATAGTATGTTACTAACTCTATTGTGTATATTGTTTCTTTACTTTGTAGACTTTAAGTTAAAAGTGGGTTATATTTGTCTATGATTTTATACTTTTGGTGTTTATCAACATGAAATAGTGGAATATTCTTGTCTTCCATGAGTTTTTCTCCTTTTACTACCTTGGCACTAGTTTTTCTGACACATCCAAATGTCATACATCCTTGTCAACATTTTGCTACTCATAAATTTCATTTCGTCGGCTACAAGGATAGCTTGAGTGATTGAATAGTAATTAAATCTTTGGTACTGTATGTGTTACAAAGTACAAGCGGCACTGAATTTGCATCGTTCGCCTTAGAATAAATTTCTCTCACCATTGGGAAAAATAGAAACACCATCATAAGGATTATTGTAGACCTTAGCATGAAGTCTATATTATTTGAAATTAAATTGTTTCTATGATAGAAAAGCAGAGATGACTTCCTTCAAAATGAAAATAGCAGAGGTGACTAGTTAAGTCTCACTAAACTAGTAAAAATACAGCTGTGATTTACATCTTTTTAAGTAAACTTGCTTAATATACACAAAGTATATCTGTATGATATGTGCAAGTTGAAAATCATCTCCTTCTGAAATTACTGAATGTATGTAGATTAGAAAGATGACAATTTCTTTTGCTATATTTTAAGGATTGTGGGCGAGCCCTTAGGTAATGGTAAAGTTGTGCCTTCGGATCCACTTGGTCATAGGATTCGAATCTGGAAAGGTTAACGACCCTCCCCCATACCCTTTCATAGCAAGGAGTCTTCTGGCGCCTGGTGTTAGTTTTTATCGTAAGGACTTAAGTTTTCGGAATTACACTGTACCATTATTAGCCATTGGATTCTGCACCCAAATAGAATCCATCAGTCAATTAAACTTCTATTCATCGATTAAATTACTATTGCGTTTGTCACCCAGTTGAATATATTTTGTAACAGGACTAACACATATGACATATGCCCTAAGGCGAGTGTTAAAAGGAAAATGATAGTATTAGAATTGTGCATGTTGATATAAGTTGCTTATAGTTAGGGATTTGATTTTATTATGATTGGTTCCTTTTTATCAACATAATGTAAATATAGATACATGTTTGTGTTTGGTGTTAGATGTACATTTACCAATATTACAAATGATTTATATTGTTTTTGACATAGAGCTCGTTTTCTGACAGTTATACCAGACTGAAATCATTCATTCAACATTGTGCTTAATTTGTGCAGGTAGCAATGCCCCAGAGCAAGGTGATTATTCTTGCAGATCCTGCGTCTGACCTCTCAGTGCAAAGAAACAGGGTCTCTCTGTATCCTATACAAGGTGATTATTCACGAGACAAGTTGATGCTCCAAAGGATCAGGTCTTACATTGTAAGATCACATTGCATCCACAGTAGACAGAACATTTGTTGGTGAAATAGGGACTTTAGCAAAATGTTTTTCCTGCTTTCCTGTTCTGTGTTCATCAATTATAATAATCTATAGTATAGCTTCCTTTTCCCCCACCCAATAATGAGCACCATAATAGATCCAAGGTTTTCCTAGTTTTATCTTTGTTACTGACGTTATTTCTCCCCTATTGAGCTAGTAGTGTATTTTATCATTAAAGATCGTGTTTAGAATTTTAGCTTTTTAATTCTTTAAACTAAATAAGTTTATGTTTTCCTTCTTTACAGACCTTTCTAGAAACAAGACTCCAGCAACTTTCTCAGAAGCCGGGGGAAACCACTCATTACATCTTCACTGATTCTGATATTGCAGTGGTTGATGATCTAGGGCAAGTTTTTCGCGACCATCCTAATTTTCATCTTGCTCTGACCTTTAGGAATAACAAGGCTCAACCTTTGAATTCAGGATTCATTGCAGTTAAGGGTACCCCGGATGCAATTTTAAGGTGATGATCTGTACTATCTGTAGTTTTGGTTTAACTGCAATGCAATTGTCATATGCTACAAAAAATTAGAAAATAATGGAATAATTGTCCATCCCATTTAAAACCTGCAAATGGAAAATGAAAATAATGTGATGTGTAACATTATCCTACGTAGATACCTTGCAAATACCTTTGTTATACTTTTATGGTCGTTTGCAAGCTTGCTTTGCCAAATTGCTATTGACATTGTGATATTTTTTTTTTTTTGGTTGTTTTCTGGATTCTATTTCTTGATTTATCCTACATATTTTTTGATAAATAATTTTCTAATTTAGTTTGATGATCTATGCAGGGCAAAGCTTTTCCTGCAAGAGGTCTTGAAAGTTTACAGCACAAAATATACAAATGCTTCTCGCATGCTGGGTGATCAGTTAGCTCTTGCTTGGGTTGTGATGTCAAAACCTCATTTTGACGCCAGAAGGTTTTCCAAAGCGCTTGCTTTCTCTGAAGATATTGGGGGTACTTCAGTATTGTTCTTACCTTGCTCTCTGTACAATTGGACTCCGCCTGAGGGTGCTGGTCAATTTCATGGCATGCCATTGGATGTTAAGGTACAATGCAGACTTACAACAGCAGCATTTCTATTTGATCCCCAACTGAATGCTTCAGATATAATTTTGGAAATTATATATTATAGGTTTAACCTTAAACCTTTAGTTTATTAGACCCACAACAGAATTATTCAGTCTGATCCTGAACTAAATGCTTGAAGATAGATTTCGGAATATACTAATAAAGATAATTACTATACTACCCTTTTCGTTTTAATGAGTTGTGTTCTTGGTTTATTTTTGGGATGCAGGTTGTTCATTTTAAAGGATCAAGAAAACGCCTAATGCTCGAAACATGGAATTTTTATTCCTCGTCTCAAGATATTTCAGACATGTTATGCCTCATTTTGGGTAGTGGAAGAACCAAATATGATTTTTGAATATATTTAGTCCAAAAGGTTCACATATCATATGCAGCATGGTTTTTGGTATAAGTGAGTTGAGAAATATTGAAATTTCTTTAGTTGATTTTGTAAACATGACAATTCAAATATGGTATTAAAAGAAAATTGAGACTTCCAAGTATATATTTGTGACACATGGACATGAGTAATATTTTAGTAGCATCTTACAAAATTAAATCCTCACTTATGAGTTTAGGTTAAACTTTCACTTAAGAATTTAGGTTGACAACAATATAACTTCCTATATTTATATTTCCTATATTTATATTATGTCATTAGGAAAACTCAAAACAGTACATGTTCTTTTTTTTCAGTGAAATAAAGATATAATTGTAGAGATCTTAAATATTGTAGGACATTTAAAGTGTACACTTTTTCTCCTTCCATGTGATTTCACCATTTACAAATATAATAATGAAATAAAAATTTGTGAAATTTTAAGTGTGATGTTAAGTTTCTCTGAAGATAAAATGAAATGGGAAATATGTATTTTTAATTGTGTGTAATTGTAGTAATTTTAATCAATGTAATTTGTAGATGAATCTTACAAAAATGAATAGAACATTGTGTAGTGGGTATGAGAAAAATAATTGTGTGAATTTAATCTATTTAAATTAGAATATATAAGATTCATTTTCTATCTATTGAGACCATATTGAGTAGCCATTTTTTTTTATATTAGATTGTTCATAAAGTGTACAAAACATTGTATTATGTGATAAGAAAAATAAAAATAAGGGTTAAGTAAATATAACAAATTCATTGTTGATTGGTAGATTCTTGATAAATGATGTTAGAATGTTATATATATTGATTTGATTTATCTTTGAAGAGTCATTGTTGATATTAGATTTTTAATAAAGAGAATAAAATATTATTTTGTGTGATACGAGAAATAAAAGGAATAAATTGATTTAGTCAAATCAATTTGCAAAATTTATTTAACGATTGAAAGATTAAATAGAATGTTTTAATTTAATATCCAACTTCAATTTTTGTTTTAGAAAATCGAACTTAATTTAAAAGGACATGATTTTAACTTTATAATATTTTAGATATAATAAAAAGAAATACATCTAAATAATGTATAATAAATTAATGTTTGAGAATTAATTTCATAATATAATTTCTTGGTTTATCTTTGTTGATTTACACACACGTTGGTGTAACTAACATATTATTTTTATTGTTATTATCTTCTTGTTATGTACTTGTATTTTGAGATACTTGTCTATGCAGAATGGTCTATAATAATTTATAAGTAGAATTTGATTATAGGTAATAATTTATAAGTAGAATTTGATTATAAGTAATAATTTATAAGTAGAATTTGATTATAGGTTGATGGTATTATCGTAGATGTGCCAATTAAAATTGATTGATGCGTTAGGAATTTGTGATACTTTGAAATACAATTTGTTAGGTAAGGATTGAAATTGGTTTATACAAACATATAATAAAGAATATATTTATTAACTAGGTTAATTAAAATATTAATGTGAAGAGTAACCAACATATTATTGACTATTCTAAGTAACATATCAGAACATATCAGTGTGAAAACTAATTAAAATGAGATTATACGGGAAGATATTATTATGTTTTCACCATGTTTAGGTGTATCATATTACATGAAATAATATTTGAATAAAAATTAATTACAGATAAAAAAAATATAAATTTAAAATAATAAATTTAAGAAAATTTATACATTTTTTATATATTTATTTCTTTATATAAAATTATTATGATGATATTGTGATTGGTAAATATCTATTTTTCCTATTGAAGTTTATTTTAAGTTAATTTGATTACGAAGGATAGGTTAAATAAATGTATTAACTTGGTGAAACTCCATTATTAAAGTATAATTAGTTCAATTTTTTTATATTTGTTGGTTTTGATTCTAAATTTTTTCAATCAAAATGGCTCTCTCATGACATTTTTTTTAGAAAAAACTAACTAAATAAAAATATTATTTTATTTTATAAAATAAAGAAATACACGTTAAAAAATTTAGTTTTTTATTTTATTTTAATATTTATTCAAAATTATCCAATTGAAGTCTTCAAAATCTTGCTCAACTTTCTACTTGACAGTATCACACATATTATTATCATAATAAATAATATTATCTCGTCCAAATCTAACGATTTTAATATATTTTTTAAAATGCATAGAAGTTGATAAAAGGTATAATAAGGATTAAAATTAGACTTGAAATAATTTAAAGAAAAAACCAAAATGAAGAAGATGCTCAAACTAAGAATTATTTCGTACTTGTATTATCAAGAAAAATTCAACAAATTTAAGAAAAATAATTTAGTTAACTCTAATATTTTATACTCAAGCTTGAATATTAGGGTGGATTACTTAGTTGTTGGGCTAATGAGATTGTAGTATTAAGTGGATGAAATATAATTATAGTTTAATTAGTTATTGTTAGAACAATTAAACTAAAAAAAGAACTTTGAAGGAATAAGAATGGCGATGAAATAGATTTATGGGATTTTGTACCATTAATTACAAAGCTGACATGTTGGTAAGATGCGACTAAACTCTGTTGCCTCTGCGTGAACTGTGCATGGTGTGACTAAACGTTGACATGCCATCGTGTTAAGCACGAAAAGAGTTATTAAAATCCTGTTTGATTGCACGATTTTAGCTCTGCTATGAAACTGAACAAAGTCGTGATTCATGGCACCATTGCAGGTATCAGTAAATGTATGAGTGCATAGTACAAAAAAATCTTGAACCCATGCTACACCTGCACCTCTACAAAGCTTGACATTCGTGCCTATTTCTGATCTTCTCCACCTTTCACGTCTTTCTTTTCACATGCATGTCAGCCATCATGTTGGCAACTTTTTCAATGAAATGAAAGCTTGTCACGGATTCATTCACAGACACACACACCCATTTAATTGACATCTTGCCTTCGTTCTCATTCTCTCGTTCCAACTTTGCATACTCTTTTCTTCTCAGTTAAACTTTCACAAACCACATTCAACCTAAAACTTGTTATATTCTGGAAAAGTTGGGTTTGGAGAACTGTAGATTATCAAAGACAAGCTCTACCACTCAGATACCAGGTAAGAACGAACTCTCATTATTAAATTTGTAATGCAAATTAGTTTTACTATATTCTCATTTGTTTAGTTAGTTCAATAATATACCTAAACAATATAACAGCTACATAGCTCTGAAAATAAATAAAAGATTATTAACATTCAACGCTTAACCCCTACAGCAAGTTCTAGCCTAACATGAAAAAAAGAAACAGAAACCAAACGTGAATTCCACCATTTTTGTACAAAACCCTAGCTTTAAGTTTAGAACCAAGCTTTACATTGTTATATATGAAAAGTTTATTATTACAATAATTTATCTTGTAAGTCATACTATCAGTTCTTTTTGTTACTTAATAATTGAAAACAGTTTTATACTGTCAATTAATTACTATTAAACTCTAAATCTTTAATTAGGGTAAACAATTAACACACAAACAATGTGAAATCATTTTCCACTAAGATTCAATCACAAATTATCTCACACAAACATGTTCTGGTGTTTGTTTTTGAGATCCATTTATCTGTTTATGTGAGGTTATTTCCAAGGTTCTTGTTAACAGATATTTGTCAAGAATGGTAAGATAATAAGAAGTGGTCAAACATGAATTTGGTGAAAAAAAAGTTTGGAATTTATGTAAATGAGTAACTGAATTCGTGAAATATAATAAAACTTAATAAAGAAGTATAACATAGTTTAATCTTACAAAAAAAATTACTATACAGTTCATGATCATTGAGACATTCCTTACACAACTATTCCTTATATAACCACTCGGCAAACGAAAAATAGATTGTTGGAAACACTGCATTAGGGAAAGGTAATATGCAATGTTGGAGACAAGGTTCACTAACTAAATGTAAGGATTATTCACAAAATTTGTTCTTTTATTTTATATAAAAACATTACTCTGTAAGTTTAAAATCAAAGTTAGTATTCTACATTTTTAATTATCTCATTTAATATTATTGTTGGTTATAATATTTAATTTTCATATTTATATTATATAATATTTTTTATTTTCTCAAAACAGATGAATAAATTTGAAATTGGTGGTTGTTATTTTACTATATTTAAGCAAGGTTGTATAATGCAAGATATCCTACGAGTACAATCTTCCATCCCAAATACCACTTTGATAAAAACAAACATTTGGGTCGGAATGTGCTTTCAAACAAAAGAGACAATTGTAAATACAATTAAAAAAGTTTCGTATTGACCAAGGTTACAAGTTAAGTTAAGAAAGGTTGAATCAAAATATAATAAATATATTGTCTGTTGTTTTTATTATGATAACAGGTGTCAGTTTAGACTACGAGCATCGTATAGCAAAATTCGGATACAGTGAGAAATTAAATAAATTGAAAACTCTCACTCATGTATGAGGGCAGTTTTGTCTACTGATCACTAAAACTTATATGGTTGCTATTTTAAGTTTTTAAATGTGCTGAATTTATCATTTTTTGCAGGAGTTCTTCAATCTTTGTTGAATATGCCGAAGAACATCTTCAAGCAATTTAGTGATGAGTTGGCTGCGGCAAGAAAAAACCTTCAACTGGCACCAGAACACGCTGCCGAGGATGTACCGCCTCCTCCTTCTCACCAAAAGAAAAAACAAAAAATTACATTAAGGAAAAGCCCAATTGGCACGTGCCATACAGAGTTGGGACAGTCTTCAGTTTTCAAGGCAGAGTTTCTTTCTACCGAGATGGTCATGCGAGACCGTCTCCACTTCAACCTAACGCCTGAAGAGGTGGAGACAATAAAAGAGGCGGATGATGCTGACCTGGAGTTTTCCTTGCTCGAACTTCAAGCCCGAGCTATTATAGTGGCCCAAAGGTTGGCTGGAAGGCCCTCCACTGCTGCCGAAAGGAAAAGGCTTCAAGAGCAATTAACTCAATCTGAAGCATCTCTTTCTGAAGCATTGGTAAACAATACAGTTTTGAAGGCTCGAGTTGAAGAATATGAAGGACATTCGCGTCAGATGGCTACTGACCATGAGGTTCTCTCATCCAAGCATGCTCAGTTGAAAAAAGATATTGCTGACTTGGAGCTTCATCTGAAATCAATCCAAGAGAATCACCAGAGGGAAATGTTAGAGCTAAAAGGGTTGATTGTAGAAGAGCATAAGCGTGGCTTCGAGAAGGCAGTCCGTCAGGCCGTCTTTTTTTCGAAGAAAGGAATTCGTCTCTCGACGTTTTTATTTGATGTAAATACATATATTTATAAGGGAAAATGGACTTCCCTTCGTGATATTCCTGAAGATCTGTCCAAGGCTTAGTCTTCCATCATTGTAATCTCATCTTTTAATATAAATAAAACTCAAGCTTTGTTTCTTTTCATTTGTTTGTATTATATTGTGCCTGCTTAATATTTAAATTTGCAAAAAATTAAAGTTTTTTTACCCGAATAAATATATATCGACTATTCTTTTGTCAACACTTTTTTGCTCGGTTGGGTATTCATGTAGACTTCATTAAATGCTTATACTCCGTGATTGTTCGAATAGCCTCTTTGTAATATTGTAGTCAAGTTTCGGCCACAGCTTGCTCTATGCTTTCAGTAATTTTTTGTGGAGTGATATTTGATGGACGTATTTTAATCCTCGATGTATTTCAATTGTTGTTGGCAGAGTGATATGCGGGGGATATATTTCAGTTGTTGTTGGTAGAGTGATATTGTTGGTCGAGTGATATTCAGCAAACGTATTTCAGTCATTGACGTATTTTAGTCATTGTTGGTCCAGTGATATTTGGGAAATGTATTTTAGTCCTTGACGTATTTCAATCATTGTTGGTCGAGTGATACTCGGGAGACGTATTTCAGTTCTTAATGTATTTCAGTCATTGTTGGCCTAGTGGGAACGCATTTTTGTCATTGTTGGCCGAGTGATACTTAGAGGACGTATTTCAGTCCTTAACGTATTTAGTTTTGTTGGCCAAGTGATACTCGGGAACGTATTTCAGTTATTGAATGATAATGTGCTTTATTATTATCCCTGCAACTTGGGGTTAAAAAATAACAAGAAAGTTACAACTCTTTAAAAACTTTAACTATAATAAAATTTAAGAAGACTAGCGTTCCATGGCCGAGGTAACTGTTTGCCATTTAAGTCTTCCAGATAATAAGCACCATTACCAACAACTCGATTTATCTTATAAGACCCTTTCCAATTGAATGCAAGCTTTCCCTCAGTAGTATCCTTTTGTGAGAGACTTCGTACTCTTAATACCAGGTCTCCCTCCTTGAAACTCGTTGGCTTTACCTTGGTATTAAATCTTTTGACTGCCCTAATCTGACAAGCTTCTTGTGTTATTATTGCTTTATTTCTGAGTTCTTCCAGCATATCTACCTTCATTCGCATAGCATTTTCGTTGTCAGCCATGTCTAAAAACAACCTCTGTGGGCTGGTTTCGCCAACTTCGACCGGGATCATTGTATCAACACCATATGTTAGTGAATACGGTGTTTTTGATGTAGATGATTGCGAAGTGCATCTATACATCCACAATACCTCCAATAATTCTTTAGCTCATCTCCCTTTAGCCGTTCCTAATTGCTTCTTGAGTTCTACCAAGATGACCTTATTTGTTGTTTTTGCTTGACCATTGGTCTGAGGATGTTCCACAAAACTAATGGCATGTTTAATACTCAGGTTTTGGTAAAAAACTTCCAGATTCTTATCTATAAACTTCCGACCATTATCAGTAACAATAGTGTGAGGTATCCCGAACCTGCAAATGATATTTTTCTAGAAAAATTTCTAAACTTGTTGGGCCGTTATTGTAGCTAATGGCTCCGCTTCAATCCACTTAGTAAAATAATCAACTGTCACCAATAGGAATTTACACTTTCCTTTAAAGGGTGGGAATGGACCCACGATGTCCATTCCCCATACTGCAAAAGGCCATGGTGATACCACATGGTGAAGCTTTTCTGGTGTTGTGTGTATAAAGTTCCCATGAAACTAGCACTCGTTATACTTTCTTATGTATTTTGCACAATCATCTCGGATAGTTGGCCAATAAAAACCTATTCTCAGAACCTTGGCGGCCATTGTTCTACCCTTGGCATGAGATCCACATATCCCCTTGTCAACTCATCAAGGACATACCGAACCTGTTCATTGTTAATGCATTTTAATAGAGGAGTGAAGAAACCTCGTTTAAATAACTCACCATTTATCATGGTAAAATGAGCTGCTATTTTCTTGAACATAACAGCTTCCTTTGGATCGGTCGACTGGTGTCCCTCCATTAAGTAAGCCAAATACAGTGCCATCCATGTTGGCTTAGTCACTATCTGTAGGCACTCTTCAAAGTTGACTGAAGGTTGTAATATAGTATGTCGTATCACAGTCTTTTGATGTCCTGTTCCTTTATCTCCAACAAGTTTTGATAACATGTCGGCACATGTATTTCCTGTTCTTGGAATATGTAGAATCTAGACATCCTGGAACTCTGCTATTTTTCCGGTAACGTAATGATAATATTTGAGTAGAAGAGGTTCCTTAGCTTGGAACTCTCTTGTCAACTGTCCGACCACAAGCTGTGAATCTGTATGACATACCATTTTTAATACTCCCATCTTGTTTACCAATGCTAGACCTGCCATCAAAGCCTCATACGCGGCTTAGTTATTTGATGCTTTGAACTGCAATACTAGAGCGTGTTCAATTACGAGTCCTCCCAGTCCTTGAAGTACAATGCCAGTCCCATTTCCTTTTGTACCAATTAAAATTTTGATTGCAGAAATTGAACACATTCTTGGTTACTCAATTAGTTATAGGAAGGCATGGATCGCTAAACAAAAAGCATTTGCATTAGCTTTCGGAAATTGGGAAGATTCATATAAGTCCTTCTCCTGTGAGAGACTCCGAAGTGGGCTGCTTTTAAGGGCTAGAATTTTCCTGTTTCAACGTGAGATTGGCTTAGCTTGGTTGGTCTTTCTGTGTACCTAGAGTAAGTTTGCCCATAGAGCTTAAAAGATTCTGGTCTGGTTCGAGAAGCTAGCCTTCCTTATATTATAAATAAAGATAAAGAAAGAAAGTATGATTTTAGGGATCCTTTCTTTCTTTTAGTAAAGTACCCGTGGGATTCGATTTGCCAACTGATCCGAGTTGGATTGGGTTAGGAACGGAAAAAGACTATATAAGATAAGGAATTTATTTGATGTTGGTTCCAAGCTGTGCAAGAAAGTGTTCCTGGGACTATTGTTCACCTTGCAGGTTATCCTGTAATAGTTGATGGTGTTGAAGATCCTTCTTGCTACATACTAGAACGTGTTTTTTGGGCTTTTAAGCCATGTATTGAAGGATTCAAATATTGCAAGCTTGTTGTTCAAGTTGATAGCACATTCTTAACTAGCAAATACCATGCCAAAGATGACGACAAAAATCTTTTTCCACTAGCATTTGCAATCGTTAAAGGGAGACAAAAGAGTCATTGACATGGTTCTTTCAACAATTGCGTTAATATGTTACACCACAAAATAATTTATGTATGATCACAGATAGGGGGACTGAAATATTGACAACACTACAATCTAAAGAACTAAATTGACATGGTCTTACATTCATTTATTGTACATTGGCTCCGATTTCAATAAACATTTCAAAAATGCAGAGTTGAAGCAACAAATCATTAACATTGGTACTGCAATGTTATATTACTACATATTTCTAATAATATATATTTTCTTATATTTTTATATTACATATTACTGCAATGTTATATATTCTTATATTTTCTTTTTATATATGGTGCAGGATATGAAATGAAAAAATCAATAGTCTTAGCAAAATTATTTACTATGAGGGCAGATTTTGGACAAGTAGCTACTTGGCTAGATGAAATTACATTACAACAAATTTGGCTGAGTGAATGAACTCTATTCTTAAGGGAGCACGAGCGTTACTTATTTGTGCCCTTGTTAAAATCACTTTGGAAAGAATTAACTCGTGGTTTGTAGAACGAGGTCAAAGAGCGAAATGCATATTACATGCGGGACCTGAATAACCTAAAGATATTGTCACATTACTTAGAGAAAATGAGCAACATGCACGTATGTGTCAACAAAATCATGAGTTTGAAGTGCAAAATTTATCAAATGTCCATATTGGACGACGACAAGCCAAATTACATAGTCTAATTGAATGATTGGTGGTGTGATTGCGGGGAGTTCCAAACACTTTGATTGCCTTATTCCCATGTCATTGTTGTTTGTTCATTTTCACATTTACAAATTGGGACCTTCATTGATCCAATATATAGACTACAAAACATTTTTAAGGCTTATGAAATTGAATTTCATCCCTTTCGGAATGAAGACTATTGGTCTACTTATAATGGGCCTAAGTTTATTCATGACCCAACTACTCGATGTCAACAATCAGGTCGACCAACAACTACTCAAATTCAAAATGAAATGAATCAATCAAATCAGAATAAGCCCAAAAATATTCATTTTATAGAAATAAAGGTCATAATCTCATCAATTATCCATATAAAAAATCATAATGTGTTAATATTATTGAATTTAATATATATCTTTATGTTTTATTTATTAATTTCTTTATATTTTTATTTTTAATAAAATTATTATTTACTTAAATCAAATATAATCAAATATAAATAATAAATATTTTTAAAAATATTCAGCTATCATATATGTTTTTTAAATTTTACTACTAAAGTATTTTTTTTACAATTTTAATAATTATAATATATTTTTCTACATAATTAATTTAATTTTTTAATACATTAATTTTTTAATTATATGTTTTTTATATTATATATAGAATTTAATTTATAATATATAAATATTTAAATTTATATAATTTAAATTTATTTTATATTTAAAATTAATTTTTGCACTAATATTAAAGTTGTGTTAAAATAAAACGACTTCATTTTAAAAATAAATACAACTCATGTTAGTATAGCATGACTTTTTTTATTAATTGGTAATTTATAGTAAATTTACAAAAAAAAAAACTATCTATTTCAGTAAAAAAAAAATTACCATATTGGTGCATTTATTGATCGAACACGATTTATTTAAGGGGTGCTGAAAAAATGGTCATATGTGAAGGTTGAAAAATTGTCATATGAAGGTTGAAGGTGGTGGAGATTGAAACTAAAACTGGTGGAGATTAGGTTGGATAGTGGTGTGTTGAATTCCCGTCATTATTATGACATGTAGTCTTCATTTGAATCAGAAGATGGAAAGTGGCAAGGGAGAGATGTGCGAGGAAAGTTATAAAATCGAGACATGTAATTCACAGATTTAAAAAAAATCTTCTTCAATTTTCTTTCTCTGCAAATTGTGAAGAAATGCGACGAAAGTCGCTTCTCACTTCCATGATTCATTATTTTATATTATTATAATAATAAATAATTAATATAATATTAAAATAATAAATATTAATAATAATAAATATTAAATAAAATTATTAATAATTATTTATTGTTATTTTAATATAAATAATTAAAAAATAT
This sequence comes from Macrotyloma uniflorum, assembly GCA_016859785.1. Lineage (NCBI taxonomy): Eukaryota > Viridiplantae > Streptophyta > Magnoliopsida > Fabales > Fabaceae > Macrotyloma > Macrotyloma uniflorum. Next base: position 455,220 of record BDMB01000063.1, on the reverse strand, counting down.
TAATAATATTAAATAATATATATATATTATTATAATAATAATTTAAAAAATATATTAAAAATAATATTTTTATTTTATTTTATTTTATAATAATAATAAATTCAAATAATTAATAAATTTATTAATAATATTAGTAAATTATATATTTTTCATATAATAATAATAATAAATTTTTAAAAAAATTAAAAAAATTATTAATAATAAATAATATTATTTTACTTTCTACTTCTTTCCACTCTCTTTTTCTTAATCCAAACAACTTCACTTTCTCTTCTCTTTCTCTTCATTTCTTTCATTTTCCACTCCCTCAAATCCACTCTTTAATCCAAAGACACCCGTAATGTCATTACTTGTCTCACTATGTCTATGGTAGATAGATAGTATGTAGCTTCAATTGGAAAGAGTGCATTTACATTCTTTATGCATGTTTATTGATTTTTTTTTTTACGAAAAGTAAAAATATTTTGGATAAATGAGTTTAAAAAATTAAAATTTATGAATTTATATAAATCGTTGATTATCACTTTATTTATATATATATATATATATTTCAACCTTCAATTATTGGTTTCACAAATTCTAAAAATAATCTACTATTTATTATTTTATATTTTTTATACCAATCTTTTTCTTTCTTTTATGTACTTACAAAGATTGAGTATTCGCTGAGATGCTCTTTAGATTCCAAGTCTCCTAAACTCTTTAATTGAATAGGATTGAATGGTGGGGTATTTATGATTACACACCGACGCTCAAGTCAGTAAGAGTATAAATAGGATAAGAATGTGATTGAGAGATGGATAGATCGATGCCTTACCAGGCCCCTTAATTCCCTATTTATAATATGATAAAAATAATTGATTACTTGGGTCAATAGTAACTGACCTATTCATTAGGTGAGATTCATGGTAATTGCTTGCTAATTTCTGGAATTTAGTTATGGTAACTAAAAATGGGCCCATGGATTAGTAGGCCTTATGTGCTGGTCATGATGTTGTCGGCCTTGGTCGACAACTTCTCATAAATGTCCCTTAAAGATAAGGTTCCAGTAGCTTATGAGGTCAGTCGGTATCTATCCAGTACACAAGTCCCCATAGTTATGGAAACTGTAATGGGTAACATAACTATATCCCAGTTAATTCAAACTTAAGTTAGATTCAAAATCTATAGTTTGAAAACTATGTGGGAAGTGAGCGGGAAAGCCAAGTGGGACACTTGAGTAACTTCCCTTGCTTGTTACACATGGCGCCTTCTGGTTGGGGAGTTGAACAGCTGCAAGTGCAATTATGCTCAGGGCTCGAGGTAGTTACTGATCAGTTGTCATCATGGCTGGAGACGGTTCAACTTCTTGGGTTGCTTATATAGGGAAGCTGAAGCGTAAAAAGTATAACTAACCTCCAACCATTGTTCTAGATAAATTTCTTTGAGTATCGGTTCTGAAACCTAACTCTCTAAACCTGATGGTATGGGATACTGAAGAAGAGAGCGGATTTTGTGACCTTAAACCTCAAAGCATATGCGGTATTTATAAAGCTCTAGCCATCACAGAGTTCATAACCGCATAACTGAATAATAGAAAAATCGAAAAACTAAAAGATAATTTGCTTCAGAAAATGGACCATAAAATATGATATAACCTCTAGATATAAGATAATTACAAATAATGTGATAATTACCAAATAATATCTAACATTCTCTCACTTGACCCATTTATTCCAATATCAATCTTAAAAGAAACTAAATATATGAATCATGATGACAGGTTCTCTAATAACGAGTACTATCTCCCATGTATCACAATATATAAAGTCTCTCATAAAAAACTCATAACTTAATGAATAAACCTTATGTTTATTCTAGGTTAAATTAAATGATATTTCGCAAGGTAAACAAATATGTGCACACATAGATGAGAAAACATCAAACTAAATAAGAGTTTTACAAATCACATAATGGAACTAAGTTTCGTATGTTTCAAACTACAGACTTCGAATCTAACCAAGTTTGAATTGAGCAAACTAATAGTTATGTTACTCATTTCGGTTTCTATAACTAGGAGGAGTTGTGTATCGGATAGGTACCGGCTAACTGAAAACCTTACGTCCATTGGAGATTTTCTGAGAAGTCATCGGCCAAGGCCAACAACATCATGGACAACCCTTAAAGCCCACTAATTCGTGGGTCCACTTTCAGCTACCAAAACTGAATTTCAGTACTGTCAACAGTTACCATGAATCTCGCATAATGGATAGGTCAGTTACTACTGATTCAGGTAATCAGTTATTTTTATCTTATTATAAATAGTGAATTAGGAAGTCAGGTAAAACATCATTTATCCATCTCTCAATCTCATTTAATCATGTTTATACTATGTACTAATTTAAGTGTCAGAGTATAATTATAAATACCCGCACCATTTAGTCCTACCCAAACAAAAAGTTCAGAAGACTTAACCTAAAGCAGATATTAGTAAATATCCGATCCTTTATAAGTAGAAATATGATTTTTATTTAGTCCATATCATTTACCTCTCTTTATTGTAGGACAAGGTTATTGCTATTATTTGTATTTGAATTTTGTACTTCTATTATAACAACTGAAAACATTTATACTTTTGAGATAAATTAGGCAACATAATTTAAATTTAAAATAAAATATATTTGTCTAAGAAAAAATTATGGTAACTTGCAAACTGTAGATGATTTACAGGTCTCTTGCAAATTGTTTCTCTCTCGAACCAATTTCTTTGTACATCAATTATGATTACAGGGAAAACAAAAATACAGAAGTGAATAAATAGAAGAAGAATTATGCAATGAAATTAAGCTTTGGCTGCCTCTAGTGCTGAGAACTGATTTTCATGAGCCTCTGGAGCAGCTGAGCCCCTGAAGAGCAAAATAGCCAAGTTGCCTAAACAGAAATAGATGAAACAGCCACAACAGTGGGTCACAAATGAACCAAAATCAGTGCCTACAATACACTGCCAACCAGGTCCATGCATCCTATCAAATTCCTGCAAAAAAAATGAATGCACGTTTATTAATTTAAAGTATTTAACAACACAGTATTTTTTAGAAAAATTTACAAGATAGTATTTGACTGTGAGATTATTCTTTTCAATTTACCTTCTTTATAAATCGGGCAATCTCAATGGCTTCAGTGACATCAAAGAAATCAAGTGCTTTGGAAGCTAAATCCATGGCATCTTGCTGCATGGTCTGAAGCATGTCAGTCTCACCAACCACAGCCTTGCCTTCTAGCATGGTGAAGCAAAGGAAAAGTTACCACACCAAACAACAAAATTGGAAATGGTGAAATAAAGCAAATGGAGTTTATTGTAAAAGGGTTGTAAAGTGCAGTGCAGAGTAAAGGGTAATGGATGGAGGCATTAAATAGAGTGAGATGAAAAGGGATAGTGCTAATTGGTCAGCCACGTATGGATTGCCTTTGTGGCCACCAAAAAATGGACCCAGTTTGGCATCTCATCTTAACTGCATCTGCATATGGATCAAGCTTGTCTCTACTATCCTTGGCACATCATGAACCTCAAATTTATCAGAAAACATCACCTAATGAGATAGAGAATCTTTTGTAAGTTTTGTTCAAAGAAGACAAGTTATTATTTTTTTAATGAGCCTAGATCATGAGGACACGTGTCGAGTTCTTTGTGGCCTTGTCGGTAGATTTGCATGTGTGATTATGAAGATGGTGTGACGGTGTTGCAGTAATTTGTCAAGTTGTGATTATGGTTAGTTTGACTTTGAAAATCAACTTCATTGCTAAGACTTGGTAGATGTCAATTTTTCAGAATAAGGGTCACAAAATCTTTGTTCATCTTTCAGAAAAGATTTGCATTTTGATTGGTGTAAATAGTTATCCAAGTTCAGTTTCAGTTTGATCCAGGTCTTATTGATAGAATGATGGAGACTTTGTTTACGAAAGAATTTTGGCATGAATTTAGTTGAGGTTCTTCCTCATCAAACAGAAACAGAAACAAACAAAGTGAGAAACTGAGGCAACAATCACCACAAAATATTTCATGGCCAGCGATAATCTGATGAATAATAGCTAGTCTCAGTCATAGCCAAGTACATTCGCATATTCATCTCCAACTCAAACAAATATTCCTTCTTATTTGCGTCTCCAATCTTTTATCCTTTTAAAAAAAACACACTTTTTCTATTTTAAAATAATTAACATTTCAGAGTATTATATGAGTATAGAAATCAATAATTTTATTAAAATTTAGAAGAAAAAAATTATAACCTAATTAATATATATATATATATATTGTGTAAAATAATCGATTCATTTATTGCAAAAATAAAAATTAAAAATTTATTTGCAATTTTCCATCATTTATTATTTTTAATTTAATAATTAAGGTAAATTAATATTATAAATTATTAAATTAAAAGAATTAAATCATCTTATTTTTAAGAGTAATTAAATATCCTTTTATATATATATATATATATATATATATATATATTTCTCATATTTCATTTCTTAAAAAGAAGATATTAGCATAATTTTGTAATTGTCGAAACAAAAATGTTAATAAAAAGGAATAGAAAGAAAAGAGATAAATTGGAAAAGGAAATTATTTTGAGCTGAATCTATAGATATTTCAATTAGTACATTAAAATCATGTGAAAGTCACGTTTAATGAAGAAATTTGTATTCAAAACTCTAGCTTTTGAGAAACACGTCTATGGGAAAGGCATTATTTAAATATAAAAAAATAACTGTTTTGAAGATAGAAAGGTTATTTTCAATTTAATTGCACGTGTTGATATAATAGTTGGAATTTGTAAAGAATATTAATAAATATTTTTATGAATCTGAAATTTTTTAATTTATAATTATTTTTAACAGTTATTTTTTTCATTTTCTTACATGTTCTTTTATATATATAAACTTTTTTACTGCATTCGAACTAAATTGATTATTTTAAAATACATTTTATTTAATTTATTTAATTTTAATTACATTTCTTAATACTAATAATAATTAAAATAATTTAATTTTTTATTATCTCCAACATATACCAAATGAATCTAATATCTAGAAAGAGTAATCTCTTTTTTATTAACAAAATTTTAACCTTTCATGTTTACGTATTGGAACACATCCTATAAACATTTGTACTTATTGTGTTTCAGGGACTGTAATAATTCTAAGAAACTGAAATACATGACATTTGAATTACTTTATTTTTTTTAATATTTTTTTGATAAAATAATTAAAATATCTTATATTTTAATTTCTTTATTTAGATAAAATAATTGATTTTTTTTCAAAAATAAATTTTTATTTTAAAATATAATATTTTAAGATTAAACTTAAAGAAAAATAAATATTAATTAATTCCTCCATTATCTCTTGTGAAATCTCTTTTCACGGTTGGATGATTGAGATGTTGACTAGAAAATCATACGGCGAAAATTCATTTTGTTATTACCCGCCACTAGCAATTTATATTGTAGCTGGGAAGTGGTCACTTTAGGAATTATATGGGAGGGACTTCTCGGCCAAATCGAAAAGCTACCGAGATCCTGTCTCGGAAAAATTACCTTCATACTCCTCTAATCTTTATTACATTATAACGCTTAAAAGTTAGTAAAGAATATAAGAAAACAATAATAAAATATGATTAGATGATTATTTTACCTGGATAAGATGATTTATTTATAACATATTCTAATAATTAATTATTTTTTATAGATTTAAACTATCTTATTTTTCGAGTGATACATGTTATTCCAAACAAATTTTACAGAAATTATATCAAGTTTAATCACTAAATTAATTTCAAGTCTATTATGATTGAATTTGCTACGAGGTCAAGTACTTCGCAATTAGAACACAAATACTCGTTGAGGATTGGTCCTAAAGGGATGGAACCTATATTGGTTGATAAGTCGAGGCAAACAAACAGACAAGAAACAATGAGAATTGCATTATTTGTTGCTACCTTAAAAAACTAGTTCACAATATCTTCTTTTATTGATTTTCATTACCTCCATGGCTCTCTTCTTATATAACAGTTCTTACCCTAAGAAAACCTCATTCATCTTTACTCTTACAACAACAAGGCTTTTACAATTCACACCAAACCAGTATCAACACAACCAAGTGCCAAATTTAACATGCTAAAAATATTTGGAAGGAATAGGACTATGCATTGGAGAAGAAGATCTTAAGTAAGAGTTGAAGAAACAAGTTGGTGTTGATGAGAAGACACTACCATCAACAATAAGTGGGAAGGAGCAAGAGGTGGTCTCAACAACACAAGCCTTGACAAGTGTTGTTGCAGAAGATAGTTTTGATAAGGAGCTTATGTGGTTGGGTTAACTAGGGATTTCCACAAGGTGAGAAGGGGCTGAACAAGTTCATTTAGGAAAAACCCTCCTCTAAAACAAAGTCAAGGGAGTTAGCTAGAGAAAGTCAAAACTACAAGAATTACCTTTGTAAGGATGATTGTCATTGTGAAAAATTCAAATAACTCATCATACATGTACTACAAGATTTGACAAAGAATTACAAATTTTGTTGATTACTAAGTTGTTAACCATGTATTAGTCCTGCAAGATTTGACAAAGAATTACAAATTTTATAGATTACTAAGTTGTTAACCATGCATTAGTAGTTACCAAGCTCATTTGGTGTCAATTTTATTGTTTCACAAATATTAAATGTATAAGTTATTTCAGCCTTTCAAATATGACATTACTAGGACTACACTTGTGAAAAATAACTCTTCATATCCTTTTTAAAAAAGAGAAAATAAAATTAAGAAAACTAGGATAATACAAAATCAAGTTGAAGATAGATTTATGAGAAAAAAATATAAATCAAAATCAAATACTAAAATCAAACTCAAACAATAAAATTTTGAATTAAACGAGACTGAAAGATCATTATGAATTATAAGTGAGAAGGATTTTAATAACCGTGAGTGAAAAAACTTATGAATCACAAGTGATAGAGATATTGAGAGGATCAATGAATTGGAAGAAAGAGTAGAGGTGCGAGAGAGAATTGAAATGGTGTTGCATGTAAGAAAGAATCTGTTCAATATCAAATAATAATATAAAAATTTGTAACAGAAATTAAAAGATGTAAAATACCAATAATATAATTTAATTAAAGAAAAGAAATTAAAACTTCTCTTTCTAAATTTAAATTTAAGTAGAATAGAAAAGAAAATATTATAACAGAAAAAGTAATTTTTTTTTAATATGCAACTTCTTTTCTCACACAATGAGAGAGAATGCAACTAGTAAGATTATGGTTTGAGTAAACCCGAAGTATCAAAAGCAAGTGTTAAAAAAAATTTCAATTTTTTTGTTTTATTTTAAATCAAATTCAAGTTCTACTTTTTTTAATACAATTAAAATATTATATTAAAATGACTTAATTTTAATTTCTTTTAAAATTATATATTCAATCAAGTTATTTTAATGTAAAGAATTTTAAAATTACACTCCAATTAATTTTAATATTATAATTACAATAAAATTATAATATAACATTACTACCAAACAATGTAATAAATTAAAATTTAATAATTTAATAATTGTAATAAATAATTATATATTCATATATTCTTAATTATAATAAAATGAAATAAAATATTAAAAAATTAATTTAATATGATGGAAGAAGCATGGATGGTAGTGAGATAAAAAAAAATAATGATGTGACAAATAATAATGGTTATCGAAGAAATATTATATATATATATATATATATATATATATATATATTATAGAGGTATTAGGAGAAATTGACACAGAATAACACATAAATAAAGAAGAAAAGTTGGTAGAAAAAAAATAACTGATAATATTACAAAAGTCAACTAACATGTTGTGCTCGAGAAAAAAGATGAATAAATTATGGTGTAATATAACATAAGAATAAAAGAAGAAGAAAATTGCATAATACAATGAAAGATGAGAAAAAAATGTTAATATATATTATTTTAATAATCTTTTACCTCAATTTTAATAAATATAAAAAAATATGTTCTAATAAGAAAAAATAATATAACTTTTTCATCCTTCATATTAATTAAATAATCAATCAATATAAATAATGTTTATTACTTCAATCATATAATTATATAAAAAGTTGATGTAATATTTATTTTTATATCAACTCAAAAAATATTTTAATATATATAAAATTCATATAAATTTTTCTTGATATTATTTATTGAGGTAAAATCTTTTTTTGGCAGTAGTATATAAATGTTTACATTATCATTTATATAACAAAAAGTCAAAAGTAAACATATTTGGTATCTTGGCTATTTAATGATATAGAAAGAATAAGTTATGATCGTTAAGCATATAGCTTACGTAAGCCTCACCTTTATTCGAAAGAACAACAAACAAGAAAACGATGGTCGAGCCTTGAAAATGAAGATTACAGTCCCCACCCAGCGGCCACTACAAAAGGGACAAGTTTATGTTCCTTCTATTTTAATACTTCTTGATCATATCTTCCCTCGTTCTTTTTCTACCTACTTTGTATTGTTGGATTGGTTCAGTTGGTGATCTGTGACACCTGTTACCACCATATTTTCTTTTATTTTATTTAATACAACGTAACATCCAATCTTACACCGACTACCCAACGTGCATGCCACCGACGCAACCGTCTCTACAACGTAACCTTCATAATTCACCAAGAATTATTAAACAATATTTTCTTACTTATTTTAATCTTCTATCTCAATGAAAATATAATTTTAGTAGAGTTTAAACAAAAAAAATTATTTTCCATGTACCAAAAATTATAAAGAAAATTGTGATCAAACAAAAGTACAGACAAGACATTGTTCAAAACACCTTATGTTGTACTCACCCATGTTCTCCGCCACCTTTCATTCTCCACCTTCCATCTCAATCTCCTCTTCTAGCTTCCCTTATTAACACCACCCTACTCCTTTTCTCTCTCTCGATTCTCTCTTTTTCTTTCTCTCTCTGGGTCTCTCTCTCCATTGCTTCCTTTTTCTCCGCAAACACTTCCCTCGTTCTTCAACCAATCCCCTCGTTTGGCACACCAACGCACATCACCACGCGATGGCGCCGCGTCTTTTGTCCTGCTTCGGCAACAAGGGCTCCCACGGCGGGGACGGCATCGCGGAGCGCCGTGTGACGACGGCGGAGGTGGGTTTGGAATCGAATCGCGGGGGCGGGGGCCCGGGGGCAGTGGTGGTAGAGATGTTCTCGTCGCAGGGGTGCGCGACGTCGCCGGAGGCGGAGCTGGTGGTGTCACGGCTTGGGAGGGGGGACTTCGACCTGGAGGTGGCGGTGGTGGTGCTGGTGTTCCACGTGGACTATTGGGACTACGTGGGATGGAAGGATCCCTTTGGGTCGAGCCAGTGGACCGTCCGGCAGAAGGCCTATGTTGAGGCCCTTGGGCTTGACACCATCTTCACGCCCCAGGTTGTGGTCCAGGGCAAGGCCCACTGTGTTGGAAATGATGACAGTGCTCTCGTCGAAGCCGTCACTAATGCTCCTAGATTCCCTTCTCCTACCTTCCAGGTTAGATGCTGTTATAAGTTTTACAAGTTTATTTTTTTCAGCAATAATAGCCTTCATATAATTAACAGTAACTAATACATATACACACAAGTAATTAAAAAGTTAGGACTATTTTTTACTAAACTTGAATTAATTGAATGTTTCTTATTGAGTGTGTTAAAACCTTAAAAGACAATTGTTTTTTAAGAAAGGGATTCCACAAAGTTGAATTTTTTTAGCTGAAGTTAAGGAAGGGCAAAACTATGTTATAAATGTTATATGATCTGGAAGAATCAATTGCTTTGCTAATGGGTGTCTATGCTTTACACCTGTATCTACTTTTTGTTTTAGTGAGCCAATTGTTACATGCAAAAGTTAGCAAACTATTTTTAACTTTCGACCATGCTAGAAAGCTATATTTGGTAGGGGATTAGTTTGGCCTAACACAAAAGGAAGGAAGGTCAGAGAATTCCCAGCTTTATTATGAGTTGGTTTTTGTCCACATACTTCTCTTTCTGAGCTTGAATCCTCTGCTGTAAAGTGTGTATTATTTTGGTGCAATAAATTTAATGGTCACACGTGTTGCATAACATGAACCTCTGCACTGAATTTTGCACAACCTTGCAATAAAAGTGTGTTTTGTGCAAAAAAGTAGAGCTGTGGTGAAGTGGAATTCAATGTCTGAGGTGCATGTTCTGTGATTTTCATTCAATACGAGGCATCATCCCACCTAAACACCAAGTGGGAGGTCACTTGCTCACCTAACGCAAATTAAGATGTTTCATATGCTACGGAAGTTATCATGTTCTTTTCATCACCTTCATTTTTAATAGGTGTTGGATCAAAGGTAGCCTTTGAACCCATCAGCATCACTACTATTTCACACAACTTAAAACCACTTACCAACAACAATGTGAAATTCTAACCTCTAAGATGCATATATTTACTTTTTTCTAGCCATAGCTTTGAGTGAAGAGTGATGTCCCACATGCCAACCAATTCATGTCTAATTGTCTATGAAAAACTTAAAAAACTATTTTACATTATCATTGCATAGTACTTTTTCTCAAAAACATTACGTGTATGCGTGTGTGTATATGTATGCATTGCAAGAAGTTTTGTATCTGTTTTCCTTCTTTTTAAAGCAAAATTGTGCTTCTATCAGGCAACTTTCACCAGGCCTGCACCAGATTCATTGCAAGTGTCCTTAACAGGAGCATTGAGGACCAGTGTGGACGGCAATGGCGCGAATGTCATGGTAGCATTATATGAAAGTGGTTTGGTCATTGACTGTCCAAGAGGGGAGAATAAAGGACGTGTTCTATCCAACGACTATGTCGTCAGAAAACTCGAAAAACTCTGCACTGTCAAAGACATCTCTGCCAAGAAAACAGTATCAGGAACAGTTAATTTTCCCTTGTGGGAAGGATTCAAGAGCAACAAATGTGGTTTGGCTGTCTTTGTTCAGAACAACACTCACCAGATTTTTGGCTCCCAACGTTTTCAACTACCGGATGATATATGAATTTGATTTTAGTATCAATTTGTGGTGATGCTTGCTGTTATCACATTCCAGTTACATTATTGTTTGTTAGGTTATGTGTACATATGCGTTATGATGTAGGAAAATGTTGTTTTCTTTTTCTTTTATCACATTTTTTTCTGTGTACTTTGGCCTTCTTTACTATTCACTATAATAGGAGATGAGAGAGAAGTTTAAATTTGTGGCTTGAACAATTCCATTGATTGGATTTTCAAATGCTCTAATATTGAATCTGTTGTCTTGTATTTATGTGCTCTTACGTTTATTCTATTTCCTTGTTATGATTCTTCTCCACCTGTTCCATTCACCCAATTGATTTTTTTTCTCATGTACATCTTTCTATGCAATTTTGTTTGAGACAAAATTAACACTAAGCGTATTTTTGGATCAGGGATTTACTGTGTAAGAGGAAAAGAAGACTGATTTAAGGAGATGAAACTTGTTTGTTTAAAGGCGGAACTCAATTTTGTGCTTATTTGCAAGAAATGAGAAGAAAATTCGAGCTCAATTTTTTCTGCACAAAAGTGATGAGATTTGAAGTCACGAAAATTACATTGTGAACAAGACATAATCGATTATCATCATTATATCTTACAACATAATTGATTACTTTACATATATATAATCGATTATATGTGTAATATATCTAATCAACTATGCATTCATACATAATCCATTATGTCTCTATATATTTTTTATTTTTTTTATGTATTAAAAAAAATTATATATATATATATATATTATTTTTTATTTTTTATTTTGATTCAATTTATAATTTTTGAAAAATTTATATAAAATACATAATTTTAATTTTTTACATAAAAACTTTTAAATATATTAAAATAATATTTTCAATAAAAAGTTAAATTTAAAGAATAAAAATATGTAAAAATGTATTTCATTTAACATAAGATATAATATTATACTATTTATTATTACGATAAATTTTATTTAAATAATATTAATTATTATTATAGGTATTATTAAAATAATAAATAATTGTAAGATATATTTTTTGTATTAAAATTATAAATACAATATTATATTATTTATTATTTTTATGATTATTTTTTTTAAATAACATTAATTATTATTGTAAATATTATTAAAATAATAAATAGTTATGAGATATATTTTTTTATTAAAATTATAAATAACATAAATTATTATTGTAGATATTATTAAAATAAATAATTATAAAATATATTTATTGTATAATTAGATAAATTCTTAGATGAATAAAAGAATATTTTAATTTGATTTCCAAATATTAAAATTAAATTATTATTACGAAATATCTTATCATAATTATAAAAGATTCATAACGGAAAGAAAATAAATTATTATAACGAATCTTAAAAGTAAAAATTCATGAAAGATAATTATATATTATGGTATTATAAATAGACATGTCTATCAGGTATACACTCATTCTTAACCTAATATTAAACCATGTGTACACAAGTATACTGACTTGAATATTGAAGTGTAAACACAGATACCCCCTATATGATTCTGAAGGAATAAGAACTTGACCGAGATAAAGAGAGGAGCCATATCTTTGTAAGTACATATATGTAAATATTATATCATTTTACTATTTTAGACTTGAAAATGGCATCATCTTTCTCAAGAGAAAAAAAAAAGGCAAGGGAAAGATAAATAACACCTTGAACCCACCATGCCTCATCCTAAAAATACTCTATTTGTGGAGCAACTTCTTGATAAAACTTGTCACTTCACTATAAGAGAACATATGATCAAATATGCAGGTGACTTCGCTAATAGAGACATAGTTCATCTAAAGGTGATGGACTTTAATTTTTTTGTCGCAGCCGGATTTCAATTTTTACAATATTTATCTTTTCAAGGATTACATGAATTTGTCTCACTATCGGGAGATTACTATGTTGACATAATTAAAGTATTTTATGCAAATTTAAGATTTGTTAAGAATGGAGACATTGGTAGGAGAGAGAAGAGAGAAGAGAGAAGAGAGAAGAGAGAAGAGAGAAGAGAGGAGAGAGGAGAGAGAGGTTAGAGAGAGGGAAGGGAATTTGGAGAGTCAGAGGAGAGAGTTCATCACTGTTCATCATTGTGCATGTGTTTTTTTTATTTTGATTATCAATCAAGATCACTCTTCACTCACTAGAGAAACAGTGTACAGTTGAATCGTATAGCAGGAATGGGGAATGTGAGATTTGGGTTGCGTTCGAATGAGACAAACAAGAATGACAGAAGAGAAGGGTATAATGTGGTAACCTTTTTCTTCTCTCACTTTCCTTTTGCGGTCGGGAAAACTTATATGAGGAAAATATTTCAAAACTGGGAAAACGTAGCTGAGGTGTTCATAGCAAAGAAGTTGAATAGACAGGGTCAAAGATATGGGTTTGTTCCTTTTATAAGGGTAAAAAATCTATTGGAACTTGAAAGGAAGTTAGACTAGATTTGGATTGGTAATAAGAAGATACATGCCAACTTACCCAGATTTGGGCGACGGGAGGAGAATCATAAGGATGCGAAACATGTCATTTTGCCCACTTTTAGCACCCGGAGGAAGGAAATCGGTACCATTAAGGAGTGGAGGTTGAAGGACAAGGATTGTACGTATGCACAAGTTGTGAAATGAGGGAGTAAAGGTTCGGGAAAAAAAGGGAAAATTGAAAAAGGTGAAGAACCAAAATGGATTGGAACTAAGATAAATGTCGACTGCGATAGGAAAGAATGGCTGAAAATGTGCATGGTTGGGAGATTATACGATCCTTTGAAGGCAGAGATCATCCAGGAAGCATTTTTTATGGAAGGTGTCTATAACATCAGAACAAGGTACCTTGGAGACAATTTGATATTATTATCGGGAGATGAGGGAGTGGATCTACGGGACAAAGTGGAGAAAAATACCAATTGGTTATCATTATGGTTTGAGTCAATCGTACCATGGGAACAAGATGCAGTTTCTGGGAACAGAGTGGTGTGGATAAGATGTAGAGGTATTCCTTTGCAATTGTGGGAGCAACAGTGCTTCGAAAGGGTCATTGCCCCTTTTGGGACGATGATTGCAGTGGATGAAGCAACAATGAAGATGGATCGTTTAGAATTTGCAAGACTATTTATTTGTCTACCTGTGTGTGATTCGGCTAACTGTTCCCGATGCATTAAGATTAATGGAAAGGAGGTGTTAGTATCCATTGTTGAAGAGCAACATTTGGTTCATACTTGCTTGAAACGGAATGCCACAGGGAGAATATGTTTGGAGGAAGATGAAAGCTCTATTGCTAGTGTTGATCTAAATCACGGAGTATCGTCCTGTTCGGAGCATTCGGTGCCGCTCTCCGGTGGTTTCATAGTCGACGATCGGGAGTTAGGACAAAGGTCAAAAAAGGACAAGACCAACCCCAAGACTAGCAGCCTGGAATCCTGGGTGCAGGATACACTATCCCTACATGTTGAAAAGGAAAATGATGGAAAAGGAAAGAAATCAAAACAAAAGAAAAGTCTTGGAATTCCAAGATTGGATAAAGCTATACATGATTTCCAGAAGAATGTAAGACTTATAAATCTGCAGGACGAGATATCAGATGGCTGGGTAGTAGGAAAGGAAAGTGAAATGAAAGGTAGTAGGATAAAAGTGACTCAGAAAGGGTACTCAGAGATGGGTATAAAGATAAATAGGCAGAGAGGTAGGACAATGAGTGATAGACCGAGTATGATGTGGGCTGCACTGGAACGTAAACATCTTGGGGCCAAGAGTGCAAGAAGTGAAGTTGATAGAGCGGATGCTTTGGCCAAGGGTATACATCCACTTAATTCTGTTGATGTGGACAATAATGCTCAAATTGGGTCTTTGAAGGGGGATTCAGAGGAGGATAAGGGAAAAAGCAAGGATGATAGGTGTAATTATAACTCTAAAATGCTAGGAAGGTCGATGATAACAAACTCAATGGGCTTTGATGGAGCGCAGGAAGCATACCAGGACACGAATAATGGCAATGCAATGGTGAAAACAAAGTCAAATGCAGCACTTCAACGTCGACAGTTAAGGTTAGCAATTCACTCTATTAGCAACAATATCTCTGATGAAGGAATTAAGAATTGCAATAAGTTATTTTGGTTAAATAATGGACCTGTTGAAGTGGAAAAATTATGGGATTTGGGGAAAAAATTGGGAGTTACATTCATAGGAGACGAATGCAAAATTGTTGGTCGGTTCAAAGAATTAGAACGGAGAGACTTCAATGAGAAGAGAAAGGTAGAAATAGGGAAAGAAGGGGAGGGTATGACAGGAATATTATGAAAATACTCAGTATGAATGTGAGGGGACTAGGGGGGCAGGAATGAAAAGAAACTACCTAAGGCAAACTATTGGAAATGAAGGGGTAGAAATGGCCTGTCTACAAGAAACAAAATGTGAATCAACAAATGAGGCTATGTGCAAATCCATTTGGGGTGACGATGAAGCTGAATGGGTGGTTAGCCCTGCAATGAACAAGGCTGGGGGGTTGCTCTCCATCTGGAAGAAATGACAATTTAAATTGGAGAACACAATACAAGGAAAGGGTTATGTTGGAATATCAGGAAGATGGGGGTCAGAACAACAAGCATGTATGATAATAAATGTCTATGCATCGTGTGATGAGAAAGGAAAAAAACAACTATGGGAGGAACTGATATGGGTGAGACAAAACACAAGTCATAATATGTGGTGTCTAATGGGGGATTTCAACTCAATTAGGAATCCAAATGAAAGGAAAGGAGTCGGTGAAGCTAGAAATGAGTCACAACAGATAAGGAGGTTCAATAATTTTATAGAAGGAATGGAATTGTTTGACATACCGATGGTAGGAAGAAAATTTACTTGGTACAAGCCAAATGGAACATCTTTAAGTAGAATAGATAGGTTTCTAATATCAAAAGAGTGGCTGGAGACATGGCCTGGGTGTGTTCAGTATGCATTGTGTAGAACAGTATCAGATCATTGTGCGCTGGTGATGAGAAATTCATGTGCGGATTGGGGGCCCAAACCATTCTGGGTGATAGATGTGGATGGGAGCCATTTCGGGTGATAGATGCGTGGATGGGAGCTAAGGGTTATGAGAAATTAGTCAAAGATTCATGGCAGATGTATGAGAAAAGAGGGGCAGGATTATATAATATGAAGGAGAAGTTCAAAGTTACTTAAGTTTGATTTAAAGAGGTGGAATAAGGAGGATTTTGGGAATATAAACCAAAATATGAAAAAGGTGACTGAAAAGATACATGATATGGACTTGGAGGATGAGAACGGAAATCTATGTGATGTGGGAAAAAAAAAGACAAAAACTATTTGCAGAATTAAGGGAGTTAAGTTTTAGAAAAGAATCATTAGCAAGGCAGAAATCCAGGACTAGATGGTTGGCTCTTGGAGATTCCAATACTAAATTTTTCAATGCAATGGTTAACTGGAAAAAAGCTAAAAATAATTTAAAAGGGATCATGATTGATGGGAGGTGGATAGATGACCCAAATATGGTGAAGAAGAAGATACATGATTATTTCTCTGAGAGATTTACGGAAAGTGGGGGGGGAGAGACCTTTGTTGGATGGGATTCAATTTGAAACTATTAGCCCTGAAGATAATATAGGGCTCACAGCAATGTTTGAGGAGCAAGAGGTGAAGGAGGCAATATGGGATTGCGATGGGAATAAAAGTCCTGGTCCGGATGGATTTAACTTTGGATTTATAAAAAATTTCTGGAAAGTATTAAAGGATGACATTATAGAGGCTCTTATGGATTTCCACAAGAATGGGTGTTGGCCCAAAGGAAGCAATGCATCATTCATACCTCTCATTCCTAAAAAGGAAAATCCTGCTAATCTCAACGACTTTAGGCCAATATCCCTTGTGGGTTGCGTATACAAAATTGTCACTAAGGTGTTGTCTAACATATTAAAAAAGTATATTCATAAGTTAATTGATGATTCTCATAGTGCATTTTTAGGAGGGAGATGTATGTTGGATAGTGTGCTGGTGGCAAATGAAGTGGTGGATGAGATGAAGAGAAAAGGGAAGCAGGGACTAATTCTAAAGGTTGATTTTGAAAAAGCATATGATTCTGTGAGTTGGGATTTCTTATTCTACATGATGAGAAGATTCAGTTTTTGTGAGAAGTGGATTGGGTGGATAAAAAATCTTTTGTTATCTGCTTTTGTCTCTGTTTTAGTCAATGGTAGTCCTACAAAAGAATTTATTCCGACTAAAGGACTTAGACAGGGCGACCCTTTGGCGCCTTTTCTTTTTCTGTTGGTGGTAGAAGGACTAGCAAGACTAGTGAGAAGTGCACAAAACAAAAGTATGTTGACAGGAGTGAAAGTTGGGAGGCTAGATAAGGAGGTCAGTTTGCTACAATTTGCTGATGATACAATTTTTTTCTGTGAGGCGACACACCAGAATGTCTTAATACTAAAAACTATTCTCAGATGTTTTGATCTCTCTTCAGGGTTGAAAGTTAATTTTGAAGAGTCGACTAGGTGGATTAGGGGTGGAAAGTAGAGTGTTGGAAGTGTTTGTAGATATCCTGAATTGCACACAAATGAGAATTCCTTTCATGTATTTGGGAATTCAAATTGGGGGAAATCAACGACATATGCAGTTTTGGGGACCTATTCTCGACAAGATTCGGAAGAAACTGGCAAAATGGAAAGGTAAAAATATATCTTTCGGTGGTCGGGTATCTCTACTTAAAAATGTGTTGAATTCGGTACCTTTATTTTATTTGTCATTTTTCAAAATGCTTAGTACCGTGATTAAGGAGGTAATGAAGATATAGAAAAGGTTCCTGTGGGAGTGGGGGAATGACGGGAGGAAAATCTATTGGGTGAAATGGAATACAGTTTGTAAAGAAATATGCAAAGGGGGGCTCGGAATAACTGATATCAGATGTTTTAATATTACTCTTTTGGCTAAGTGGAGGTGGCGACTTGAACATGAAAGTGGAAGGATATGGAAACAGGTAATGTTATCAAAATATGGGGGGTGGAGAGGTCTAGATGATTTGATAGGAGAAAATGATTGTTCTACTTGATGGAGAGATCTAAGAAAAATTTGTGGGGCAAATGAAGTGGAAGGGAAATGGTTTCAAAATGAAATTGAATGGAAGGTGGGGAATGGTAGGAAGATTAAGTTCTGGCATGACAAATGGGTAGGGGATGAAACACTTAAATCCAAATTTCATAAGTTGTATCTCAACTCTAACAATCAGAATAGGATTATTGAGGAAATGGGTTGCTGGAAGGAAGGTGAATGGGAGTGGAATATGAGGTGGAGGAGGGGGTGGTTTCAGTGGGAAGAACTCCTATTGGAAAGATTAATAAATATTATAAATTCTAAGCAGCCAAAAGAGGGTGACGAAGATAAATGGTTATAGAAGAGTGGTGAGCTGGGAAGTTACTCTGTACATTCTGCATATAATCTTATATGGGAGAGTTTTCAACAGGATAAAGACTTGCAGGAGGAGGATAGAGAATTCTTCACAAGGCTATGGAAGATTAAAGCAATTCCTAAAGCAATACATTTGGTTTGGAGAGCGGCAATTGGAGGAATAACAACAAAGGACAACTTACAAAAAAGAGGAATCCAATTGACAATCTCAATTGTGATTTATGTGGACTGCAAAGTGAAAATATTGAACATTTATTCTTTGAATGTAAGGTAGTTAGTGTTGTTTGGGATAAATGTTATTTGTGGTTTGGAATAAATATATGTAGGACAAGTAATCTAAAAAGGTATTTACTTCAACATTGTTGGATGACGGAAAATAAAGATCTTAAGAGTGTATGGAATATACTCTGGGTTGGAGTGGTATGGTCTATTTGCCTACATAGAAATAAGGTGCTATTTTGGAATGAAAAGGTAAGTGCTGAAGAGATTTTTGGTTTAATTCAAGTCTGAACTTGGTTGTGGATCATCAATAGAGTTAACAAGAATTTTGGGACTTTTGCTCAATGGTGTATAAATCTTTTATCTTGTGTTGGGTAGGTTAAGTCATTGAATAGTAATGGGAGGGATAATTATCTTGTTAATTGCTGAATTTTAGCACATCTTTTTACAATTATGTACTTGTAATTATTTTAGGTACTTCTGGTACCAATTTTATGAATATATTTGTTTTTGCCGATCTAAAAAAAAAAAAGAATGGAGGCATTGGTAGTGAGATTAATAAGGTTAAAGTAAGAATTAAGTCTTTAGATTGATTGGAATTGACTAATTTGAAATATGAGGGTCATATGTACAATTTTCTTAAAGTTCGAGAAGAACTTGAGTACAATAGTCATGTGTCATTGCAAGTCATGCTTAGACCTGAGTTTCAAGGTCGCACATGCAAGAATGTTGGTAGTTTGACGGTAAATGATAGATTATTACATTATATTTATGTTCATATCATTAGTCTTCAAGGTAATAATCATGCTCAATTAATGAAGGAAGATATATTCATGATGTGGTGTATCAAAGTCAAATTACTATTAATTGATCATATCATATTATCCAACATATGAAGAAGTGTAAGAGAAATAGTATGCCTCTTCCTTATGGACTTTTAATTAGACGTATAATTGATCGTATTGGATTTGATTGGACTCTTTAAATCAAGATTACACTTGGGTGGTCAAATTGGTTAAATGAAAAGTCTTTTAAAATGTTGTGAACGTGAATGGAGTATGGCAACATGATCGAGCTAATCAAAATCAATATAATGACAACAAAAAAATCTCTGTGACTGGTGATGGTGATGGTGATAAAGATGTTGCACCTATGGCACCACACCCACAACTTGACCATAATGGTGACGAGCTAAACCAATTATTGAGTGGTATTCAAGGACTCCAACAAAATCTAAATACATTAACTTTAAAAATTTGTTAAGGTTTTAATCGAGTTAATGATAGAATTGATAATTTGGAGTAAAGATTTGAAGATTTGTATAGTTTGAATTAAATGTGTTTCATATTTCATTTTTATGTAATGATTTTACGTATTTTGTTCAATTTGTTTAAATTTTCTCCATTAATTTCATTTTAATTTTGAGTTTGAATAAAAAAGATATTAAATTTCATAATTTTTATTAATATATAATATATTTTATTATTTTTATTTCACTTTTTAAATCTTACATATTTTTTTAATCAAAATTCTTTTATTTTAAGTAATATTTTAATTTTATAAAATTAATTTTTTTAATAATAATTTTTTTAAAATTATTAATTCTTTAATAATTTTTATTTATAAAAATAATAATTAATATTAAATAATATTAATTTATTTTAAAAAAATTTATTTTATATTAAGAGTATTTTAGTCAATAAAATTTTTTATCTTTAATAATATTTTGTTATTATGTCACATCAATCAAATTAATTACAAACTTTCAATAAATTTTTTCTTATTTTCCACACACTTTCTTTTAATCCAAATAACTTAACTTTTCATAGAGTTTCTTCTCCTTTCTTTCTTTTCCACTCTCTCACTTTCCTCTCCCCAATCCAAATAAGGACTAAATGTGGACATTTATTTGAATAAGACTTTAAACCTTTTCCTACACATTAAAGGATTAATCATTCCATTGGATTCAATTTTCAATTACTGTTAAAAGACTTATACTGTGAATTTCAACATATTTGTATAAATTTTCTAAAAAGAACAAAAACGTTAATGAATTGATACAAACAAAAATATGGTACATATAATATACGTGATCAGTCAGATTCTAATACACGTGATTAGATTTTCAGATTACGTTATTAGATTAGTTTTTATTATGACAGATTTTTTTATATATTTTTATAATTATTTTATTCCATTTTTGTAATGATTTTATTTTCTTCTATTATTATTTGATTTTTATATATGCACAGTTCTATATATGCACAATTCTGAATAGATTTTTAATATAAATAAGATTGATTTTTTATTTTCTCAAATTCAAATTTATTACCGTAAAACAAATCTGAATATCATAAAGAGTTTATTTTATCACCTCTACAAAAGCCATTTAAGGCATTGCTGTGTTCAAACATAAATTTATATTCCCATTGCACAAGTTTCTTGATGAAAAAGGTTGAATTTAGCTCTAGACTTGCTCAATAGGAAGGAAACAAGAAGGGAAACATTGTTTCATAAAGCTGCCGCATGGCATTATCAAATGCATAAGAAAGATCCAAGGCTGGTGGTGGATGCAACAAACACCATTACCCTTCCTTCAAAATTAAATATCTTTTATGCACATTGATAACTTACCATTTTTCATTTAAACTAGAACATTTTGATGTAGTTATGTCATAAGATCATGTTATATAAATTTTTTAGAAAAATTATATATAGATATTTCATCTATGACATGCAAATGATATTGAAAGAAAAAAAAAAAAAAAAAAAAATTCATAACGAGAAAAATAAATGATCATGATGTATTTAAAAATAATAAAAATTCATATTTTTATTTTTCAAAATTTAGTAGTTTTTAATTTTATTTTATTTTCCTCATTTATCAGTAAGTTCTTTTTTCACATACCACAAAATAGGTGGTGAATCATGTAGAATATAATTGCTAATTATGAATGAATACTACTTCATTTTTATTATATCCCTAATAATAATTAAATAGAATTTTAAGATGATGGACTTGATTTAAATAGTTAAGAAATTAAGAAGATTAAATGTGGAAAAATAACATAAGAAAAAAATTGTTCAGTATGGATACTATAAAAAAAAAGTACAATTAAAATAAGATTAATTTTCTTTTTCCATTGTATAATATTCAACTAAAAGTAAAATAAAAGACCTTTTTTAAAATAATGCGCATCCGGGGAATCGAACCCCGGTCAGTACCGTGGGAGGGTACTATGATACCACTACACCAGATGCGCTTGTTTGCTTCAACATAAAATAAAAATTAATATTAAATATAGTAAACTATGCTATGAATATTTATATCATCTTAACAAGTTACAAAATGCTTTTATTATCCTATTTTTTCACTAATTTTTTTTTCAAATAATTATTTTTATTTTTTTCTCTCTTGAATTTGAGTTAATTTTATCTTTTTAAAATAATTATCATTTTAATTTTAGAATTTGTAAAAGAATTTTCAATTTTGTATGATAATTGAAAATCAAAATTTTTATTAGATTTACCTACTTAAAAGTTATCGATTTCAACTCATTTCAAACAAAACAAAAAACACTATAAATATGATAAAAAAATTACGTAGAAGAATGGGTTTGAAGTATAATTAGAAAAAAAATGAATATTTGAATTTTTTTATTTTTTTTTCTCCTTTTTTTTCACTTTATTTTCATCAGATTTATAACCTTAACCTTAAATATTAATTAGGTTCCTTAGTTTCTATGTAAATAAATCATGGAATTTACATTTTTAATAAGTTAAAAGAATGGTTACAAATCATGTACGATAAAAAAAAAAAAAAATCATTATTTCACAAAAGGATAACAGGTAATCCAAATTTGAGAGACAAGAGGCTAAATATTATTTTTAAAGATAAAGAAGCAAAATAATTTGTAATAACAAAATAAGGGACCAAAAACTATTTTTTAGCCATCATATAATAATAAATTGCTATAAAACGATAAAAAAAAATTATTTAAAAAAAATTACCATCATCCTCTAAAATTTTAAGCTAAATTACCCTATTAGTCTTTTTTCTTTATCCATGACTTTTAGTTTTTTATTTTACTTATTTTCCATTGATATTAGTCTCATATTTTAGAAGTTTAGTCAATCCTCAATTTGCATAAAATTATTTATTTTATTTTTAAACTTCTATTAATTAAATTATTCCTTAGCGCTACCTTAAATAAATATGTTATGTTTAGGATTTAATTGGATCAAAATAAAAGAAATAAAACATGTATAAAATTAAAAATTAGATCAAAATTGTAAAATTTCTAAAATATGAAGACTAAAATCAGAAAATCAACACCAATAATTAAAAATTTAGAAAAACACAAAAATCAATATAAAGAAAATTATATTATTGAATAACAATTTGTTAGCTATGTTATTTTTTATTTATTTTAACTATAACTAAATAATTTTTACCCTCTATGAAATAGTCTCTGTA
Source organism: Macrotyloma uniflorum (assembly GCA_016859785.1). Lineage (NCBI taxonomy): Eukaryota > Viridiplantae > Streptophyta > Magnoliopsida > Fabales > Fabaceae > Macrotyloma > Macrotyloma uniflorum. The sequence goes on along the minus strand of BDMB01000063.1, from coordinate 432,025 downwards.
AGTATACAAAAATATTTCATATTTGTCTATGTACGTTAGTAAAACATTCACACAGATATTAAACTAACGATTATTTGATGTTCTAGGGTGTAATTAAATATTTCTATCACTTTAGAAACTATCTAAAATAATATTTTATTTAGATTAAAAAAATAAATAATGAAACTAAAAAATAAATTTATAACTCTTACACCTATTTTATATATATATACATATATATATATATATATAAATCATTATGAAAATTTATATTGATAATGGTAATGTAAAAAAAAAAAAAAACTAACAATACATCATTCATTACATTCTTTAAAAATGAGTATTATAAAAGTAAATAAAAATATTATATATTTTTTTTAGATTTTTTTAGAATCCACTTAAATACAGATGGTTAAACGTGATGAATTTGTAAACTTGATTGGTATTTTCAGCTTATATTTCATTTTAATTTCTTCTGTTTAATTCATCTGTTTAGGAAGACAAAATAGGTTAGTCTATGAGCCCTTATTTTAAAATATTAAAATAAAAATAAAATGTAATAATACAAATATGAAATAATATTTTAATTTAAATATAAATATTTATAAATAAATTTTAATCATTAATTATAATCAAGTAATTTAACATATAAATTTAATAATTTTTTTAATGTATTCCATAAGAACTATCAATTATAAATAAATATTTGACATAATATATGTATAATATTCTTTTTTCATAAAAATAATGAATCAAATACAAAATATTTCGCTGAACAAAATTTCCGTGCGCATCCGGGGAATCGAACCCGGTCAGTACCGTGGGAGGGTACTATGATACCACTACACCAGATGCGCGGATGTATGGGGGAATCGTAAATTTTAATTTTAACAGAAAAATTAAAATTATTTGAGATATGACATTATATAGAAATCTTTGTATAACGAAATATGATTTATATAACTGTTAAGATAACTTACTTTTCAAAGAATAAATATGAAAATTAGTTACAGATTGAAACTAAAAATATATAAAGATACATGAAAATTGTTATAAAATACATGTGTAACAATAGTGTAAAATTAATTTTAAAATATTTGTGATCCATAATGGTGTAAATGGTTTTGACTAAATTTAACTAAAATATTTGTGTACAAGTCATTGACTGAAATGGGTTGAGCTCATGTTTTTTTTTTAATAAAAGAATTCACTTTTTAAGTAACCCAAGCTGACCTTAATTCGAATGAGCAATCAAGTTGAATAATTAAAAAATATGTATTCTAAAAGAATTCAAAAAATCAGAAAAAGAAAAAAAAAAACTATTTTTAAAACATATTCAAGTGTGTTACACAATATACAAATATAACAACAGAAATATATTATTATTGATTTCATTCTTCTTATAATTAACTCCAAAAAAGAATTATTATTATTATTATCATTATTATTATTATTATTATTATTATTTCATTGGATTGAATCATATTAAGTAGGATTTGTTTTTTTAGCAACCCAACAAATCCAAATTTCATTTGGTTGAGTGACCAGGTTGAATAATTAAAAAGATATATTCTAAAAATTAAAAAAAAAAAAACAGAAAATATTTTGAAAAAAAATGTCAGAAAAATTATTATTTTTGAAACAGAATGAAACTATCCTATACATTTTATAAATAATATCTATCATTATTGTTTCTATCATTCTTATGATTAACTTTTAGGGTTCTAGGGTGATGATAGAAATATATTTACATTTTTAAAAATATTCAACTAATACTTTCTAAAATGCATATATTAAATATTCTTCAATGAATACATATTTAAACAAAATAATATTAAAAAAATAAGCATCATTGAAGTGTTTTCAATTTGGAGATATATATTTATCATTTTCTTAATTTTATTTGAATCAACATATTATCCAATCTAAATTGAATAAGACCCAAAGTAAGAGTTCAATCCAGATTAATTATACTTTTATTTCTAAATTTCTAATAATTTAATTATATTTTTATTTTTTAAATGAATATTTTATCGTCCCTCAAATTTAAAAAAATCTTAAATTTATTAAATTATGAATTTAATCCCTACAAATTTAATTTTAAAATCATATTTTTATAATTTTAAGCTATTAAAATAAATATTTTTAAATTGTGGGGACAAAAGTATGAATTACCCGAAATTTCAGGAAAAAAAATATAATTAAACCATCTTTATTAATGATTTAAGGGACATTAATTCGCACTCATCATGTTTTAAAAACATACTAACACTCCCATTATCCATTAAATTATGTCCACTTTTCATCCCAATACGCAAGTCTTTGCACAAGCGAGAAGTGATTTCATACTGTTTGTTTGTATCCACTGTATTATAGTAGTCCATGTATAAATCTCATTTTCTTCTTATTTCAGGTAAACAAATGTAATTTTGAGATTCCAAGAATGATATATTACATATACAGATGCATGTTACGTTTTATTTTTTCTCAGGAAGCTTCTCCAATAACTCAGGTATCACTTGAAACAGATCTCCGACAAGTCCATAATCAGCGACCTGCAATTTAAAATCGCATAAATTAGTCAAAACGGTTTTTCTTTTTCGAATGGTTTGAGGCCAATATAGTATAGAAGCTGCATTTACTTAAATACTCCATCTTATTTCTTTTACATTTAAACTTTTGCTTAAGTCATTAGATACTCCTAATTTCAGTCAAAAATATTTGATCATGCTAGCTTTTATACTCCGTTAAGGCCCTCTCTCATTGCACACGTCTTTTGGTTTTTTAAAGCAACAAATAATTAGAAACAAACTAAAACTTCTTAAGTGACAATTACTTTGAAATGGAAAGTAGCTTCATCCCTTTTAAAGAGAGGTACCTGAAAAATAGGAGCATCAGCATCATTGTTCACAGCAACAATGACTTTGGAATCCCTCATCCCTGCCAAGTGTTGAATAGCTCCAGATACACCAAAAGCCATATAGAGTTCAGGGGCAACTATCTTTCCAGTTTGCCCTACCTGCCATGAATAGAAGTTTAAGTGCTTACTGAGATTCAATACAGAGCCTATTACATGCATATACAAAACAAAAAGTATATTTTCAGCTTTTAATGCATTGTGAACTTTAAAATTCTATTCCTCTGTTGAATTAGCAGCATAATCATGGGAATCAAGGTTGTAAAAAGAGGAATCTAAAATGAGACTTCATTCCTCTTTCCTCATTCAGCTTTGCTTTTGTATGTGCAAGAGTATGTGTGTAGGGGGTTAATCTTGAAAGGAATTAAAGTTGTCACCTGAAGATCATTAGGAACATATCCTGCATCAACGGCAGCACGAGTGGCACCAACTAAGCAAGGGAGAACGGAGTTTTAGCAGATTCTACTTAATTCATATAACAGAGAATAAAATGTAAAATCTGATAACAGTGAAGCCATTATGTGTCAAGAAAAGGATTTAGATACTAAGAGATTTTCCATCCTATCAATAACCTAGTAATTTAAATCAGGGAGAATATGGTGAATCCTAAAAAGCAGAAATAACAAGTCTCTAGCCATTAAAGTAAGTATCATAATTCCATATATACAAAATAATACCAGCAGCACCAAGTTTCTTGGCTAGATCTTCTATCAGTTTAAAGTTTTCAGCACTCTTTAGCGCTCGGCCACCAGTAACTACAACCCTTGCATTCCCAAGATCTGGTTTATCATCATCCTGAGAAGTTTGAGATATATATGTAGACTTGCCCAGATCTGTCCAAAAAAGAGAAGAGAAATTAAACAACTTATGATTCTTTCACCATAATGGAGGTTCAAGTATCCAAGCCTGACAGGGTGGTAATTGATCAAATATATGTAAAATGACTGAGACTAATTATATGTGATATTGTTAAACTAGCTCTTCAAGCAATCAAGCAGGATTTATTATCAACAGATAATTAAGGACAAAATGCACTTCTTTCTTTTTCAATTTTCTATAAAATAGCATGTCCATGCCTCAGAAACAAAATAACAGACCTTCGTCAAAGGTTGAAAGGTCAACCTGAGATATTGAAGCCTCATTAGTATCAACTGACTTCTGAGGAACAGGAAAAGATGTGGATCTAATTGTTAATATACAAGGATTGGCACCAGTATATCGAACAGTACAAAGTGCATTTCCAGCATATATTGGCCTGTATAAGAAATCAAAATCTCACATTTCGTTAGACAAAGAACCCATTATGTATTCAAACTTAATATAGAAGCAGGATCATAATGAATAACTCAAATACAAGAAGTGTGCTGCAGAATCGGCTGCCAAAACCACAAAATGGAAAAAGATTAGCCATCTCTTCAACTATAAATATGCCTTACCACAAGCAAACTCATTTGTTCTAAATTTTTAAGACTAAGATAATTGCTATAGAGGTCAATTTTAGCAAAAGAACATATAAAGAAGTTATAAGAATAATTGTTCAGGAACCTTCAGTTGTTCACTTGTTCTACTCTTCATTTAGTAAGCCTTAAGAAAGAGCAGATAAATATTCCCTTTATGCAAGAACCACCATCCATATTGTATCACTTCAGTCCCACCTATGAGTCGGGATTATCACTAGCTCATATCTATTCTAATGTCTTATTATCCAGAGCCAGAAGTTATCTATAGCAAATATGCTCTGATAGAAATAACTTTCATAGTTCAAAAGTCCCAAGATAATCCAGGTTTTTCAGATGTCTGCACTCTCTCTGGACTTCAACTTACTATTAGATCTATAAGCAGTCAATGCTTTGTTTAAAAATAGATTTTATAAACATGAAAAAAGAAAGGATGGCATGCTGGTCATACTAAAGTTGTGACCAAGTGAAACATGCTAAGGTTCATAGCTAAGGCACCGAAAGTGAATCTTCCCAGCCTGACATTTCTATTTTTGTTGTGCAATTAATCTTTCCAATGATTCATAAGACAGTAATGAAGATTAAGAATATGATACATCAGTGTAATTTTATCATTCGTACTCAAAGCCTTAAAAATTAGAAGCTTAACGGGTAAATTAGTTTATTTTTTAAGATACAGTACAAAATCAGGGAGATCTTCTATGAAATCAATGTTATGAACTCGAGTACTGCATGGCAAAGGCTAGAATAGCAGTAGTATGGCTCCCTCATTACAATAGTTTAATGAGTCAATAACTAGCATGATAACAATACCCAACATGGGATCTTGCTTAACTGGCAAACAACCAATAACATGGAATTTACACAATAAAAACAATTTCATGCTACCCAAAAGTAAAAGATAAGCTAGCACTAGTACCACTCCATGATAGATTTAACAGTAGGTGACCACCATCAAAATTTGCAGCGAACAGCCAGGTTCTAGTAAACATATAAAAAAAAAAAAAAAAGACACAATGTCATACCTCACAAAAGTATTGGAATCAGAAATTCCAGTAACATCAGTAATTGGAGAAACATCTAAAAGAGCAGCTGCACGCGGCATGACATTTTTCCCAAAAGAATTTGCAGCAGCAAATATGTGAGAGTAGCCACCAGTCTGCTGAACCAAATGAACTAATTTAGCCCAAGGCTCTGCCAGAGGGTTCTTGAATTTATCTGAATCTGCCACGAGCACCTACACCACAAGCAGCACAGACACACCAACCATCAAAATCCTGAAACTCAATATTCTTTTCCAACTCATATCTTCACAAACATAAGCCGGACCCTTTCTCAATAAAAGAATCTCCATTTCCTTTTCCCCTTATCACCATTTGAAGCTCAAGACAAATATCCAACGCACCAAAACATGAGTGAATCCCCACTCATCTATAGCATATTAGCAATATTGCAATATCCAATCAAGGACAAACAGTAATTAACATTAAAACATTAGTGGTAATTATTAAAAAAAATAGTCAACATAGAAATAGAAACCCGGATTATCTTGCACTTGTGCTTCAACTCCTGAATTTACTTACCAAAAATGTTTTAGTTAGCTTATTTTGAAAATCACAAACATAAGTTTTCCCTTCAATTTATAAACTCATTGATTTATTTAAAAAAAATCACAAACATCTTTTTTCATGCCAATCTTGTAAAATTTACATAAAACTATTGTTGAATGCAAAAGTCTCACTTTAAAACTGCAAAATAATGATAATACGAAGTATACTCTTGAACTCGAAACCATTGGTTAACTTAGAACCCCACAGAGCTGGTAGTTAATTTTAAGAATTAATTTGAATATCTACTCTAAAAATATCCTAATTTCATAATTTAAAAAAAAAAAAAAAAGTTCGGGTTACCTTGGAGATTGAAGGGTAGCACGAAGCAGCGTGTGAAGCAGCTTGATGAAGAGCAGGACCGGAACCGGCCAAGAGCACCGAAACGGAAGAATCAGGGTCGGGAAGACACGTGGCAGCGGCAAGTGCAGAGAGAGAAGGGGGTTTGATAATGCCACCTTCATGTTCCGCCACAACGAGCGTGCTACCCTACAACACCATCACCACAGTGAATAGCACAACACGCTGAAGAAGAAATTAATCAAAAATAGCTTTCAATTTTTATTTTGTTATTGATGAATCGTTACGTGTCGAAAAGTGGAGTGGCCGGGGAATGCGGGGCACGAAACGGCGCGTTTCTTGATCACTCCGAGCAGCGCACGAGTGGCCATTGATTCTTAGCGGAAGGGTTCAGGTGGCGCTGATGAGTTTTTTTTTTGTGTTGCGTTGATGGTGAAGGGAAAGAAACGGTGTCGTATTGGCTTAGGGAAGGATGGGAGAATGGTAAGATCAAGATGATGATAAGTATTATGCTGGGCTTACGTGTTGTTGATGTGTTTTTTAATGTTTTTTCCTCGAAATGTTAGCTGCCATGTGCGTGAGAGATGGAGGTTCGTTGCCAAACAGAGAGGATGTTGCAGAAAATAAATTTAGGCTCAATTTTTTTTTTCTTTAGTTGAAATTAAGATATAATTAATTAGGTAAATTTCTAGACAAACACTTCTGAAAGAGTTAACCTAAAACAAATTAGATAGGCTTAAATTAATTTATAGGAATTTTGTATATTAACTTTTGGAGAATAATTTAAGATTTAAATAAATTGATAGTGTATTCAATTTCTTCATTATTTAAAACTTTTACTTTCTCGAAAAATTAGTCTAGAAAATTGTTTTCCAATTAAAAAATTCTAATAATATATTAAATAGAATGGGATATCAACAAGACACGTGCTAAAACATTAACATAACGTGTCAATAAAAGATACACGAATTTGTTATTTCCGCATCACATTGATGGTTTGATTTGATAAGTGAGTTCAAATGTAACATATGCATTTGACTCGGAGATTCGGTTCAAATGTAAGAGGAAAAACATAATTTATTTGTTAAAAATAATCAATTATGAGACTTATTTTGTTTCTATTTTTTAATTTTTTAAAATATTATATAAATAAAAAAAGTAAATAAAATAATATGATGATAAATTTTTTCTCATTTTTTTAATTAAACTATATTATTTCAATTTAATTAGAGTCTATTTCTTTTCTTTCTTTTTTTCCATCATGTCATCGAATTAAATCAAAATAATTTACATATTTAATATAAAACTACTTTTATGAAAAAATATACTTTTTTATAGTTTTTATTATAAGGTACAATTTTGAAAAAAATAATAATCTTTCACGTAAGATATTGTATAACTTAATAAATATATATATTTTTTTTTATATGTCTTTATTAAAAATATTATTATGTGTTATTAATTGGTTTAATAATGAATAATAAAAACAAAATTAATAAATTAATAAAAATAATTCAATACTTAATAAAATTACATAAATTAATTATTTTTATATCAATTTATTTAAAGTATCTTAAACAAAATTATATTGAAAATTATTTTAAATATAATTTAATAGTGAATATGAAAATTAGTCTTACATAAATTTATTTAATATTTTATAAAATTAAAAATTAAAAATAACTTGCTTAATTAAATTATATAAAAAATTTATTTATTTTAAGAATAAATATAAACATATTTAATATTATTTAGTTATTTATTTTCTTATAATTTAATAATTAAAGTAATTTAAAATATTAAAAATTATATTAAAAAATAATGATGAGAATTAAGAAATATATCTCCAACTTTTAATGAATTCCTCTTTATATATTAATTAATATTTCAAAATATTCTTATGTTTTAATTTTAAATATTACTATTAATTTGATTCTTGATAATTTAAATATTTTAATTCATTATTTTATGAAAATAAGATTTTTAATTAAGTTTAGTTAGTTCATATTAATAATAATTCAGTTCAGTTTGTTTAATTACTTTCATTCTTAAGGTGGGATAAATTAAGTATTTTAATTTATAACTTGTTGAATCCGATTACATATAATCTGTAGTCTTTATAAATTGACTAGTATATATATATATATATATATATATATATATATATATATATATATATAAAGAAATATATATCTCCATTATCTAAAATTATTGAAAAAAACAAATAAATAAAATTAACATATTTATTTATTAAAGATATTTTATTAAAATGTAAAAAAAACAAAAACAAAATAATAGTTTATAAAAAGATATTTAATTAAGAGAAAATAATATGATATTTATAAATTTATAAATGAAAATATTTATATATTTAAGATAAATCAAAAGATTCAATCCCTGAATTTTATATGAAAAAATTTATAAATTTTATTACAACTAATCCATATTATTATCTTCAAAGAAATCATTATTATAAAAATTTAATTTTATAATACCACTTTATATTGATTATCTAATTAATATAAAATAAGTGAGAAAGCTATCTTATTAAAAAAAATTCCATACTAGTTACATAATAACTAATGTAGATCCACTTCATGCTATAATTGATATAAACGGATTTTAAATAATAGTTTATTGTATATTTTGTTGTAAATTCCATATAAATATTTGATACAAATTTATAAATATAAATTAAATTTAAATTTATTATAATATAATATTAAAATTTATTTTAATAAAATTGTCGTTTCGATAATTTTTTTTTGCAATTATCATATTTTCTTTTATTTTAATAGTTAGCATATTATGGAAAAAAATATTTTATTTAATTGTTTATGTATACAATTAATTATAATAGAAAATAAGTATACATATACAATAAAAGCCATTTTGGCAATCACAGGTTCAAAATATTTTTTATTCAAAATATCCAGTAATTTTTTTAAAAAAAAAATAATTTCTATAAATCACGTTGATCTAGAATCAATTCTATCACTGCATATATAAATATGCTCTTTATTTTATCATCTACCCAAAAATACCTTTATTTTATCATCTAGTAAAAGTAAGATTTATATTCAAATTATAAGAAAAAAAAAATTAGGAATTTAAAAATATAATAAAATAAAATCATGGTAGCTTCTAGAATGTAAAACTTAAAAAATGTGTAGTCTAGTCTACATCTTCACATTTTCCTTCCTAAGCATGATGCTAAAGTTTTGTCATTTTCATTTGATACCAAGGTTGGTACCAAACAATGAATTTGGTACAAACTATTAAACCATTTTGTTTTCTTAGAAGATAAATTTAATATTTCATGATTCTAATTTTTTATTACGAGATATCTCTCTCAGTTTGTGTTTAGTGTTAATAATTTATTTAATAAATATGAATTAATTAAAAGTATGTTATATTAGTATTTGGTTAACATTAATTGTATTAATTAAAAGCCAAATTCTAGCTTGAACAAATTTGGAGGACTTGATGTTTTCAAACAAAATAATTTATTACATAATTATATTTTGTTGTAGTTGACTTGTGAAAGTCAAATTGTTAGGATGGTAATAAATACTTTAGTATTAAATTTTAGGTTTAATTATTAATTTAAATTTTATAGTTGTATACATTTTGATTTATATTTAAAAAATATTTACTATAATTCTTCCACATCAATTTAATTCTTATAATATTATTTTTAATCTTTTTAAGTCTCTAACATCTAAACTTATAAAAACTAAAAAGAGATTAAAAATGTGATAAAATTAACAATTTTAAATATATGAGTTAAATGTGTAATTTGTTCAAGAGATCAAATAAGTAATTAAACTTAAATTTTAACATATGCTCATTGAAAAAAAAATAAATTTTACTAATATTTAAAATTTCGATTAAATGTTCTTATTTGTTGTTTATACAAGACACTTATAGAACCTTTTAGGTTTAAATATCCTCTAGTTTCTATAATTTAGGTATTTGTTTTAAATTTTATAAAATTATTTTGATTATTTTAGTCTCTTTAACATGATAGTGAATTCATTGCACTAGTTTTAATTGAGTCAGACATACGTTTCAGAGAATAAAATAATCAAAATATTTTTTTTACCAAAAAATAAAAATATTTAAATTATAGGAAGTAAAATAATTTAACAAAGTCTATTTAAATAAAATTAAAATAAAAACTAGAAAATTAAAAACCTTCATTCACCACCCTCGTTCAATCCATGGCCTAAATTGGATCAAATTAAATTGCAAGGAAAAACCATCATAACTCTTTATAAAATTATTATAGACATTTTATCTTTATAATGTGTTTTTTTTATGTTTTTATATTTTTAAATCTAAAAATTATTCATGTCACTTTATTCGTAATATATAAACGCTTAAATCGCTATGATACTCCATTTATTACATAACTTTTTCAATATAGCTTTTTTTAGTAACATATATTAAAAGATACAACACAAATGTTTTAGAGATTAAAAATAAAATATCCAATTAAAAGAACTAAACAAAATCAAGTCAATTTTTAATAATAAAATTAAAAATCATTTTCGTGTATAATTATGCATAATATTAATCAACTATACATAACTTTTAAATAATTATTATAAAATTTAACAAAACTATTTTAAATTCATAAATTCATGCAATATCTAAAACTTAAATATATTTTTATTTAAATATATCAACTATGCAAAATTCAATTTTCCCCCAAAATCTAATTATTAATTAAATATATTCCACATTTTTTTTTCTTTGAATACATTCAATATTTTCGTCACCCAGAAGAGTGAAAGAGAGAGTGGGGGGAGGAGAAGCTACAGCAGAAAGAGAAGCTCCCTCGATCTACAATCTATAGCTATTGCGGTTTCCGTTTCGGAGTTTTTTCTTTCTATCTCGCTCTCTCTTACTGTAATTCCACCTTTTCGCCACCATGATTTCTGCAGCTAAGCTCAAATCGGTTGATTTTTACAGGTCGGAATCTCTCTCCGTTCTTCCTTTCGGTTTCAATTTTTATGCGAATGTGCAGAATAGTTGTTTTTTTTGTTACATATTTAGTTGGATTTGTGGTGTGTTCATTGTTAAGCTCTTTAGATAACGGTTCAAACCGAAGTCCACACCGTAAGAGAACATGGATACTGCTATTTTTCGGTGTCTGTGTGAAAGAATAACATGTCCATTGCCTAGATTCGAGTCTTCTTTTATGATTCGAAGTGTTTGGTTGTAAAATTTTTTAGTAGTTTTGTGGTTATGGCCGTTACCGTTGCGATGTAAATTTATGAGTAATTTGTGGATGATGCATGTTCCTTTGTTCTTCTTTTTAAAATGAAATTAGGAATGATTTTGTTATGTGTTTGTTTTTGACTTGTGTCAACAGAAAAATCCCGAGAGATTTGACTGAGGCGTCGTTATCGGGAGCGGGATTATCCATAGTGGCAGCTCTGTCCATGATGTTTTTGTTTGGAATGGTCAGTAGCTGAAACCTCCAATATGTTTATGACTTGTGATTTGTTGAACAAAAAATTGTTAGGTCCTATACTGCTTATATACTCTTTTATGAATATCTTCTATATAGTTTTGTCAAATTTCAAAGTTTGAATTGGTTGTTCAAGTTTCATTTTGATGTTTGTCTTGCATCCTTGTTTCAGGAACTAAGTAATTATTTGACTGTTACCACCTCCACATCTGTGATTGTTGACAAGAGTTCTGATAGTGACTATTTACGTATCGATTTCAATATCAGGTAGAACAATATGTAGGCATTGCTGTTTGTGGTTGAATAGGATGTTTTTCAAAGATCATCGATGCTCATGTAATATTATATATTTATTGGTGGGTTTGTGGTTTTCTTGAGTCTTGGTATGAACTTGTCATGTTACTAGGAATGCGAGCTTCAATCTAATTGTGTTTGCAAATTGAGGCTGTATAGGGGTTGAAAAATTGTTTACTGTGTATTGATTAATTCATTAGATGAAATGGTTTGTAGTTTGACTAGAAGCTTGAAATTCACTTAGGTAGCGTTCAGATAGAGCATTTAAAAATTTCCAAGGAATTTATAATGCATGGAAATTTAATTTCTTTAATCAAATTATTTTCGTTTTCAAATTTTTTTAATAAAGCAATTCACTTTCCTTGCATCAAATTCTTTGTTTGGTTGGGTAAAGTAATTTAATTTCCATTATATGTAGAATTTAATTTCTAAATATTTATTTAAAATATGCAGAACAAAGATAGAGAGGGAAAGAGAAACAGAGGTGCACAAGAGTGTGAGTGAGAGGTGTAGAAGAGAGGGAGAGAGAGAAAGAGACTCAAGCATAAGTGTTAGAGGGGAAGAGGTGCAAGAGAGAGAGAGCACTCGCCAAAGCTTTGGCTGAGAGGGTTGATAGTGAACCGCAAAAGAGAAGGAATTTTCAAATTCTTTCATTTTAAGACATTTTCTTTGATATGTCATTTTAAATTGAGATTCTCTCTTAAAAGTCCTCGTCCAATCACACTATTACAGAAGGAAGGGGGAAAAACCTTTCAATGAAACTGGCCCAGCTTCATATCATATCATTGTTGAAACTTGAAATGGGATGGGGATCTTAGAAAATGATCATTAAAAGGCTGGGAATCAATATCAGTATTAGATGTATAGTGATAGCTTGTGAAATTGACATGAAGTCAAAGCGTCTCTAAACAATGGCTTAATCTCTCACAATTCACCACTTTTTCTAAGCTTCTAGTCCTTAACTTACTCATGTAGACACCATAGCTTGTCGTAGTATTATACTCAGTACATTACGTCAATTTAATGGCTATTTCTAAACTTTATCTTCCACTTTCTCTGTTGTTTACTTATTGCTTCAACTTATTTGTAGTTTTCCTGCACTCTCATGTGAGTTTGCATCAGTTGATGTGAGTGATGTGCTGGGAACAGTAAGTCTCTATCACTCCATTTTCTTATTTTATACTTGCTTATAATATGGTACCTCATCTCATTCTTTGATGTTTTAGTCCTTGTACTTAATATTTTACCTCTTTTTTTTCAGAACAGGCTCAATATAACAAAAACAGTTCGTAAGTTTTCTATTGATTCAAATTTAAGACCCACTGGCGCTGAGTTTCATTCAGGTACAGTTGCAAATGCTGTAAAGCATGATGATGAAGTAGATGGAGAATCTGTTGAAGGTTCTATTTCACTCACAAAACATAGTTTTGATAATTATGTTCATCTGTAAGTGGCCACTTCTGAGAATATTTCATTTGATTTTTCCTTGTTTAAACTAAGTTCCTTTTAAAATGCATTGTTTACTCTACTATTTTAATAATCCTTTTGCAGGTTTCCAGTTACAGTTGTAAATTTTTATGCACCTTGGTGTTCCTGGTGTCAACGTTTGGTAATAATTTTTGTCATGATTCTGTACTCTTCATCAGGAAATAAGATTGGTACCTGATGCTTTGTTGTTTCCTAAATAGATTGGGTTCTGTTTCTGTTTAAACAATGTCTCATTCCTTACAAGAGAAATTTTCCTCTCAGTACAAGCCCAGTAGTAGTGGCAAAGGCTATATCAAGTGCTTAGTGCATCTTTCATCAGTTACACTTTAGTATTGACTAATGCAAAATTATGTTTTATAATATTGAATAACATGTCATGATAAGGGCGGTTGCATTTCACCTGCCCAGATTGTTAGCCATGTGCTTCGATACAATGAATTAATTATGTAGAAGTTCTTTCCTGTAATGGATGGTGGCGTGGTTAATAATTTTTGAACTTTTTTGGTGAAGTATAGATTTTGAACTTTTACATGAACTTATCTTCTACTGGTTTCTTTCAGAAACCTTCATGGGAGAAAACGGCTAAAATTATGAAAGAGAGGTACTTTATTATTGACTCTTTGTTTCTCACACTTCTTGAAATTACATTTATAAGATAGATTTTCTCATCTCCTTTGTAGATTTACTAGAGTTATTTTTTATCATAAATTAACTTCACTAATTCAATTTCCAACATGTGTATGATTAATTTTAATAGATATGACCCAGAAATGGATGGGCGTATTATTTTGGCAAAGGTGGATTGCACTCAAGAAGGAGATTTATGCAGGAGGTATTATTGCTAGTTTATTTAATTTTCTGTTTTCCCTCAAAGATTCTGCTTCTTACTTACAGTTGACATATTTTCCTTTTCTCTGTACATTATATGTTCATTACTAAATGAAATCTGGCTTTCTACCATTTTTATGCTTTTGCTTTTGAATCATATAAAGACAATGTTGCCAAGTCATACCTGGAAAAGAAGTTCTTGTAATAACTATGAAGGCTATGCTTGACCGGGATGTTAACCTAGTTAGGATTGTAGTCCGTATGTGATGCGATAACGTTCTTACTTTTGATTAAAAAACTATAAAGGCTATCCTGCTGATGAACTTCAGTGGAGAAAGGAAAAGTATGAATATATTTTTTCTTAATTTTGGTAGAATAGAAGGAAAAGAACATTCATGAAATGAAAATTGGGGTTACCTGCCATATCCCTGTTTGGTTTGTCAAAAAGAACATACGAGGCAAAATTAAAACAAATGAGCTAGGATCATGGATGGACCCATCATTTTGGTTCTCATTGTAGGTATTAAGTGCAAACTGAATGATGTGTGATGGGCATTATTATTTAAGAAATAAGACGTGGAGTCTGTTGTTTCACCCTTACAACCTTTCGTCAATTTTCTTGCTCATCACTTAATAGGTATTACTTTTCTGGAAAGCTGCCTTAATTGTGGTCTCCCTTGTCCGCCGCCTTAATTGCAGTCTAACCGAGTTAGTAGGCAGTGGGCTGAAATTCCATATTGATCAAAGATATGTCTCCAATATAGTTCTTATAAAGATTGCACAATTTCAATTTATGTCTATTTTGTGGAGTTGAGTTAGACTTGATCCAAATTATAAGATCTTACTAGAGTTTATTCTAAATCCATTGTTGAGCCACCTGCATTGTTACGTTTCAAGCCTATTGCCCTGGTTGTGAGAGGGTGTGTTCGAAAGGTTTCTTAATTGCTGTCACCCTAGTCTGCCACCGTAACTTTGACCTATGTGAGAGGGTGTGTTCAAAATGTATATATGATGCTAGTAACATTGCAGGAGTACTTTTATATAAAAAAAATTATGAAAATAAGAGTATCAAATTCTTTAAAAATGTTGAAATAAATTATACTTTTCATTATCCCAAACATATATGAAGAGTAAGTCGGCAATGAAATAGTGAAGTTGCTATTTATACCATTATTTATTTTTTCATAATATTTTGGGATTTTTTTTTAAATTCTCTTTTTTTTTTTTCTTAAATTAAACAAATTCTACATTATCATTAACTTTCTTTCATCTCTGTTTTATTTTGCTAAAACATCATGAGAAACAATTGTATTAACTCACCAAGGTCAAATTCACATTGTGCTTCTATATGTAAGCATCTTTGCATTAAAAGAACAAAAATAGAAGGTTTGGATATCATTCACTGGTCAAATTGGTAAACAAGCAGATTAACAAAAAAAAAAAAAAAAGAAAAAAGAAAAAATAATATTTTATACATTTTTTCTTAAAAAATTAAAATCAACCTAAAATATTAATTAATTTTTTTTATTCTACACATAAACTTGTTATTAATAAATATTGATGTATATTATTGAAATTTCAATTTAAGTATGATAACATATTTAAATGTATTTTAAATGTTAAGAACCTATACATTTATGTTTTATTTTAGTTTTTAGCATCATAAAATTTTAATATTACTTTGTCGATTTTAATTATTAAAATGATTTTGTTAATACTGTACAACTCCAGTTCGAGCCAGGTTAAACCATTAAACCTTGAACCAGTGTCTTGATTGGTTCAAGGACTGATCTAAGTTTAAAATCATTGCTCAGAGGTTTCACAGATTTATAAGAAAGGTGAAATGCTTGTGAGGGGAAACCTTAGTAAAAATTGATCATTCTTTTCATTTGTTTGTTTTAATTTTCCTTTTCTCCTCTTTGGCTTTGTAGTAACATCCTTCTATTCTATTCGTCTTCTTATTGTACCATCACTTTTTCTGAAAATGAGACGAAAAGGAAAGGAATTTAGAGGAGTAAAAATGAATTAGAAAATAAGTTTCTCTTATCTTCTTAGATGTCATGAGTGTGACAAAAATAAGTAGGAATTTTTAAAGTTACTAACTCTGCATTTGCTTGAGTTGAGATGGTATCTTGAAAAGGTGAAATTTTGAACTTTATAAATATACATTCTGTTTTTCTATACATTTTATATCCAAAAAACTTTTTTCTCAAATTCCTATTTCCTAATTTTGATGCATGGATACGATATGTGTATTTGATATGTATCCAATATGGTGATACGATTATTTTAAATTATATAAGATATTGTTAGTTGTATTCTAGTGGTGATATTGGTATTTGAACACAGTTTTATGATAAACTATAGTTACTACAATTTGTGCAGAAAATTTAGGGTAAGAGGAAACTAATTTTGGGTTGAATTGAGGGAAGGAGGAAGAGGGGGAAGGGAAAAGTATGGAAAGATTCATTTGGAGACATGGTTCTCATAATTGGATCTGACCTGGCTGTTCAACTAGGAACCAATCCCCTATTTGGGTCGTTGTGGTGCAAATTGGTAAAGCACATTATGAAGAGAAAGTTAATAGGTGTAGAAGAGGGAATTTATAGCCTTGGATAGAGGGCAGCAAATTTGGAGGAGAGAGAGGAAAAAGAGTTAATGCGCGTCCCAAGATAACAAACTCGCGTCTCAAAGAATACGTTTCCAATATATAATCTTTCGGTTATGGAGAGTAGGCAAGGAATTTTGACGAATCTTCTTCCCCTTGGTTTCCTTCTATTTTTCTCTAAGGGTTTCTCCCATTTATCCTCTTCTGTCTCTGTATTACTGTTATGCAGTAGTTTTTCTTATTGTAAGAGTTCTCTTTTCCAATAATAGAAATACAGAGCTTCCTCATTGTTGGTTGAGTTTTTTTTGTTCTTTTATATATTACAACACATAATTGGTCAAATTGATAAAAAAAATAGATTAAATGAAAAAAATGAATAAATCATAATTTATACTTTTTTCTTAAAAATTAAAAATCAACCTATAATATGAATCAAAGTTTTTTTATTCTACTTATAAACTTGTTATTAATAAATATTAATGTATATTATTGAAATTTTAATTTAAGTATGATAACATATTTTATTTAAACTTTTATATGTATTTGATTTCAACTTTATATACATATATTTTATTTTTTATATACGTTTTGTATCCACAAAACTTTTATATCATCTTTATATGTTAGAATAGGCTTTCTTAATAAAGTTTTTTTAGTTGTACCTAGTTACTCCTAGGATACTAGATGTGCCCTTTTTCATGATTGTAATTGCAGACTAGTTTCTATATAAATAAGAGCACCTTAGGTAGTCTTTGTTAAGGTCCCAAAAATACTTTTCTCTCTTCTATTTTTCTCAAGTTGGTAGAGCAAGTTTATCTTGCTCTGCTTGTTCTTGTCTTGTCCGTTGAAGAAAACACTATCCGACACTGTCTGTTGCCATTGTCTGTCCAATTTTATCCGATAACCACCAGATCTCTATTGTCTTTTTGAGCAACGACCAACCTTATCAGTCCCATTGTTAGAATCATGCCCATGCATCCACACACACCGTCGGTTCTTCTCTCGCTGCTTTCAAGTGTGTAAAGTCCACGCGCCGCCTTCTTGCCTTTATATCAACACTATGACTCCATTGGAACTCCTTGGTCCTTTTGTGACCCTTGGTGCTCACTTCCCAGCCTTGATTGAAGGGAAAATCTCTCCCTTTCACTCTTGGGTTCCCTTTTTCTCTCTCTGGTGGTCACTGTCTCTAATGCATCCAAACAATGTTTCTGGACCACCAGTAATCCTTGTTTTGCCTCTCTTTTTTATTGGTCAGAAGTGACTTCTGGACCAACACACTATTTCTTAGGTTCTCCTGCCATTACATTAGAGAAGCTTAATAGAAAAAATTATTTATATTGGGCAGCTTTCGTGGAACTTTGGTTTCTTGGCCAAGGGTTCCATGACCACTTAGAAAAGATGGTAGTGAGATTTCATCATAAAACTTAGCATAATGGCAAAAGTTGGATTTCTAACTTTGCTCAATTATGGCAATATGTGGAACCCAATATATTAGGAACCCTTAGAACCTTCAAGACATGCACAACATTTAGGAAGAACGCTTAAAGTATCTTTGCTAATGACATTCAACGCCATTATGATTTTGCTCACAAGCTTGCATCTCTCAAGGAGGTAGATCATGATATGATGTCCTTTATTATTGAAGGTCAATTTGCTCTTGAAGAACTGAAAATGTTCTTAGAAGTAGATATTATAGAAGAAATCAAGAATAAAGTTGGACAAATTTTATATCATTATGATCCTTTGTGCAATGAACTTAGACTTGGATCATATTAGGGATCAAATCTTAATTGGTCAAGAAGTTTCAACCATGGAAAGTTTAACAACACGACTTCTTCTTGTTCTTGCTTTTAAAGGTAGAAATCTTCAAGAATCTATTGAATCTTCAGTTATGGTATTTGCATGTGGAAGAAGAGGTTGTGGCATTAGAGGAGGATATACGGGTAGAGGATGTTCCCAATGTATGTATTGTGAAAGAATGAGTCATAACTAGGAAATTGCTACTCTCTCCATGACTTAACAAGAGAACCAATGTCTCCAAATCTAAGGTTGTTGAACCAAAGTTTTTTGATGAGGATGTCAAGAATATTGACGTTGAAATCTAGTAGCCTAGCACAATCATCTACAACTCCTAGTTTGTCAACACTAAAGTTTTTTTGATGAGGAATGTCAAGAATATTGACGTTGAAATTGAGTAGTCTAGCATAATCATCTATGACTCCTAATTTGTCAACAATGTGCATTTCACAATTTGTGAAAAGTCAAAGTCCATGGAAAATTGATTCAGCTGCATTTGATCATATTTCTGGTAATACCTCTTTGTTCTCTTCTCTTTTCTTTCTTGAAGTTACTCATCTCAACCCTAGCCAATGGATCTAAGGTTGCTTCACATGGAATTGATCAAATTTCACTTTCACCTTCTTTAAATATAAAATATGTTCTCCTTGTTCTTGCCTGGCCCTTTGATCTCATTTCTTTAAGTCAATTAATCAAACCATTAAATTGTTCAATAATATTTTATGTCAATTCTTTTGTTATACAAGAATGTGGTACGGATTGGAGAAGGACATGAATCTAGAGGCCTCTACTACTTTGGAATTAGTTCATTTGTTTCTTGTTTTCCATCTCCATCCCCTAAACTTTTACAACATCCTCTAAACTTTTACATGAGTGCTTATGTCATCCTTATTTGTCAAAATTAAAGAAAATGGTTCTTGAACTTAGTAGACTTCAAGCCTTAGAGTGTGAATCATGTCAACTAAGAAAGCATCTTAGGTTTTGTTTTCCTAGACATTCTAAATCTAGGTGTAATTCTACCTTTTCTATCATTCTTTTTGACATTTGAGGGCCAAGTTGTGTTTCATTTTGTGGTTTTGGATATTTTGTTACTTGGGTTTATCTAATGAAAGACTACCCTGAAATTTTGTCTATCTTTATGTCTTTCCTTAATGAAATCAGAAAGCAATTTGGCACAATAATTAAAATTTTATGAAGTGATAATGTCAAATAATACTTTTCTTCTAATTTCTCTAAGCTCACATGGCATTTTATATTAGTCTACTTGCCCTTACACACCTCGATAAAATAATATAGTAAAAGAAAAAAAATAGACATTTGGTTGAAACTACCTATACCTTATTGCCTAGTGCCAATATACCTCTAATTGATGCTATCCTAACTGTTTGTTTTCTTATTAACTGAATGCCCTCTTTTTCTCTTGATAATAAAGTTCCTTACTCCTTTCTATTTTCGAAGGAACCCCCCTTTCATATTTCTCCATATGTTTTTGGTTGTGTATGCTTTGTTCATGATATGTCTCCTGGTTTAGATAAACTCTTAGCTAAAGCCATCAAATTTGTCTTCTTAGGACATTCTCGCCTCCGAAAATGATATGGATGGTACTCTCTTGAAACCAAGAGGTATTACATGTTTTCTAGTATCACTTTTTTTTGAACAAACTCATTTTTTCCCTCCTTTTGTACAAGATATTCATTTTGTCCAACATGTCCTACCTATGCCAGTAGTTGAGTCTTTTGTTCCTCTTGCTCCTGACAACCTAAATTCGATATAGAATCCACGTGAACCATCATCATCACCTCTTATTACTTATCTACATAGGAACCAAATGACTAGTCCAATGCTCCAAGTTGAGTTCTCTTCATCAAGTCCTTTTCAATTGTCACCGAATACCATGGATCTTCATAATGATGACTTAAGTGGGTCAATTGTCATATGTAAAGGTACTCATTCTACCATAATCCACTTTCTATTTAGAATTTTTTTTAGCTATTGCAAGTTATGTCCTTCCTACTTTTCTTTTATTTCCTATGTATTTTCTATCACTATTCCTAAAAATGTGTCGAAAGCACTTGATCATCCAAGATGGCATCCGACCATGATTTTTGAAATGCAGACTCTTGAACATAGTAGTACATGAGAGTTAGTTCCTCTTCCACTCAGGAAGAATACTGATGGTTTTCTTTGAGTTTATGCCTTTAAAGTTGGACCTATGGTGAAGCTAATCGCCTTAAAGCTCGATTGATGGCCAGGGGATACATTCTGGCCTTAATTATGGTGATACTTTCTCCTATGATAAAAATGACTATTGTCCATCTTTTCTTTTCCATTGAAGCAGTTCATCATTGACCCCTTCATTAATTGGACATTAAAAATGCGTTTCTTCATAGTGATCTGGAGGAGGAAGTCTACATGGAACAACCTCTTGGGTTTGTTGTTCAAGGGGAGTCTAGTTTGGTTCGTAAGTTGTGTCGCTTTCTTTATGGTCATAAACAATCTCCACGAGCTTGGTTTGAACAATTTAGCCACATTATTCAAACCTTTGGATTAAAACATAGTGAGACAAATCATTCAATGTTTTATTGTGACACTTTCCCTAGAAAATGTTTTTACTTAATAGTATATGTTGATAATATAGTCATTACAGGGAATAATGCTACTAGATTATCTAAGCTGAAGGAACACTTATGCAATCATTTTCACACTAAGGATCTTGGAAGTCTCAAATACTTTTTAAGTATTGAAGTAGTCCAATCAAAGGAAAGTATTGTTATTTCTCAAAGGAAATATGCTTTTGATACCTAAAAAGACATGATTGATTGTAGACGAGTTGATAGTCCTACGGACTCCAATCAATGGAACAAGTTGGAAAACTTATTTATCTTACTATTACTAGAGCTGATTTTTTTTTTTTTTTTTTCTTTTTCACAGTTGGTGTTGTTAGTCATTTTGAATAGACTCTTTGTATTGATCATTGGAATGATGTCATTCGTATCCTAAGATACTTCAAAAAGGATCCAAGATACATTAAAATGTAAGAATTGGGTTTAAGCCCTGCATAAAGAGATATGTGCCTTAGAAAAAAAAAATCAAACTTGGGAGATTGTTGATAAATCACAAGATAAGAAGGTTGTAGGATACAAATGGATATAGATATACAAATGGATCTACTGTGAATATTGGTTTGATGACACATTGAATGTTACAAAGTAAGGTTAACTGTGAAAGGATATACTTAGACTTACGGTATTGATTATGAAGAAAAGTTTATTGCTATGACAAAGGAAGTGGATTCCATGCTTGAACATGATTTCCTTGAGTTGGTCACATCTTACATGCTTTATCACATTTTCCTTGTCTTTCTAGTCTTGTTGGCTGAGATTGGCTTCTTCAATTGGGCCTGGAATAAGTTTTCAATTGAGGCTTTAGTTCATCCTATTCTACATTTACAAAATAAGCCCAAATTAAAACCAAAGAAAAGAAATTAAAATGTACAATCTTAAGCCTACGAAATACAAAATAAGAAATATTTTTGTTAGTAAGAATATTTTGTCATGTCATACTCCTTGTCAATTTTGTAGAAATGGTATACTCTTGCTCATTTTTTTTATCCTTATTCATGCACTCAACATCCTCTTTTCCTCTAAGAGAATTTGATTACGAGTTTGTAAAACCTGCATCAAAAGGAATAAGATCACTAATATTAAATGTGAAACTAACACTATATTCAAGTGGTAGCTCTAACTCAATATGCATTATTGTTTATTCTTTTTAAGATTTGGAAGTGTCCATCACCTTTTGGGTGAATTTTAGACTTCCTTTGAGAGGAAAATATTTCCTTTCTCAAATGAAGGCAAATCCATTCTCTAAGTTCAAAAATGACTTTCTTTCTTCTTGTATTAGCATACCCTTGGTTATTTGCCTCCTTTCTCCTTTTTATTGTTCTCTTTTATTTTTCATTTTCACTTGGTTCTAATTAACCTCTCTAGAGCTTAGATGTTTGAATGTAATCTTGTGCCCTTTTAAAGTCAAGAAAATTTGTTGATATGGCTATCCTGAAAAACCTTTCTATCAAATTGCCAAGGACTACAAAGTAAAATATTTGTAGCTTTCGTGGACACAACATCACACAAAACCTCATCCTTCATCCTTATATTTATAGCAACCTATTTTATTTATCACAATTTCTCCTTCCTTACTCAATCATTGTAACTTACATGTTTTAGTATGAGATAGTAACTAAACCAAGTTTCTCTACTAGCCTTAAACTAGCCACATTAGCACAACTCCTTTTATATATCATGAATGATCATAATTTCTAGTTGATTAGGCATCTAGCATAAAAAAATATTTTTTCTTTGTGAATTATCAAAGTTCTTTTGAACTTGACCAAGCGTTTGTCTAACTATCAACAAATCACCTCCAAATGAAGTAACATATTCATCATCACTAGAAGAAGATGAAGAGTTAGGAGAATTAGGATAAAAATGGGAGGGGGAAGAATGCTTGCTAGTTACTTATCCTCTTTCTTTTAAGACCATAGTTTTCTTGGTAGGGCAATTAGAAGCAATGTATCCATATCCCAAGCATTTAAAATATTTTATGAAACTTGTCTTTTGAGAAGAATTAAAAGTAGTTGATGTAGAAAGTTTCTCCTTAATGAAACTATTATGAGGAGTAGTCTTGCTAGATAACTTAGAAGGATTCCTATCGTTTTTCATTTTACTCTAATCCTTCCAAGATGAATTGTAGTAGCCATTTTTTTGAGCACTTCTTTTCAGTTGTGATTCAACCTTGATGGCAAGGTGAACCAATTTTTTCAAAACTTTACTCTGTCTTGTATTTTTATATTGAGACCACTCGCAAATCTAACCTTTTTTGCATCTAAGGATCCATCATTCAAGTTGGCTTTTATTATAGTAGTTTCCATGTCTTTAAAATATTCATTCACACTTCTAGAGTCTTGTCGAAGTTGTTGGCTCTTCAAAAACAATACCTTCTTATAGTAAGAAGGAACAAATCTATTGTGCATGCACACTTTTAAATTGTTCCAAGAAGCCATAGTTAGCCTCTTGTGTTGCCCAATGTCCATAAGAATTTTGTTCTACCATGGCATGACATAGTTCCCAAATTCTAAAGAAGCTAATTGAACCTTTTGCCTATCATATAAATTATACAGATTGAAAATTTGGTCCACTTCCCATTCCAAATATTTGTCCAAATCACTATTGCGATAATACTTTGGTAACTTGATGTTGGCATTAGACTTATTTGGACTTAGTGGTGTATCACACCTCCTTCTATAGCCTTGAAGCCTCCAATCTTCTTCTTCATCATCTTGGCTTCCATAATGGGATGGTGTTCTTGAAGTTCTTCTACTTTTTATAAGTCTCTTATCATCTTCCAATAGTCTACTTTCATTTTCAATTTTCCTTCTTTGGTGCTAATATATTTCCCTTCTCTACTTACCCATTCTTCTCTTTTCTTCTTCAAATTTGATCATTATGCTTTTTCTCTTCTCAAATCCTCAAGTTGTGCCATTAAAGCCGCCATTTAGAAAAAAATTGGAAGAGGTGATCTTGACATTTTCGTAGAAAATTTGATTAAAAATAAAAAAATAGAAAACAAAAATTGATAACATCATTCATTGATCAAGATTAACCAAGAAGTTTTGATAAAACATGCAAACTGAATTAGCAATGGAATTAGTGACAGAATTAATAATGAAAATTCAAGTTAGAGAAGAACTTAGAGGAAAAATTCATGGATACCAAATGATAGAGTTCATATTCATTGGAAGCTTAGGCATAAAAAGCTGAACATAGCAAGAAAATATCCTAATGATGATTTGTCACTGGACACATTAATATTTATGTGAAGAATTGATAAAATGATTCCAAAATATAAGATCAAGAAAAAAAGAAGAATAAGGAATGAAAAACAAAACAAAACGAGAACAAGACTGAAAAGAGAATAGGCATGAGATTATTAGAATTAGAAAATGAAAAAGATGAGAAGACTTAGGAGATGGACGAGAAGACACACCATTTAAAGATCTTGATCTCCAAGATGATTGAATTGAATAATTGCTATATGAATCCAAGGAATCAAGATAAGATTCAAGAATAAGAATCACTCTCATAAGTGTTTCTTAAAAACACTCAAATTTTCATATATCATAAAGTGTTTTTACATGGAATTGTGTTGGTTATTTATAACCAAAGTGTGCCGAGATTCAATTACAGAAAGAAAGGGAAGTTTTGAAATTCAAATGAAATGGATCTAGAAAGATCTATGTTTGGTCGTGGATTCGAAGGAGGTGTGTTCTATTCTTGAACACATTTTCCTTGCCTTTCTAACTCCTCTTGGCCAATATTTGCTTCTTCAATTGGGCTTGGAATAAGTCTTCTATTGAGGCCCAAGTTCATCTTATTCTACATTTACAAAATAAGACCAAATTACAAATAAAGAAAAGAAATTATACAATTCTAAGCTGAAGAAATATAAAATAAAGAAATCCTTTTGTGAGCTAGAATATTTTGTCTTGTCATGCTCCTTGTCATTCTTCTAAAAATGTTATACTCTAGTTCATTTTCTTCATCCTTATTCATCTGCTCATCAATACGCTTATCTACGCTAATTCTAACACTTTGGTCATATAACTACTACAATTGTTGTCCAAATAAGATAAGTTCTTATGGTCTTGAGTCGTCTTTTGACAACCAAATAACCAGTTTCTTTTACCATTTTCTACTTCAGCAAATGACTTGTGTTGTTGATTCTCAAAGTGACAATCCTTTTAAAATACCTGAACCTCTTGTAATTATAACATTGTGACTTATCTTTATTCTAGCAATCTTTTTCATCATGATTGAGCTTCTTACAAATTTTATAGATTCTCCAATATTTCCTCTTCCATGTGGGTCTTCTTCCTCCGCACCTTCCAAATATACCACCCCTAGAAGACTCATTGCTATTTATTGATTTATCTTTTTGAGATGATACCATGAGTTTTGATTGGAACACACTTTCAATTGAATTTTCAATGCAACATAACAAACTCTACTCATATGATCTAAGTGACCCCATCAACCTTGAACAATCATGATTAACAAGTCCTTAGTTTTTTTTCTATAAGTACCTTGTTCAGTCAATCTAATAAGAATTTTATCAACAATTTTTTGATCATCGATTGTATCTCAATAAGATTTCATTTGATTCACCAATTTAGAAAATCTATGGAAGTATTCATTCAAACTTTTATTCTCTTTCATTTTTTTAGTCTTAAAATCTCTTTTTAAGAGATTGAAGTTTGATTTTCCTCACCTTTGAATTTCTTTTGAACTCTTGTTGAAGAGTTTCCCATGTTTCCTTTGTTGTTTTTTCCTTCATGATCTTTAAAATTATGGCTAGTGAGAGTTTTCTTTGAGTTATCCTAAGAACTCCACCATCTGCGATTTTCTTTTTCTTCAATGTTGCATGTTTTTGTAGCTGTACTGGATTGATCTTCATGCCCTATTTATATTAGTTCTGAGACATCCAAAGAGGTGAACAATGTTTCCACTTTGATAGCCCAAAAATCATAACTTCATATAAAAGAATTTGGAGTGCTAAGTTGTTGGAATGGTTGTTGTGGCCATCGTTCTTTTCTTTATGCTGCTTTAAGGATATATAACTCTGATAATACTCTGTTGGTGGTATTCTAGAGGAAATGTTGGTATTTAACACAATAGGGAACTAGTTTTATGATGAACTAGCTGCTGCAAATAAAAATTATAAATCATTGTTACTGGGAATCACTCCCTATTGTCTACGAATAGAAATATTATCAATCTCATTTCTTTCTTAAATTCATCAAAGGACAATGCTTAGATACTTTATTGATACGTACTGGTGAAGTATCCAAAAGATACTAATATGTACAGCAAATTGATGCATTGATGTTTCATATAATTCCCATGCAACAAGGGAATGTGACTTTCCCCAATAATTTTCATTCCATACAAAATCAAACCCTCTACGTCCACCTCTTCCAGACCAAGTTTTACTCTTTCATTATATTTTGTTCAAACATATTGTCTTCCAAGAGAAATACATTAATTGAAAGTTGAAATAGTTGATAACAAAACCTGTTATTATGGACATACAAGAAGTTGTTTGTTGCTGTCTTCTTTAGGTTTAAGGTTTTTTATTTCTTTTGTCCATGCTATATCTTCTGTCTCTGCAGACAGGAAATAAATAAACCATCTTTAATCATGTCAAAAATCTGCATTGTCACAAACAGATTTCATAGACTAGGCTTTGTAGACCTTGTTAGCACAAGATTGAAGAAGATAAACATCAAACACTTTCTGCAATACTTGCTATGTGAGCATGAAATTATTTTTTCTTCATCATAATTTATTGTTTTCTGCCATGGTTTGTTGACATTGTTATTGAACCCTTCTTATTCTCTCCATCGATACATTTTTTTGCCATTCATTTGTTTCTCATTATCATTGTCCAGGAATCACATACAAGGTTATCCATCTATTCGAATTTTTCGTAAAGGAAGTGATGTCAGGTAATAAATCCATTACTGAAAATCAACTGGTCAGCCTGTTTGATGAAAATTTACTACCTCTACTTCAGTATTTTGGTTAACAGTCATTTACTGTATATGTTACTGTGTTATGTATGATTATTAATTTCTTGTTATTATACAGCATTAATATCATTGTTATCCCTTCTCAAACCTCATATAAACAGGTCATGCATTTTTGGTACTTCTTCACCTTGGCTATTTTGGCAATAATGAATACTTGTTCTTGTGCCATCTGCTTATTCTTGTCAGGGTATTATATACTTATATCTATTTTGTGATTGTATTAAATTTTCTCAAGTCCCTATTTTTGAAATTCGGCAAATTTTGTCACCTTGTCTATTTTCCTTTACCGAAAATCCTTATATTATTATTTTCTATCCAAATTGAGGGTTTATGATGCAATTGGGATAAGAAATTATTTTAAAAGTTTAGAAGTAAGAAATTTAGTAGAAACTTGATCGAAGGGTTTCTTTATAATGTTTTGTTGTCCATTGTATTTAGAGGTCTTTCAATTCATTTTATGTCATTTCTTTATGATATTTCTGAAATCCTGGCTACTTTACCGTAATAATGATTGAAGTTCCAATGTTTTGGATTTTTTCATTAAATCTAATTTTCTGAATGCTTTTCCAATTTCAGAAGTGAACATGGGCATCATGAACACGAGTCCTATTATGGAGATCGTGATACAGAAAGCCTCATCCAGGTTCGCGCTATATTTATTTTAAATTAATATACTTTGAATCAGTTGACTTGATGCTTTTTTTAATGTAATTAAACTTCACTTCCTGCAGTTTATGGAGAATTTAGTTGCATCTCTGCCAACAGAATCTCAAAAGCTAGCTCTGGAAGATAAATCTAATGCTACAGATAATGCTAAAAGGCCAGCACCATCAGCGGGTGGATGTAGAATAGAGGGATATGTGCGAGTGAAAAAGGTAAATGCCCAAAAGGTTAAGGGTTTGACCTTCAATAATTTATAGAAAAATTCGTATTTTGTTCCATAGTTTTCATATATCTCCATGAATTAAGGAGTGATATGGATTCCTTGTTTTGATTTCTTTTTCTTTTTGCATAAACTTCAGTTATTAATAATAAAACCTCTGAAATATTGTTCTTTTTTTCCTAGATTCAAAAAATAAAAATAAAAAATCTTGAAAGAAATATAAAGCTGTTTTGCATTTTCCAGGTTCCAGGAAATTTAATCATCTCAGCTAGATCTGACGCCCATTCCTTTGATGCTTCTCAAATGAACATGTCACATGTCATAAACAACTTGTCTTTTGGAAAGAAAGTGACTCCTAGGGCTATGAGTGATGTGAAGCTCTTGATACCATACATAGGTAGCAGCCATGATAGGCTCAGTGGCCGGTCATTCTCCAATACTCGTGATTTGGGAGCAAATGTTACTGTAAGTTCAATATTTTATATGAAAAACAGAAAAGTGTTAACTTTACTATTTAACTTTTGTTTGTTAGTATAAGAATTTTGAATGTTTGGTTGCATAATGGGAAATATCGGGATTGCTTGTATGTTGATCTCCATTTGCAAGTGAGATTCTACAGCCAGCATGGATTTCCAGGACCGCATGAAGTTTTTGCTTTGTTTTTCTCCTTTTCTTCCAAATCTCTTAAGTTCTGCCCGTCTTGTTTCTGCAGATTGAGCATTATATTCAGATAGTTAAAACAGAGGTACTGAATAGAAAAGGTTATAAATTAATCGAGGAGTACGAGTACACAGCGCACAGCAGTGTGGCACACAGTGTTGACATTCCTGTTGCGAAGTTTCATCTTGAGCTCTCCCCAATGCAGGTTTGCATAGGTCATAGTTTCGGATGAATTGGTGCCGTATTAGTAAAATTTATTCAAGGTTTACAATGTTTTTGTCTGCAGGTCTTAATAACAGAAAACCAGAGGTCTTTTTCACATTTTATTACAAATGTCTGTGCCATTATTGGAGGCATTTTTACGGTTTGTATTCGTCATTGTTCCAGATGTTGTTTTATGCTCTTTTTTTTTTTTCATTTTTAAATATATTGTTGATAAGTCTTATATATATATATATATATATATATATATATATATTTTGTAATTTCAGGTAGCTGGAATTTTGGACTCGATTCTGCATACCACTCTGAGAATGATGAAAAAAGTTGAGCTTGGCAAAAATTTTTGATAGATAGGTGAACATTGTACAGTGTTGGGGCCACTGATTTTGTTATGCTCACTTTCACTTAGCAGTACTATAGGTAATTTCCCTATTCTATAGATTCTTACAAATTAATTTTCTAGCTTCTTCAGTAAAATGTCATTACAAGGATAATAAGAGGTACACAATGCCTCCAATACTTGCCTTCACTAAATTCTTGTTGCTTTTATGGCTGAGTAAAGAACATCTATTAATTTATTAAAGGAAAGGGAAGAGGGGAAAATTTGGTATTGAGTAGCATGATAATGAATAAATTTGAATGCAAATTGGGTGAAAAGGACGGCTTGAAGTCATTCACTTTTTGCAATGTTATATGAGCGAAAATTATCAACTGGTATGCCCCCAGTCCCGTTTTATACCATAGAAGGAAATAAAGGAAGTGAAATAAAATAGAAGAGTTGATGACTTGATGTGCTAGTTCCTTTATTTCCTTTGTGAAAATTGCAATTTTGGTTTCTTTTTATTCTTGATTTGTCCTCTTATTAACTTTTTCTACTATTATAGTCTTTAGTTTCTTAAAAAAAAATCATGATTTTGTTTCAATATTCAATTATATATATATATATATATATATTATCTTTTATGCTTATATTAGTTAAATTATTTTTAACAAGTAAACTGATTTCTGACTTGGTTTTCAAACTCTGCCTTTCTCACACTTGATGTATGTGTACTAAAGAGAAATTAATTGAAATATATTTTAAGTCTAAATTATCTTCATAAAATCGATTTATGAGGTGAAATTTGTACTTATAATTGTGGGATAAGATATTTGTGGGTGGTCTGATAGTGATCCGATAAAGGTGGTTTAATAGGTTTAACAATCTTATTAGGATAAGTTTTGATACGATAACAGAAATAGATTCAAAGCATAATTCATCTTTATAAGTTGGTTTTATAAGAATAAGTTAGACTTAAAGTTCACTTTTATTATGATATCAGAGTCTATCCTAGTAAGGTTATTGGATCTATCACACCATCTTCACCCACAAATGTCTTGTTTCACAACTGTTTAGTCGTATACATGTCTTGTCTCATATTCAGTTAAAGAGATCTTGACGTAGAGGGGGTATGTTAGAGATTCTACATTGTCTAATGATATGATCAAATTAGAATATATTAAGTGAGTATAAATTTTATCTTATAAACCAATTTTATAAGGATGAATTATGTTTTAAATTTTGAAACTCAATAATTTTTTTAATAAAAATGTGATATGAATATCATAATGAATCAATGCTAATATATGGGTTGAATATAATCAGAAGGAAGAACGAGATTTGAAAACAAATTTCTCATGATAATATCAAGCATTTAATATTGAATTATATTAGGGAAATTTCTATCAAGGAAAATATTATTAATCTATGAAAAAATGGTTTGAGGGAAATTTACATGTAGAATAAGGTGAACAATTGTTAAAATATGTTTGGCTTTAAGCAGTTAATTATATATTTATTGTGTAATATTATAACTTTGAAAATCCTTATTTAACTCTTGTAGTTGTAGTAAAAGGAAAACACTTCCGGAAAAAGATAAAAAAAAAAAAATGAAAGAGATTATAATTTTGAAAAAGGAAAAGAATTTAAAGGATCTATTTTTATAAAAGATCTAGAAAAAACTAATAATATTATTATTTTGGTAGAACTTTAGAAAGTGTAAAATTTAATATATATATATATATATATATATTCTATTTCATGATTTAATTGGTTGAACTAATTAATATATACTTTTAGTTATTGAATTGAGCCGAAGTAGTGTTTATATTGGGGATATAATTTGCTTAAACTGAATTAATTTATGGTATTAAACGTGTAAAATGAACAACTATATAGATGCATTTTCTGATAAAATTGAACTGCCGTATTTTGATTAAATTTAAATTAAAAGTTAAATATTTTTTGTCTATAATTTTTTTAATTGATTTTTATTTCTATATTTTAAAATTTAATTAATTAATTTTTATTTTTTTTAAATTATATAAATTTAATTTTTCTATCAATTTTATAACGATAAAAAGTATTATTAAAAAATTCAAACATAAAAAATAATTAAAATCAAATTTTAATTTTTTTTCAATATTTACTCAAATTAAATCTAGCCTATTCAGGTTTGTCCGATTTTTTCAAATTTTAAAAGATTACAAAAAAATATAATTAACCTTCCACAATTTCTTAAACGGTATAATAATTTTAGTACAATAGTATTTTTGCAAGAAAATATTATCAACATTATTGACAATTTTTGTTACGTTTATTAATTTTTAAATTATGAATTATTTTTATATATTTCTTTTATATTAAGATTTCATTTTTCCTTGAATGTCAACTTTAAATAATCTAAAGTTTTCTTTTTATATTACATTTTTCCTTTTCTATTCTGTTTTCTTTTTCTTTATTGACTTATTCATTTAAATTTAAAAGTATAAGTACATGAGATGAGTAAATATTTATTATTATTATTATTATTATTATTATTATTATTATTATTATTATTATTTAATAAACTGTCTTTTCACACTTTCCACCAAGCAAGACGTTATTTCTTGCAGAAAGTATACTCTATTTCAACTTAAATTAAAGAAACCTAAAACGTGAATGATATTTCTCTTTCTCTTTTGACACAATGGATTTAGGATAATACTGTTAGATATTTTATTAGTACTACTTCAACAAAGACCGAAACATATATATATATATATAATATATATATATATATATATATATATATATATATATATATATATATATATATATATATATATATAGTTCAGTAGATAACTGCATTTGGAAAATGGTTTATAAATTGATTTACCACATCTGCATATTAAAAAATAATTATATATATATCGAAGAAAGAATTTCATATTTTCACGAAACGTATTTTCCTGCACTAAGTGAATAAATAAATTTTTTATTTTATTTCAACATAAACTACATTTATACATCATGGGATAAGAAAGAAGCACACAAAAGGGTAAATTATTGTTAGCTTATTATTCAATCTTCACAAACAAATATCAAACATCATCCCAACTTTGAACCAAAGACCAGCCAGTTCAACAGTTCTGGACTCAAAGTATAGGAAACAAAGAACAGAAAAAAGAAAAATAAAAGAATTGTATGAAAAAAGAAAAAATGAAATCAATACTCAACCACTCATGCATGCTTAGAAAGATAAAACTACCACTGCAGCCATGAATGCTCCAACGGAGCCAGCAAGGGAGACAAAGGCTGAAGCAGCAGCGTTGGGAGGGGGAGGTTCACTGACAGGGCTGGGTGTTTGGTTTGTGTCTGAAGTTGGAGATTGACCCTCTTGGCCAGAAGGTGCTGCTGAAGGAGATGATGATTGTGGTGAGGGTGGAGAAGCATTTGTGGTTTGGTTGGTGTTTTTGGTCCTGTCAGCTAGCACAATCACAGTCAACTTCTCATTTTTGAGGCAGTTGTCTTTGCTTCCACTTATGAAGAAGTGAGGCCCTGACTGGTTTAGCTTGAAGACTGTGTGGCCATCGGAGAATTTTGCATAAGGTGAATCGATGTTGCAGCTGGCGTAGTCTTCACTCTTTACATAGAGAACTGAGTCTTGGCCAGATGGGTAGTTGAACACTGCAATAATCATATGTAAATGTTTAACTCTTAGGGTACGATTGAAAGTAAGATTTTGTTGAGAAAAATAGAAATATACTCAGGGTTCTAAAGCTTTGAAGTTGTGAGAACAATACTTATATACAAATCTGTTAAAATCTATTTTTATTTAATAAATTGAATTTTTTTAATCTCTCTCTCTCTCTATATATATATACATAATATACATAGATATAGATAGATAGATCAAAAAGATTAAAGAACTTGTGGGGCAACTGTCCCAACAAATCTCAAGTCCCTAAGAAGTGTTACTTTTGAGCTAGAAAGAAGAAAGGTTTTTTCTTAATTTAGATTTCATAACCATGATTTGATATAACTAACATAGCAATGATAAATTGAAAAGAGAAGGTTAATTTGAGACCAAAAATGATTTCCATTAACCCAAGAAGAAATAAGTCAATTAGAACTAAAGTGAAACGTTAAACTATGTGAATAAGAGGCATAGATTGAATCAGAACTCACCAAGGGAGTCTCCAATTTGAAAACGGCTCTTTTCTGCCCATTGATTGAAAGGATTGAAACTGGGATCATTTGGAACACTCCAACCCTTTTGGCCACCAACTACGAAATCATAGGAAGCACCCTTGTGCACCATCAGCAGAAGACAGAGCCAGCCAAAGGCATGCACTGCTTTGTTAGACCTTAAGATGGATGTGGCCATGGAAAGATCACAGATTTTGAAAAGGGAAGGTTGGTATTGCAAATCTGGAACCCAAATGCTGGAGATGTTATTGTAGCCAGAAGGATGACTGACATTGAACCATGGTGAGGGTTTATGTAGGTGTAGGTTGCATGGAACTGTGGCAGGGAAGCTATTACAGCTTTTGATTATTCTCCCTTCTGTTAGGGTTTACTTTGATTCTGGTGCAAAGCACAAATTCACTTTTATTATCTGGACTATGAGCTCTTTTAGAATCTTTCTCATAACTTGGTATGTGGGTTTGTGCTTTGCTTCGGTGCTATCAAGAATATTCATGTCTTGTGACATAGGGCTAAACTAGCTAATCACACAATGATGTGTCGAAAGTCTATATTGTTCGATACTCTTCAGTTTTAATCTGAAGCTTTTTTTGTGACAGCAATGATAATTGATGATGTGTGCATTGTGATCTTAGTCCTTCACCAATATGTGATAGAATAACACTTTGCAAGCATTTTTCTAAGCCTTCTGCAATGACTTTTACCATTCAGCCTTATCTCCTTTATGATGTAACCCTCGTTGGTAAATTTTCTACACCTTTTTCAGCAATGAATTTCACCGTATGCGTTACCAACGAAAAAGGCTTTGCATAATATTTTGGATGCTTCAAAAGTTTATAAGAAAGATATACAGCTTTTGTGGAAACGTATAGAAATAATATTTGTTGAATAGAAAGAATAGAAACAGTATAAAAGTATGGTATATGTATGTTTTTATGTATAAAAGAGGAAATAAGAGTGATTGGAAATATGATGTGATACAAAATTACATCATATTCCGGAATCTATCGATTATTCCATGACAAAATTTAGGTATACCTACTAAATCATAATTGAATGATATTTGCACTGTTACATTCTTAAAGAAAAAAAATTATGTCTTGATTGTCAACTATAATTTTAATTTAAAGAAATGAATGAAATTTAATTATTTTAACTTAATGTGTTTTAAGAACGGGTTTGGCTTAATTTGGAGTATCCAAAGTTTATCTGTGTCTTACATTCTTCTAGAAACATAGTTTTTTTTTTTTTAAATAATAACTTATTAATAATAAATTTGACTTAATATATAATATTTTCTTTTAACATGACACTACATTTAGATTGATATTATTCTTTTTAAAATATATATTATAAAATATATCTTAATTAAAATGAATTATTTATTTATTTATATAAAATATTATGTTTTAAACCTTTTTCATTTTTTTTATATTTTTATTTTTTTCATTAAAATATTTTTTTGGTTTATATTATAAAAAACTCATATTTTTTATAAAATAAATTTGTAACTAATATTTAAAATTAGTGGAAAATTTTGTCACAAACCTATTACAAACTTTCTACCATTATAAATTTATAAAAAATTTCTTATAAATAAATCAGTAATTTTTTTTTACAAACAAATTTATGAATTTTTTTTAAAAATATTAATGAATTATTAATTTTTTTTATAAAAAAATTCATAAAATATATTTTAGATAAATAATTTTATTTTTTAGTATTAATTTCTTTTAAAACTTTTTAAATAAATTAATTCTCATAACCTTAAATCAAAGTATTGAGGTTGTATAGGTTAGACATGCTTCTCGAAACAAACGAGGTAAATTGTGTTAACAATCCTTATAATGGTGAGGATTTATTGTACCATTTATTTGTTGCACATAATGCTTCTGCAACACACTACTTCTAAAAATTTTCCTTGGAAGCAATGCATGGGGAAGTAATTTCAAATTTTCATTTTGAAGTTTCCATTTGTGCAGTGTTAGAGAGCCTACAACTAATGGAGTTACATAACATTAATACTTGCATTTGGTCTTTCAATGTCGATTATTTGCAAGCATTTTATGCATCACCATTAAAACAATGTGACAAGTTCACGTTACTACAAGGAGTATATCCACAAATGCTACGCGTATGGCTAACTCATTTTTCCAAAAGTATGTTTGTAGTTTATTATCTAAAGACTACTACTATTTGAGATCAATGAGAATTAGTTTATTTAAGAGGATTTAAAAGAAATACAACTTCCACTATTGAGAAATAGAGTAAAAATAATTATTAAATAAAATTTATAAAAAAATAAATAAACGAAGGTAACCTATAATATTTTTAACATGAAAAACTTATTTAATAAAAAAGGAAAAAATCATAAAATTAAATTATAAAAATTCCACTTAGAATTGCAAACAATCTCTCATTTATAAAAGATTACACACCAATTTTCTAATTTGATGAAGTACTACAAATAAAAATTTTCTTTTCTCTTTCAGTAGATATTAAACTTACTATTATATTTTAATTTATAAATTAAATTTTTCTACAAACTCTAATTCTTTCAAAACTTTAAGGTTTGAAATTTCTATATAAAAAATATAGTAAATATTATATATTTTTTATTTTTTTAAAATTAAATGTATACATTCTCAAAATTAAAAAAATAATTTTAAGAGTTTCAAATAAATTATCATTTAGTTTTTTACATCTTAATCAAGGAGTATATATTTCTAACATTTTTTGTTTTTTAACTTAATTTAGGTATCATTAATCCTACTTCCTTACAATAATATGAAAAAAACATATAAATGATTGTAAAGAAAAAGGAAGAAGAAAAAAAAAATGATTGTAAAAAAAAAAAAAAAGAAGAAAAAGAAAAGATGATTGTAAAAAAATAGGATGAAGAAGAAAAAAAAAAGAGAGGTGTTAATTGAATCTATAGTATAAACTTACTTATTTTAGATATGCGAGAATTAGAAAGTAAATTTTTTACAACAATCAAAAGAGAAATTAAATTAAAAAAAAAAAGGAAACTTAGTTTAACATGTGTTCTTTTACCATCTTACCTTGACATCCCTACCATTTGGTAGATTTTACAGAAATTAGTTTGTGTAACGAAGTTATGTATATTTTACAAAATATAGTTTACGAAATGTATTAGAACTTAATTATGGCTACAATTTTTTTTTTGTACTTTTATTAAAAAAAAAAAAAGGTTGACAGTGCAAGCAGCAAAAATGGGATGTCAATATCATCTCCCTATTCACTTAAGCTTTTGTTTCAATATGTTTAATGTGCACGGATGATAAAAAAAAGAAGAGAACTTTGTGATTATCATAATCACTTTCATTGTTATAATATGCAAAACAAAATCATTTTCTTAAGTGAATGGAAGAGCATTTTCTTATAAGAAACTTGTTCCTGAAGATGACTAATGTCAAGCCATCATATAAACAAAATACACATAAAAATAAAATATAATTGAAAAAACTAATGTGAGGATAGAGATAGATAATAGTTTGTGTAAATTTACGCATTAAACGGACAATGTTAGAGATTGTAAGGTTGTGAATCCTTCCTCAAACACAATCATGATTGTTAACCCCACAAAATCACAAATGGTAAAAAAAAATAAAAAAGTAAATAAAAAAAATAAAAAATATTTTTGAACTTTTTGTAGTATATGGTTTTAGAATTTGCCCTACCTATAGCCTTGGTTGGATCCCTTTGAATTCCTGAATTTGCTTGATCATTTCAAAGGGTCCAACTCCTGGCTATAGGCATAATCATTAAGAATCATCATCACCATTCTT
This sequence comes from Macrotyloma uniflorum, assembly GCA_016859785.1. Classification (NCBI taxonomy): domain Eukaryota; kingdom Viridiplantae; phylum Streptophyta; class Magnoliopsida; order Fabales; family Fabaceae; genus Macrotyloma; species Macrotyloma uniflorum. Next base: position 394,543 of record BDMB01000063.1, on the reverse strand, counting down.
TTTCCAGATATTTTTTCTGAGAATACTTCTGATTTTTGGGATGTGGAGAGATCCTGGAGCTCCCGCTGATTCTTTTTATGAAACTCGTCCCGAGTGCACTGATGTTCCAAAGTCTCGATTTAGGATCAAGGTACGTCTTTCATACATTATTCAACCAAATTTATGCTAATCTTATATCAGCAATTTCATGAATGCATTTATCATTTAAGAATCTTGAGTTATCTAAAATGGATTTTTCTTAATACAAAGGTTAATGGTTCTGATTAAGATGGTGCTTTTCTAAAACAAAAAGAAATGTTTTAATTGTTACTGTTAAGATAGTTTTTGGGTTGATTATATATAAAGTATTGATAGAATCCCTATTAGATAACTTTATCACTTGCAAGAGAAGTAAATAAGTATTAAGAAGATAACTCTTGATGATTATGATGAATCACGAAAATATCTAAATCACATATTAATTACATAATTTGTATTATATTATAAAAATTATACGCGTTTGATTAAGAACTAATGAATCTATGTTGATTTGTTTTAGTACTGTTGCATTATATGCTTTCGATTTAAGGTTCTTGTTATGTGATCCAGGCTGGGAAAACATTGAGTGCAAGAAAATGGCATGCTGCATTTTCTCCAGAAGGGTATCTGGATATAGGAAAGACTCTAGGTCGAATACACCGTGGGGTAATTCAATTTTTTTTTTCTGTTAAATTTTTGTTTTATTATATGTTACGAAGTATATCATTTTTATTTTTCTTTGTTCACTTGCATTGATTAGGAAACTTCATCATGTTAGCAAATCTGATGCAACTTTATCATGTTAATAATAACTAATGTTTCTGGGAATTAATACCTCGATTTTTCTTTAGAACATGAGATTTATTACCATTATCATGCAAGACATTCCAATATTTAAGATCATTTTGAGACATTCTTTAATACAGATTTAGACAAATTAGTATAAGTAACAGGGAAGATTACGAATATACATGTAGCTTGTTATATATATACAAATTAATTTATATAAAAAGTTGTACAAAATAATTATGATGTAATTTATTTCAAAATCAATTTTAAAAAATTGATTTAAAAATGAGATTTATATTTTATTATATTGATTTATAAATGAGGTATACTTTATTTATATATTATATCTTAATTTTATTTTTTTTGTTAATGTGAAATTTTTCGAGAAGAACAAATCTAAAAAATATAATTTATACACAATTTATGAAAGTGTAGCTTGTTATATATATAGAAGTTAATCTATCTAAGAAGGAATCTCAAAAATAGAATTTATGTTTCAAATCAGGGAATCCATCCATCAATCAGGGGAGAAGTCTGGGAATTTCTACTGGGCTGCTATGATCCGAAGAGTACATTTGAGGAAAGAGATGAGATAAGACAACGTAGAAGGTAAACATTCTAGAATTGTTTTATAATTGAAGAGTTTTGCATTGTTTTTGTAAAGTTAAAAGATTTATAATTATGTTGTCAGGGACTTATATAATACATGGAAAGAAGAATGTCGTATATTGTTTCCTCTGGTAGGAAGTGGTAGGTTTGTGACAGCACCTGTGATTAGTGAAGATGGGACACCAAGTCAAGATCCATTGGTTATGTTGGAAAATAATCCAGAAAATGGACCAATTGTACTCCAAGAGGTTAATGCTCCAAATAATAACTTAGAAAAGGTCACAGACAAGAGAATTATCAATTGGTTGCTAACGCTCCATCAAATAGGTTTGACAATATTTATATTTCTCCCTCAATTTATTTTCAAAATATTTTCAATTTTATTTACATGTGTTTCACATTTAAATACATGAATTATTTAATAATATTTTATTAAATAAGTGTTCTATTACTCTCATTATTCCAATAATCTTTTAAAGTTTTGAGTATCACTCCCATTCCTAATAACCTTTAATTATTATTTTCAAGCTTCCTATGTTATGTAGACAATAATTTACTATTTTTGCTTTGCTTTTATGATATTAAATGCTCAATGGTACTTAAGAAATTGCACATATTTAAAACATATTTTCCATTGCATCATTTCTTTGGGTTAGGATGCATTCCAATTTTGTCATAATGGGATGAAATCCCATTAAATGATCCTAATTCTTGCACAAATGCATGTTTCAGGTCTGGATGTGATTCGCACAGATCGAACATTAGTTTTTTATGAAAAGAAAGAAAACTTGTCAAAACTATGGGATATTCTCAGTGTTTATGCTAAAATAGATTCAGATGTTGGCTATGGTCAAGGTGAGTTTTTAAATAAGTGAAGTTCTGTAATCTTAAATACTTTGTATAACCATATTTGGACATTGACCAACACACATAATTTATCTTATTATAACTTTTAGGTCTTATTTACCTTAACATAAATCATAATTTCATGTAACTTGAACACCCACAACCTTCAAAAGAAATATTCTATGCACAAACCATCATTTTAATTTTTTTTTTTTTGTAACTAAATAAAAATACCTATATTTCTGATAACCCTTTTATTCACCTTTGATCAAGTGGGTTAGTCAAATTGTTTATTAAATCCTTTAATTATTTTTCATTCAACTTAATAGAGAAAAATATTCATTAACCTTTTTCACTTTAAAGTTTACACTTTTAGGAGTTGGTTTATTTTATATCTTGTTTTCAAGGACTGGTTTAAGAAATAGTAAAATAAATGTTTTATTTTATTATATGAATATTTCAAAATAAGAAACAAAATGAAAATAAGACAATTTTTTGTGAGTATTAATGAGAAAAGAAAAAATGATTTACTTTTTCAAACCAAAGAAGCTCTAAAAGTAAACCTAACTCATAATTAACCTATTTTTTACTTCATGGTGATAATGTTTGCAGGAATGAGTGACCTATGCTCTCCTATGATAATACTTCTTAATGATGAAGCTGATGCATTTTGGTGCTTTGAGCGTTTGATGCGTAGATTGGTAAACTCTAATCCTATTTAACACAAAATTAAGTTAATTTCCTTTATTACTTGTTCCAAACTAAAATTTGAATATTTACCATCATATACGAAATTAAAATATGTTTAAAGAATAAGTACAAGAATTCAATGTAATAAGTTAAATATTAATTAAGATATACTTCTAATTGTATTAAACTATATCTTTGTTTCTCACTATCTACATTGTTTAACTTTTTTTAAGCGAGGAAATTTTAGATGCACTAATAACTCTGTTGGGGTCGAGACTCAGTTAAGTAATTTGGCTACAATCACTCAAGTAATTGATCCAAAACTTCATCAACATATAGGTATTTTTCTTGTGTCTATTTTCATTATAAATCATGTTGTTTTTGTGAGATTGTGTTAAGAATAATGAAAGAGAAAATACTGCAAGATCATTTTTAGTGCTTAGTATTTGGTTATATATACTTTTGTTGTCACTGATTTACATATTCAACAATGCATCGTTTTATTATGGGCATGGTTACCTTGTCATTCACAAAAGTAACAGTTGTTTTTTGTTCTTGGAGCACAGAACAAATTGGTGGAGGTGACTATCTGTTTGCTTTTCGAATGATAATGGTTCTATTTCGACGAGAATTTTCCTTCTGTGATTCATTGTACCTTTGGGAGGTTAGTTTTATTTCTGTTCTAATCTATTCAATCTCATTTCTTGATCAAAGAAACATTATTTACAACTAGTACAACTTATGAACTCACCATAAATATAAAAAAAGTTGTTATTTTTAAATTTAGTGAGCTATTACATTTGTTTTTTTCTTGAATGTGTTTGAAGTGATTAATGAGTTGAATTGAACAGATGATGTGGGCACTGGAATATGATCCTGACTTGTTTTGGATGTATGAGGAGGCTGATGACAAATCTGACGAATCGAAAGGAAGATTGAAGTCATTACGTCATTATGGGAAGTATGAGAGAGAAAATGTGAAAAATGGAGGAAAGAAAGGGGAAGAACAACCCTTTCCCATATCTGTTTTCCTTGTTGCAAGTGTCTTGAAGGAGAAAAGTGCAGTTTTACTCCAACAAGCACGAGGCTTGGATGATGTTGTCAAGGTTTCCTTTTTCATCTCATTTCTTAGCCTTAAGTTCATATTCAATTATAGATTCAACAATTACATTACATTCATATAAATTTTCTCATGGAGAAACATAAATATATTAATAAAAATTATATAAAAAATTGTTAAAAATTATAAATATAAAATTAAATTAATGTATATAAAATAATATAAATTTTATCTTATTTAACTGATTTTATAAAAATAAATTAATCTTAAAGTTATTTTTTTTAATATAAAAATTTATTTTAATAAATTTATTAAGTCTTATAAAATTAGTTATTATCAAATTGTTATTGAGTTATTTATTTATAAACTCACGTTTTAACGTGAAGAAAATGTATTAAACATTTTATATAATTAAAAATAAAATTGCATTTTAACTAAAAAATTTTCTTTTTCAATATTAATTTATTTATTCTTAAGAATAATACAATTATTTTAAGGTGATATGTAGAAATAGTTGTAACACTTCACAATTTTAGCTTCTACTTTCATATTTACTAACTTCTCGCTTTCACTCCTTAATCTTAATTTAATTCTTCTCAGATATTGAATGATGTAAATGGAAATCTGGATGCCAAGAAAGCTTGTGTGGCTGCACTGAAACTTCACAAGAAGTATCTGAAAAAGGTATTGTAAAATATACTTTTTCTACATTTTCATGTTTCTATATGATACTAGTGAAAAAAAAATTGCATTAAAATAAAGGATTAAACATAGTGATTTTATTAATTTAGATATAAAAAAATCGTGTTTATAGCATATTGGTTCTATGAATACATGATAAAAAAAATTATAATTTCAAGACTGAGAAAAATAGATCTCAATTATGCAACTAAATAATTACAAGAATATATAATATGAAGTTCTACCAACAGTAAATTATATGTAATTAAAATAATAATGATACACAACATAACTTAAGTTTTTTCCCATTTTGTCATGCTTAAAGTTAAACCTATTATGATTGTATTCTAACATTTCCTTAAAGTATTACTGATATCATTATTAGCTCCTAATCATTTTACTCATTTTTTGTTGAAGGAAGCAAAATATTATCTATCTTGATATCTATATTTGAATAAAGAAAAATGAATTCTATAGTTTAAGCATATCATGCACCAACAACAACCTTTTGTTTGATTATCTTTGTTTATGAGAATGAGTACTAAAAGAATGCCATATATTAATGATAAAAAATATTGGTCAATCGTATTATTTTTGTCTAGTGGAAACTAAAATGGTCGGTTTATACTAATAAATGATACATAAAATCAGAAAATTATGTTGAGAAAAACATTGATATATCTAATATTTGTGATTGATGCAGGCTAAGAATCCCTAAGAGTAATGTTTTGTGGAGTCCTTGTTAAGAAGACAACATTGGATCTTCTATAAAAATTTAATTATATTTTATACAAATTTGAAAAAAAGGGTTTCAACCATTGTATCATGAAACACGATTGTTGTATGTTAAACTAATCATATTTTTGGTACATATATTTAATGTAACCATGGTTGCACAAAAAATCATTATGTACAACCATTTTCCTTATATTTGTAATGAATTTTACACAATTCAAGAAGAAGAAGAAAGTACAAAATACACGATATAATTATTTGTACGAGTAAAATTAATTTATTATTTCATTTCTTAGCATCAGTATTGTATTATATTTTTTTAGTAAAGTCATGTTTTATTTACGTCTACTAAATGCTCAATTGGATTAAACAATATTATAAAATAAAATTTGGTAAAACAAAACTGAATTAAGAAACATCCTACCTTTAAAAAATTAATCAAAACATAAATTTACTATATATGTTATTACTAATGTTATAAAAAATACATATATTTTCAGTACTAATTTATCACTAAATAAAAAATAATTAAAACATAATTCATTCTGTCTAATAATATAAAAATAATAATTTAATTCATCTAACTTCAACTATATAAAGTACAATAATTTATAACTTACATTAATAATAATGAGTATAAAGAATAAAAAATATTCTCTATTAATACTTTTTAAGGAATTTCATCTATTTCAAATTATTTATATTAAAAAACATAATTGGAAATTACATTGATATGACATTATAAGAATTTAATAGAAAATAATACACATGAATCATTGATGTGTCATTGTAGTTGGGTAGGACATAAATCTTGGATATAAAGCTTTTATATATGTTTGAAAACTGATACATTACTTTGGTTTTAATGTTTTAAATATTAATTGACTACTAAAACATATTTAATAATATTTACTATTGCAATAGAGTAGGTATTAATTTTATTTTATTAAAATTAGATGAGCGATTATTTTAAAATTATGAAAAAATTATAATTTAATATGATTAAAATAAAGTAAGTATAATTTTTCTAATTTAAAAATGACTATTGATTATATGTTGAACCCAAAAATTCCAAATTACAATAAATTTTAATTTTTTTCTAAAAATTTGAAAGGTTAAAATTTTAAAATATTTTGATTTATGTTTTTAATTTTAAAATTATTTTTTTAATAAAAATTATTTAAAATTCTATTATATGTAAAACAGATTAAATATATATTTAAAGATTAAAATTTTAATAACAAATATTAATTAATTTTAAATATTTGACATAAAAAATACAAAATAATATGAAAAAAAATATATTAAAATTTTCAAAATTTTCTATTAAAAATTAAAATTCTACAAGTTTAAAAAATAAAAAATAATCTCATAAATTTTTAAAATTTTAATCACTTCTGAAATAACCTATCTATTTCATATATTTTACCATAAATTATTTTAAATTTTTTATAAAAATAAATTACCCTATAATAGTTATAAGGTAATAAGGGATTTTTCAAATAAAATACTCAATTACTTCGATGACAATTTTTTAAAATATAAAATAAACTAAACAGAATAAGAAACTTGCGACAAAAGTGTAGCCCAATTGAAATTGGGGCTTGAGGGGAGTGAGAAAAAAAGGAGTTGGCAAACACATCCATTCATGTTATTACCAAAACTTTTGAGAGTCACATCAACCACCCTAATTCATCACTACCAACACCTTAATTTAAAAGCTTAATTCCAGAACTACATTTATTATTTCTGGTTGCAAGCAAGCACTGATACTATTATCAAGCTAAATTTAATGCAATGTTGATTAAGCATCAACGATTTCAGCAGATTCAGCAGCAGCTAGCACAAGATCAGGATGAACATTTCCTGCAGAATCCAAAGCATTGGGAAGTCCCAGAGATTTCAAAGCCAGATGGGCTGCTTTCTGCCCTGATATCATCATTGCTCCAAATGTTGGACCCTGCATTTCCATTTAGCCGAAGCCCAAACAAATTGGTTTCCAAAAGGTTGAAACACATAAGCTATTTAACACTAACCTTTTAAAAATAATTTAAAGCATTGTTTCACTACATAGAGTAAGTTACCATGTATATAATCTACATAAAATAGAACATTATAAAAGACGTACTTTTTATCTAATCAACATTTATTTTTCCTTTCCAAATCTTATTTTTTTCTTAGTTCTATTTATAAAAAGAGTTGTCTCATTATGCACTATTTTACTTCCTTATCAGTTCCAGCACCATCATGTAAATATGCAGATGTCTAAGCTAAAGAGTTAATCAATCTCAAAAGTACTAAATACAGATAAAAATCTCAAATTAGACAAGTGTGAGTAATGAATATCAAGAGAGTTTTTTTACCATTCTTGGAGCACCATCAATCTCAGCAACTTCCATTCCGGTGACAATCATGCCAGGCACAATTTCCCTAGTGAGTCTGACAATGGCATCCTCTGCCTTGTTCATGTCAAGGGCCTTCATTCCTGGCACACTATCAATCAGCCCAATGCTCTTCAGCCTCTTAACCCCAGTGGCTCCAAAGGGTCCATCATGGCCACAAGAACTCACCACCACTTTAGCCTCCATCACATTGGGGTCCATGCAGGACTGAGTGTCATGGTTCATGGAAACCAAGGCCCAGTTGGTGACAACCCCACCAACTCTCCCATTTTTCACGATGAGGTCCTCAGCTGCCACAGCATTGAAAAGCTTGACGTTTGGCCTGGCCAAGAGCTTGCTCATGATGGTGGAAGTGAACAATGCAGCGTGCTTGATCACCACGTAGTTGTCTTGCTCGTCATACTCAAGACCAAGCTCGTCAAGGAAAAGATGTGCTGGCTTACGCACTATCTGCACTTCCACATTCACAATACCATTAGATTAGATCATCTTTTCCTTCCTTTTAACATTTTTCTACTTTTCTTTTCTTTTCATACCCTTTAGAACTTTTTCTTGTTTCAAAGACCCTTTAATATATTGTTATACTGTTAATTCAAATTTATTAAATTATTCATACATATATATATATATATATATTACATTTTTTTACTATTTGTTTCAAAATCTTTAATAAACTTTTTTCTTTTATAATGACGCTTTAATATACTCTTATAGTATTAATTTTTCCGTCCTTTAATTTTAAAAAATATTAATTTTAATTATTTTTTATAGTTAAATTTAATATTCAATAAAGTTAAAAAATATATCATTTTAGTCATTATTTATATCTAAATATATAGTAATATTTATTATTATAAAATTGATAAAAAAAAAATTATATACTTTAAACATTTAGAAGATTAAATAAATTTTTCCAAAAATATAAAAATAAAAAATAATTTTCAAACCAAATATAATTAAAAATATATTTATTCCTTTATTAATTATCATTTTTCACATAATTTAATATTTGGTACTTATCTTTAATATACTTCTTTTTTATAATTACTCTTCAATATTCTATCAAACTGTAAATTAAAATTTATTAAATTACCCATATATTCTTCTCATTTTTCATTATTTTTTTCATACCCTTTTAATATATTTTTTTACAATAACTCTTTAATTAAAATTTATTAATAAAACTATAAAATTATATTATATATTTAAAATCTACATATTTTAAAATAATAAAAAATTATATTAGAGGGAATGTTTATAAACATTTCTCCCTTATATAAAACATATCCCGAAAACCCCTCAACAATCCTAAATTATGTTAAATTAATTTAAACCCTTTGAATTGAGGGATCAAAGAACGATGTCATAAAACTAATTCAACTTATAATGTCAAAAGACATGCAACTTTTTTTCTTTGAAAAGTCCAATTTAACTTTTGACCCATCCAATTCAGTCAGATCTTAAACTTCTTTTAGTTGGTATCGAGGTACAGAATCAAGAAAATTTAATGAAAATTTAATAAAAATTAAACATTAATACCACGATTTTTTTTCCTGAAACAGAATCAAATACTAAATACTAAATAGTAAAAAAAGAACAACTCCCAACAAAATTTATAATCTTGGTTATCAGGTTACCAGTAGCAGAAGCGAGACTCGTCTATCATTTCTGTGTAAAGATTAGGGTATCCTTTTAAACTAATATTTAACATTTCTCTTTATATCCATTAAAACCTTTCAAATATACACACAAAATATCACTGACTAAAAATATAAAATAAATTTATCAAATGGTGAAAATAAAAATAAATTTCTAATTATTTTACAAAAAAGAAAAACTATAATAAATTAAAGTGTGATTAAATAAAATCTCATCATATGAATAACATTCTTTCAGTATAGTTGTGAATACTTAAATCGGAATGTCATATACTTCCATAGTTAGTCTTTGGTAAAGAGTCTTCAAGATCGAGATTTTTCAAATTTTTATAAATTTTTTTATATTTTTTTGAAATTATATATTTAGTTTCTTTAAATTTATTTTTTCTTAAAAATATTTGTTTTAGAATAAAAATATATATTTTTTAATTTGAGTTAAATATTTTTTATAAAAATTCATTGAAACATGTATCATAATAAATAATACAATTTATATTTTGAGATTCTCGAAGTGCATCAGAATCAGTCTCACCAATAACCACATTTGTTACTCTAAAAAGCTTCTCTTTGAAGAGAAAAGAAAGTCTATGTCATTAAATATAAATTTTATTGGTACTATAAAAGTAAAAAAAAAAAAAAACTGTTTTTGATAAAGGTTTTTACGATTGAGTTTGAAGAAAACAAATAACGGAAACAAAACAATAATGAATAATAATAAAAAAAAACAAGTTAGATTGACATAAATGGAGTTAGGAATGTTACAGTTACCGACCATGGCGGAGAAGAGCTGGCCACCGAGCCACGCGCCACCGCCGGGGCTGACGGACTGTTCGACAATGGCAACATTGACGGCGGGGTTCTTGCTGAGTTCGTAGGCGCAGGACAGCCCAGCGGACCCGGCGCCGACGATCACGACGTCGGTATCGGCGTGTGTGACCATGTCAGTCATGTAGCGGCGCGTCATCTCACGCGACACGATCGACTCCTTGATCGGGTGGAACTTGAAGGAGGCGAAGTCGTAGGGCGGTGATGGCGCGGCGGACATGGACGCGCGTGGAGCATGGGAACGGCGCGTGGGGGTGGCATGGGTGGGTTTGGGGGCGAGGAGGGATGAAGAGGGTGGTGAGCGGGTGGGAGTGGAGAGGAAGGAGGAGGAGGAGGTGATTGCGGAAGCCATGAGAAAGAGTGATGATGGAGAGGGTTGAGTGAGGGAGGTATTTATGGGTGATAGATTGTGAGCACGGGTTTTAGAGAGTGTGCATGGAAGACACGTGGCAGTCTTCTTGGGAATCAACGGTGCAGAGTTTTGTGTTGTTTGCATCAGTCACAGAGTAGTGGTGCATGCTGTCAATGGTTGATGCTGCGCTGTAAAAACACTCATCTTAAACATGACTTTGTTTGTTCTTGGTTATGGATTATTCTTTTTCATAAATTTTTTATTTTTGTCTTTAAAGTACAATTTAAATTCATTTATTTTACTGTTTAAAGTATTCTTTAACTTACTTTTAAGACAAATAAAATATTTATAACAATGAAAAAAAATTAAAACTAAAAGCAAAATATGATAATTTGTAAATAGGCACTTTCAAATTAAATTAAAATATTAGTGGGTGTATGGTTAATTGAATTTTTTTTAAAAATAATACTATTTAAAAAAAATAAACAACTAAACCTATTATATCTTTATTTGCTAAACTTATTTATATTGGTTAAGTTGATTTAAATAGACATATTTACTATTCATAAATAAAGAATCAATCTTTAACATTAATAAGTTTTTCTTTTTATAGAAAAATATTAAAATAAAAAATTTTATTACTATTTGTGTATAAAAATTAATTAATTATATTATTTAGATATATATATATATATATTAAATATCTAGAAAAATTTAAATAAATATTATTAATAATACATAATAAATTTGAATATAAAAACTATATAGATAAAAATATAATTTTTTATTATTAAATATTAATGTATAGGTAAAAAGAAAAATAAATCTCATTGTATTATAAATATAATTTTGTATTATATTTATATTTTTACATGTAGAAATTTTTTTACAAAATAATAAAATTTAAAATTAAACTTAAATATTTTATTTAAAATATTTTTTGTACTATAATAAAATAAAATTATTTTATATATTAAATATAATAGTTAAATATATATATTTTTTAAAATAATTATAATTAATATTAAATAATTATTTTTAATATAAAATTTATTGATTAAAATTTAAATTATGTAATATTAAATTATAATATTTATTATAAAAATTTGAATGTGAAATTATAAATATCATATAATATTACTTAATATATATATATATATATATAAATATATATATATATATTTCATATATATATATATATATAAATATTATTNNNTATTTTAAATAAAATATTTAATTTTAATTTTAAAATTTATTATTTTATAAAAAAAGTTCTATATAAAAAAATAAATATAATATAAAATTATATTTATATTATATTTATAAATTTTATTTACATAAATAATATTATTTAAATAAAATAATATATAATTGAATCTCTCCTTAATTTAAATACAGATCTATATCTATTTTATTATCTTTTACATAAATAATATTATTTAAATAAAATAATACAAAATTGAACCTTTCCCAAATTTAGAACTAGACTTAATTTATTCTAACCATCAATTTTGAGCTGTTATGTTTTTTTTTTTAATATATAAAAAATAAAAATGAAAAATTAATATTAAAGAAAAACATTTAATTAAAAATAAAAATTTTAATTAGAGTTTAAATAATATTTATATATAAAATATTAAAATTAATATATTATTTAAATATATATTAAATTATCTAAACATATTTAAATAATTATTAATAATATTAAATAATAATTTTTATTATATTTTATAAATATATATAATTTTAAAATTATTATTAATATAAAATAAATAATATAAATAAATATTAAATATAAAAATTAAATATTAATATTTTAAAATAATTATTATTAATATTAAATATGAATTATAATAAAAAATAATATAAATACAAATTTAATTTATATCATATATTTAAAAAAACTAAATATTATATTTACATCGAGTTTTACAGACCTTTGGCTTTTTTTTTAATTCTTATGGAGACAATGAAATAAAATAACAACGGAATTTGCCTCTAGTTTTACTTGTCTTTTTTAACAAAGAGATATAAGTTTTTCTATAATATATATATATATATATATATATATATAATTTAAATTTTAAGAAAAAGTATTTTTATAAAAAATAACTAAAATAAATCATATTTAATTGATTTTTAATAATTAGGTACTATATTAGTAAATTAAAATTAATCCGTAATCATTACAGTATCAATTTTAATTTATTTAGTAATTGAACTCTAAAAGTAGAAAACTATCTCATAAATATTTTTTATTATCATTACTATTAATATTATTATTGTAAAAATATGGAAAGGATTCTGCAAAAGTAATCCTTTTATATATTTCTATTAATTAGTCACTTTTTATTTTTTTATTTAACTGGTTAAATCTTCTTGCAGTAGTTATTAATATAACAATGCATAGAATATATAAAAGCATTTATAATAATTTTTCAATATTTATTATTCATTGTTTGGTTGTTCTCTTTCTCAGAGAAATGGTGAATAAAAATATCTAAAACTATTATTTAAAGAATCATATCATTAATTAATTATCAAACTCATAAAGAAAATGAAAGAAGGTAACTTCCAGAAAATAAAAATTGCTTTCTAAAAATAATTTATACCGTTAAAAGAATTTTTACATAAATTATTAATGGTTTGGTGGTGGGGTTTAGTCTCACAAACTTTTTGTGATATTAGCCACCAAAAAGGTTCATTCTTTTTGTCATCACATGCAGTGTGAAATTAAATATATGGGTTCACTTTCTTCTGTGTAAAGACATCACGGATTGTATCAAAACAAAACTCTAGGTTTTGTCCTTTGGAAATTTGAATTTATGAAGAGGCATTGAAAAGGAACATAAGCTTCTATTATATACCTATCATTTCCACCTCTCTCATTTCTTCTATATTGTTCTTGCAAGATGAGTCATGATGACAATTCCACCTTTGAAAGATACTTCTATTTGCATGGGGATTCATCTCTAGAGTTTCTCAGCAAAAGTTTTGCTATTTTATAAAATATGTAGTAGTTTTTTTTTGTTTATGTTTAAGTTAGTTGGTTTTTGAGACTCATCAAGATCAAAATATACTTTAATGATAATAAAACATTTGTAATGATATTTAAGATAATTTAGGAGCAAAAATTTTATAGTTATTAAATATGAGTATATATTTATCAATGAAAACCAATTTTTATCCCATGTCTTGTGTTTTTTTTGTCTGTCTTTATATACAAATAATTGTTTTAGTAATACGAAAAAAATTTATCATTGTTTTCAATTTTATGACTTTTTTTACCTTTTATATAATTTTTTTAATATTCCTTCTTAGATATTAACTTTTTTTTCTTTAATATTTATGAATATTTATAAATATTTCTATTTATCTTGAAATACATAATATAATATAGTATAATATATATATATATATATATCAACCATTTTCTCAATTTTAATATTTAGAATAGAAATGTAATTAAATTTTACAAGGTGAAATATTTACTATAGAGATTAAGACAAAATATTAAATTATATGTTTAATCTATCTTATATTATTTACAATTTTTTATTCTGATGATTCATTATAATTTTTTATGACACTCAAAATAGTCACGTTATTAGATATTTATTTTAGTTGGAAGGCTTGAAAAAAATAACAAAACATATTTTTTTATGAAGTATTTTTGTTATGATAAAGTTTAGTAATGTGTGATAATTTTTTTTTTTATGATAATCCGATAATTGATTTTTGAAAAAAAACACGTTGATATTTTTGCTGAGAGTATGATGATATTGATAACAGGAACACTAAAAGAGAAAAATAGGAAAAGACAAAAATCCAAAATCAAGAATTTAGTAAATGGTCCAAACCTTAAATCTTAAAAGATGATGTACTAATTTAATTAAAATTCTCTAAAGACCCAAATAATGTGATAAAGAGGTTTTCAAGTTATCTTATTAATGAATATAGATTTCATTTTATGAAACAAGGTATTAGACATAGAATTTGAAAACTTTCACACAAGAATCAAAAGAATATTAAATTTGAGCTACCTAAAAAATTAAGAAGAATTTCTTAGAAGGATCTAAAGCAACATTCACAAAATAATAAAGCATTACTTAGACAATTAAAAAATCGGTATTGCGACAATTTAATTTGTCTAAATTTTAAAGTATGAGGAAAAAAATAAAAGGAATACTCATAATCCTAACCACTAAAACCAAGTGAACTTAGTTCAACAATATTATAACTTTAAATAAAGGATTGAATTTCCTATTTCAGAAATCATATTGAATTGAATGCTACTCTGCCTTTCGTGAATCTCTATCTTTGGTTTAATTATTCCAATTCTTGCTTCCCTATTCAACTATGCCTTCAATCTTTCACTGAGAAATATGATGTAAGACTCGAATACAGTTGTTAGATGTTTGCATCATTAGGCAAAACCATGAGTTTTCTGACGAATTTCCATTGTTCCAAGTTGTTAAGTACGAATCCCAACGATACCCGTATTTCTTCACCTGAACAGCAAAACCTTGTCTGTCTTTTACATCAATTTCAAATTTCGAATATTCACTCGGGATTCCAACTATGTAGAACAACCACATGTGATCTAATTTGTCTGTGACTAGATCTTCTTCTAGATCCACAGGTATTGTGGCAGCAAAACAATCCCGGCTTACTAAATTTGGAGGACACATCCGTAAAACTCTTTCACTTCTGGAACAAGCTGAGAATACTACACAGCAAGCAACGCTGTCAAAACTATTCCTAAGGGAAAATGAATCTATGGTTATTAAATTGTCCATACCCTCATGTTGATTGTGAAACCATTTTGGTATTTCACTTCCTGGAATAATACATGAAATGAATGGAGGTCATGTTCCGTATTCACTCTTGAAATGATTGTATTGGTAGAGTGCCTAGTACAACAGACATAACTATATGTTAATTCCTGGGTTCCTACACACACAAAGTAGAGGAAAAGAAAAAGACCAGAAGGAAGGAACATGCACACACCTGAATAATTTGTATCATCCATGAAAATCCCATGCTTATGCAGTATTCACTCTCAACTAATTCTGGGCAGTTGAAAATATATAATCCTGCTTCACTTACATAAGTTTTACTTCCACTGGGTGGTGATGGCAACTCAGTTCGTGAAAGGAGCTCACACAAATATTTTAATTGTCGCCAATGCTGCATGTTTAGATAATACAGTTTTGAACAACCAGAGATATTCAGATATTCAAGGTTTTTGAGGCCCAATATACCGTCGGGTAAGCTTACTAGATTTTTGCAGTTTTTCAAATTCAAAATAGTAAGCTTTGTTAGAAAACCAATGGATGGATCGATCTGTCTAAGTTTGCTACATCCTTCAAGATTCAGGTATTCAAGATGTATGGCCTCTGCGAACCGTGGTAACATTGTAAGACTCATGCAGTTTTTCAAATTCAAATTAGTAAGTTTTGTTAGAAAACCAATAGATGGATCAATCTGCCTAAGTTTTGTACATCCTTGAAGATTCATTTTTTCAAGATTTATGGCCTTACACACATTGGGCATTTTCATTAGATTTTCTGAACCAGAGATATCCAAACATCTCAAATTGTGTAGTGGCTGCAATGAAGGGCCAATAGTATGAGTTAAAATTAATAATGACCCTTGGCCTATTTTTGTTTCTTTGATTAATCAGAGCAAAAGAAAATAATATAAGATAATATTTTTTTTTTCATTATTCATTAAAAAAATATATATTTTAATAACCATAGTTCTTTGATGTTGCTATCAAGTTTTTCCGGCTGAAAACTTGGAGGCAAACAATAAAAAAGATAATTATCCCACTCCAGATATCCTAACTCATTGGAAAGATGATTAAGGTTTCCACAAAAATTCACACCCTGAAGTATGAGTAACTGAAGATTACTCAATTTGGATAGAGCGTCAGCCTTTATTGTTGCCTCATGAAACTCTGATGTCACTTTTTGAACCACTATGGCTTCAAGATTTTCTACAGCCTACACCATGCCAAACCAGAATAAAATTGTTTAGCTCTTTTGAAGATTTACATATTGTATAAAGATCACAACGAATGACTATACCATATTGTCCCACATAACTTTATATGGAGATCTTTGTAATCCCATAACCTACTCCACTTTCTTGACTCCTTTAGTAATTTTTCTCTAACAATACACTTGCCCATATCTACCAACAAATCATGCATGACTACCCATATACCTGAAAACCTTATGAGTGCTTTATCAATAAGAACTTCTAGACAATAGTCAAGATGAAATCCTCGAAATTCTAGAACTTTCTTCAAAAATTGCACTTCAGTATTATTGAAGAAGCAAGCAATATCGAAAAATATTTCCTTTTCTGTATCATCCATATGATCAAAACTAATTCGCAAGACATCCATTATATCTTTGCTTTTGTTTTCCCTTAATCTAGTCAATGCACTTCTCCATTGTGAGACACTTCGACCAAACAAAGATGAGCCCAGTACTTCAATTGCTAAGGGATGACCTTGAAGATATGACAATATAATGTTTGTATATTCTTCATAACCACTCATTACATAATTACTCTACATAATTACTCTTGAAAGCATTTTGGTAAAGTAATCGACCAACATCTCTTTGATTCAATGGCTGGACTTGCACTACTAGAAAAAAACTTTTTTACGTCGGTTAAATTGAACATTTAACGTCGAAAAACGAGGCGACGTTGAATCAGGCGACGTTAAATTTAACGTCGGTTATTTTAATAACCGACGTTATATAGTAAACTTTTAACGTCGGTTAAGTAACCGACGTTAAAATTTTATTATTTTATTATATTATATTAACGTTCTTAGTATAGGGTTTCAGTTTCATAAGGTTCTTGAGACGATTCTTCTTCAGAGTAGAACGCTTAACCTCCACAGGTCCAGTTTCTCAAATGTAAACTTGGTCCAAACAATAAACCTCCCAAGGGACAGTGGGGGTTTCATCGCCCTCTAGTGTTTGAACGGAGACGAGAGGCCTTGCTGCTGCTGCTGCACTTGGGAACCCATTCTCAAAAAGTTAGCTACTAAGAAGGCAGAACCAAACACAAATGAAATGAACAACAAAATGCTCCAGTTTTACTTTGAAAAATCATGGCTCATACAAAAAGAAAAACAGAGGCAAAAACGATAAAATGAACAACAAAAATGAAAACAGAGGCAAAAAAGAAAAAATGAACAACGAAAATAAAAGTTACCTCCGATTAGAGAGACAGAGTGAAATAGAGGGAGAGAGAGAGCGAAAGAGGGAAAAATGGCAGCAGAAAGATAGGGGAAGCGCGCAACAAAATAGGGTTGAGGGGTTTGAAATAATAACCATCAACGTCGGTTACTAAATAAACCGACGTTAAATTAATTATTTAATGACTATCACGTCGGTTAAATAAATAACCGACGTTGTTTTGTAATTATATTTACAATTTTGCCACTGCGTATAAAACAACGTTGGTTATATTTATAACCGACGTTGTTTGATGACGTTGAATCCCATTATTGTAGTAGTGTTGGTAAACATCATCTACTCCATGTCTCCTCAATATATGTTTATCCCTAGAAATAATGATGATTCTACTCCCTCCACCCAAGCATTCACGTAACAGATTTTCTCTACTCCCTGTAAACATCTTTAATTGTTCGACTTGATCAACGTTATCTAGAATAATGAGTGTCTTACCATTGCGTAACCTAGTCCATATCAAACATGTTTCCTCCGAAACATTTTCAATCTCTAATTTTGTTTCATTTAGACATTGAGAAAGCAATTGTTTTTGTACTCCCAATATATTAGAATCTTGATAAAGTTTGCTTACATTGTCAATAAAACAATGAAGATCAAATTTATCAAAAGATTCTTTCATATAAAGCACGAACAAGGGTTGTTTTTCCTATACTATCCATCCACTAACTCCAACAACATGCACCTTATTAATAGAATTCAAAAATAAAAAATTTTGATAATTTATCTGTTAAATGTCATAAATATATTTTATTATCTTTTATAAATTAACGATTAGGAATCTTCGATAATTATTATTGTAACAGCAAATCTCCTGTAATCTCTCTCTTAATTGTATATTCCTAATAATTTGTCATATTAATATAAAAGATATACTCTGCCACCTATTTAAGAAAGGGAGGCTGCTGAAGAATAGTATCAAACTTTTCTACAAATATTGTATCATATTATAATGTGTTTACTTTTGTCTTGATATTTTGACATGGTATCTAGAGTTAGGTTGGTGATTAGAGTTGTGTAAGGTAATAAAATTAGTCTTGACACTATTTGTCATTCAACCCTTTGGTGGTTCCTTTTGGTAGTTCCTTTTGATGGTTCTCTTTGGTGGTTCCCTTTGGTGGTTCCCTTTGATGGTTCCCTTTGGTGGTTCCTTTTGGTGGTTCTCTTTGGTGGTTCTTTTTTGTGGTTCAGTTGTATTTTGGTCTTGTGCCTTGGAATTTTTCTGGGTGATCTGGAGTAAACACAGGATTTGCAATCAGGTTTTGTTTCTGAGAATTTTTTATTTTTTTTTTCATCATGTCTTATGATAAGTCTGATTCTTTTCTTGTTCGATTTAATGGTAAAAATTATTTTGCTTGAGAATTTCAATTTAAACTATTTGTCAAAGGAAAAGAATTATGGGGTCATATTGATGGGACACTTCCAGCACCTACAGATCCCGCGGATTTGGCAAAATGGGAAACCAAAGATGCCCAAATCATGACTTGGATACTTAGCTCTGTTGAATCTCAATTTATTCTTAATCTTAGGCCTTATAATACTACTAAGGCCTTATAATACTACTAAGGATATGTGAGATTATTTGAAAAAAGTTTATCATCAAGTTAATGCAGCTCAGAGATTTCAATTGGAGTATGAGATGACTAATTTCACACAAGGAAGTCTATCAATTGAGGAATATTTTTCTGGTTTTCAGAATCTTTGGGCTGAATATTCAAATATTATTTATAATGGTATTTCTGGTGCAGCCCCCTCGGCTATCCAAACAGTGCATGAGACCAGTAAGAGAGATAATTTTTGATGAAGTTGCGATCTAAATTTGAACGCAGCCATGGAGCATAATACCAACTCGAATGCTCCTGTTCATGTAACCTATGCAGCACAAAGAAAGAATAAGACTAGAGATTTGCGTTCTGTCCAATGCTACAGTTGTAAAGGATTTGGTCATATTGTCAAGAATTGCCCACAAAAGTTATGTAATTACTGCAAATGTCAAGAACATCATATCACAACTTGTCCAATTCTTGATATTTTGACATTATCAACACGAGATTCTATGCCAACTAGATTATGGTTAGGAAGATATGAAAATTTATGACCCAATATATCTATTATTTTTTTAACAATCTCTTCAATCTCGTAATATTGTAAACTGAAACAAATGAAGAATATAAGGAATATCAAATCATTACTCACAATAATCAAAATAAAATGCACATGTATAGTACATGATGATAAAAATAGAATACTTTTACTTGTTTTAAATTTGGGCCAATCTGGATGTTATTAATTTTTATCTCTTTAAACTCAAGTATATATTAAAATAAACACATGAGTAAGAAATGATGAACTACATGCATATGGACATAAGAAAGAGCATACATATATAGCAAATTAAGATCGATTGTAAAACGGGAGAGGATTACGTACTTCTTTAGGATGTCCCAGCCAGAGTGCAGATTGGCCACTCGTGTGAGAGCTTCTCTCCATCTCTGAATTTCCTCCATCATTTCATTATCTTCTCTCAATCTTTCTTCATGTTCAGCAAAAGGCTTTCTGATAATATTCCCTTTGTTTTCGCACATCAGACGGATCCACATCGTAAAAGATAGGCAGAACGTGCCTTCCCGATGTTTCAATGCAATTGCAGATGTGCGCAAGTTCACGCAAGCACCAAGTTGATGAAGCATAGTTCTTTGAGAAGACCACAACGAAAATACGAGACCCTTCAATGGCATGCAACAGCTCGGGTGCTATGGATTCCCCTTTCTTGAGATGTGTATGATCTCTGAAGGCATTAATGCCCTTTTTATGAAGAGCTTCAAAGAGAAATCCAGTGAAGTTGTTGCGAGTGTCTTCACCGCGGAAGCTCACAAAGACGTCGTATGTTTGTAAGAGGTGAGATGAAGAGGAGTTGCAGTGGATGGTGGAGTTAGAAGACATTGTAAAAGTTGTGGAGAGTGATTAGTGTGAAAGTAAGCAATGAGAAGTGGTTGCTGAGTAGTAAGTACAAAGAAAGCGTGGGAAAGTAAATAAGTATGGGAGTAAGGGAAAGCTTCTCCCACTTTCCATTTAGCTTCGATGAAATTAAGATGCCATTATTCTCACTTCTCCACTTTCCAGATACCTTTTCCACAACCTGATATTGTCAACTGAAGAGAATAAGATATTCCTAACGTGTGTATGGTTCTGGCCTCCCACTACTACTGTTATCTATTATTATTACCTGCGGAAATAGACACTAAGGTACAACAACCACTAATTGCGGTAATGGCGTTTTTCTTGGAAGCTTCCCCCACTTAGCTTTAAAAATCTTAAATTCACATCAATTACTTCCATTTTGCTTTCGGTGCAGTCAAGTTGGAGTCTCTTTTATGCTTTATTTGGTTGCCCTACTTTTTCCACAGAAGATAACGAGTCAATCCTAATAATACCCTTGTGGTTTGGGCATTCAGGATGTGTAGCGAAACCCAAAACATTCAAATAGTAGGTAACTAAAAGTATACCCTTGTTGGTTCGTTCCCATGCATTGAAGATTGTATTGATTATCACTTGAATAATGTTTTTTAATATGATGAAATTTAGACTAATTTTCAGTTGGTAGGTAGAACAGGAAAATTGGTATACATGAGTTACTAATTATCTGGAGTTTATCTTAAATTGGAAACTTAATTGTGTGAACTATTGGTACACACAATTACTGATATGTCTGGAGTTACATTTTGCACCTCTACACTCTGTTCAATGTTACCATTGGTACAAAGGCCAACCTAGACTATCAATGTTTCAAGGGTTGATGCTCTGTTATGATGATATGCAGGAAGAGAAGACATTGACAACAATTTTTCTCCTGAGAAGCCTAACATAGATGGTAGTGTTTCTAGCCGACGCCTCTATCCATTACAAAACCCAACAAACGAAAGTACATTAAATAAACCACTCGTGTGTGTGATTCTCAAAATAAATATCTGAGTTCTCCCTAATGATAGGAAGCAACTTCAAGGTGTCAATCCGTAGAGGAATGAAAATGAAGACTTCATCAAATCAATATAGTATATATGCTTTTATATATAAATACAGTACAGATTTTGAGGGTTTTAAAATGTGAAATGAATTTTTGAAATTTATAAATGCAGTAGTGGAAATGTAATGAAACACTAAGGAGTAATTGAAATGAATTAAAATAAATTGTGTTCATCAGGAAATTATGAAAAAAGATGCTGCTGAAATTAAAACTAGCTAATATGCGAATGATGCAGAGGTAATGAATGAATGAATGGAATAAGGAAGCTAGAGAATGAATATTTAATTTTTATTTAGTGAATGAAATGAAATAGTGGAGTGTATTTACAATGATCCAATGCAGAATGGGAGCTTTCTGCCTTTGGAATGAAAACTGGAATTTATGAATCTAAATGCAATTGAGATTAATGCTGAAATGTAATTCAACAGTGAAATAATGCAAATGATTAAGAGATGATGCAAGAATTAAATGTATAATTAAGGTGATGCAAGTGCAGTATTAAGACAAAATTTGAATAGCCAAAGGAATGAATAGAAAGAAAGCTGAAAATCAAATTAACTAAGCAAAATGCAATTACTGGAATAAATGCAGAATGTAATATGCACTACAGTAAACCAAATCCAAATGCAGAACTATGTAATTATTCAGCAAACTATGGAAGATGAATGATAGAATGCAGATTTGAATGGCTGAAATGTAAAGGAAGTTGAAACATATATTATTGTGCAAAGTTGAAGTGGAAACAAGCAAAATTAAGAGGTTAAAAACAGAAAAGAGAATATTGGGAAAATAACCAAAATAAGAATAATGAATTCTAAAAGAAGAACACGACCAAACCAAGAACAACTAAGCAATTGAATGAATTTCAAATTTAAAAGATGTGAAACTCAAAATAAATTTAGTAAAATTGCAAGAATTGAAATTGACTTAACCTAAGTGGAAATCTATGAATACAAGATGGAAGTATAGATGCTAGATTAAATTAGTATCATAATGCCTTTAAATACAGGTTGATCAACTCAACACACTCCAACTATACCATTAAAAGACATTCGAGTACAATGCAATCAAAGATTAATCTTGACTAAAAATTGGCAAAACAATATCAAAGTAATACTAAAAAATTCTCCATCAACAATTTTGACTCAAAGAAACTACGAGAACTATTAAATTGCAGAAATAAAACATCGAAACACAAATTTAAATGGTTGGGAAATAAAATGCAACAAAAATAAATGTTAACCGAGAATCAAAATTGAATCAAACTACAAGTTTTAGACAACCTTAGTTATCATTATTCCTATTCAAGGACTTACATAGTGTATGTGAAAGATGTTCACTACAACTTTGCTTCAACTAAAACATGAATTAAACCAAAACAAAAGAAAATAAAATTGAGAGAGGGAGAAGAGCACGCGAGAATCGAGAAAAGTGAACTCCATTGCATTAAAAGCAAAAGAACAATATAAGAAAGCTAACCGAACTAACTAACTCTTTGAATGTTACGTGCTTGGAAGTAAAATGTGTAATTGAATTGTATTCTCTGTCAAATCTACTTTACATAGCTTAACATCCTACTTATACTACAAAAGTCCTAAGCTTAATGGATAAACCCTAAGCTAAGTGATATAGCCCATAACTTAAGATACATGTAATTTTGTACAATTGCTATTGTGAGCTCACTTTAAACATGTGCTAAAAATTCATTTTTGATCCAAATTAAACAATTCGACTCTCATATGAAAACTTGATGAGTTGAGATTATAATATAAAAAGAATTATCCAAATCGGATATCTGTGAACAAAAATAAAAATAAAACAAAATAGTGATTTTATATTAAAATATACATCAAAAGAATTTACTGTATAAATATAATATTTTGTATAGTTTTTATACTTAATCTAAAAATCCATAAAAATATATTATAAACATGTGTAGATTTATTTTAATATTTATTTATAAATAAAATTCAAGTTACATCATTTACATTTAAGCTTTCTAATCAATGTAAATTTTGAATAGCATCAGGGATTTGAAGTAGATTGCAGAAACTTATACATACATAAGAAGCCAAATAAGGAAGACAATAAAAAAAGTAGATATATCTTTATGAGCTCTAGAATGCAATAAATTTAAAAGCCACTTTAAGACTAATGAAAATGCTGATTGGGAATTAGCAGGAGCTTCACCTTCACAAATATTCTTCAAAAGGTCGTCCCTTGGTTCATCTAATAACTTGATATCATACAGTTTTGAACAATAAAAAATACTCAGATATTCAAGATTTTTTAGGCCCAATACACTGTCGGGTAAGCTTACTAGATTTTTGCAGTCTTTCAAATTCAAAAAAGTAAGCCTTTTAACAAGACTAATGGATGGATTGATCTGCCTAAGTTTGGTAAATCCTTTAAGATTCAGGTATTCAAGATTTATGGCCTCTCCGAAACGTGGTAACATTGTTAGACTTGCGCAGTATTCCAAATTCAAATCAGTATGCTTTGTTAGATAACCAATGACAAAGAATTTAACTCATGAGTTCAATAAGTTTTATGAGAATAAAGAAATAGAACAACAATTTACAATAACATATTTACCGCAACAAAATAGTTTGTCATAAAGAAAAAATCGTACAATCGTACAATCATAAAAATGATAAAATCAATTTAAAATAGAAAAGATTATCTAATACATTTTAGGGAAAAAGAAGTTTATACTATTGTATATTTATTCAAAAAATGTCCAACTAAGGAAGTTCAAGACAAGACTTTAATTAAAGATTGGAGTGGGAAAAACCATTAACTAAGCACCTAAGAGTTTTAGGATCTATTTGCTACATGCATATACTTGATAAAAAAATACACAAATTAGAAGACAAGAATATAAAAGGAATCTTCTTAGGATATAGCACACAATCAAAAGATTATAAAGTTTACAACTTGTAGACAAAATAGTTGAACATCAATAGAGACGTTGAAGTTAATAAAAGTGCTTTTTGGAATTGGGAAGAAGGAAAAATCAAGAAAAGTAATATAGTTGTTCCAATTTAACAATCATAAGAAGTTCAAGATGTCATAGAAGATTTAGGTACGTTTCCTTCACCTACACAATAACAAAGTTTTTACTAGAGTTTACTCTTAGATAAATAAGATCCTTGGTAGATTTATATGAAACATACAACATGACAATGCTTGAACCTAAATACTATGAAGAAGTAGCTAACGAAGAAGTATGGTTCAAGGCAATGGACATTAAAATGATTGAAAACATGGGAGGTAGTAGATCGCCTGTATGAAAAAGAAATAATTGGAGTTAAATAGACTATAAAACAAAGCTCAATATTGACGGCATCAAACAAAATCACAAGACTAGGTTGGTAGTTAAGGATTATTCACAACAACCTAGAATTAACTACAATGAGACATTTTCTCCAATTTTCCGCCTAGATACCATTAGAGCTTTAATAACTCTTGCAACACAAAAGGGATGGATCATTTACCAATTGTATGTGAAATAAGTCTTTCTAAATTATGTACTTGAAGAAGAGATATAGGTGGAGCAATCACAAGGCTTTATAAGTAAAGACAATGAAGACAAAATGTTGATGTTAAGAAAAACTTTATATATGACTTGAAGTAAGCTCCTTAAGCATGGTATAGTAGAATTGATAAAAAAATTTATTAATCAAGGATTCAAGAGGAGAAAGAATGAGGTAAAATTATAAAGCAAGAGCCTAGATTAGTATAACACTCTCATTGTTTCTCTTAGACAGATGATCTTATCTACACTAAAAACAATATGCAAATGATAAAGAAATTGAAAGAAAATATGATGAATATATTTGAGATGAGTGACCTTACTTGAGGTAAGAAAAAAAGAAAAGAATATTTATCTCTCAAAAGAAATATATTGAGGT
This sequence comes from Macrotyloma uniflorum, assembly GCA_016859785.1. Taxonomy (NCBI): domain Eukaryota; kingdom Viridiplantae; phylum Streptophyta; class Magnoliopsida; order Fabales; family Fabaceae; genus Macrotyloma; species Macrotyloma uniflorum. The sequence goes on along the minus strand of BDMB01000063.1, from coordinate 368,663 downwards.
TTTACTAAAGAAGTTCAAGAGGCATGATTACAAATTTTCCATTATTCCACTTGTGATAAATAAGATGTTACAAAAGATGATGGAGCACCAGACGTTGGCACATCACAATATAAGAGTTTGATTGGAAACTTGTTATATCTTACAACCACGTGGCTGGATATCATGTATGTTATAAGTCTTCTATCTAGATTCATACATAAGTCTTCTATCAAGATTCATATAGAAAAGCCAAATATACTTTAGAACAAAATCATGGCCAACTTAAACTTGATTAATTACATTAATAGTGATTACGCGGTATTGATAGAAGATATAAAAAGTATATTAGGTTATTATGCCTTTTTATTTGGATCAAGATTTTTCTCTTAAGCATCTAAAAAGCAAGTAACGGTAGCACAAAATCAACTTCGGAAGGTGAGTACGTAACAATAGTAGAAACTACAAGTCAAGAAATATGACTTCAAAGAAAACTTGAAGAAATAAGCAAATAAGAAAATGAATCTACTATCATTACTACCACAAGCAAACCAATTCATCATTAAAAAACAAAACACACAACTATTAAATATCATTTCATTGAAGAAGTTGAATCAACTAAAAAAATTCTAACTTAAGGATTATATAATAGAATATCAAATTATAAACATATTTACAAAGACATTATTAAAAATTAAATTTGAACAATTATAACTTATACTTAAAGTTTTCAAAATTTATATAAAGAAAGAATAGTAAATTTGATACTTAAAAATTAATACCTTATTCTAAAAATTTATGTCAATAATAGATTTAGAAATTATATACAAGTTTTGATAATTTTAAAGTTAAAAAAATTTAAAATTATCTAAAATATTGAAGGTGATGGTCTAGATAAATTAATATAAACTCTTTCAAAATATTCAATTATACCTTCTTTCTACGTTTCGATCAATAATTTTTATAATTATTCTTACTTTTATAAAATTTTAATAATTAAAAAGATTATTTCTTTATTTTTATCAAGATTCCTCTGAAGCTGAACAAAAGAAATACACGAAAAATGTTATGCACCCCTTAGAATAAAATATAAAATGGGTGAAAGAAAGTATCAAAAATATAGACTTAGAGTGAGAATCATAAGTTTAGAAACGAAACAAAATCACCGTTAGCATTTTTTCTCATGGTATTAGAATTCACTTTAAAGTATTTTCATTATTTTACCATTTCTTTATTTTAGAATTATTATGACTTTTCTATTACCTATGTTATAACTTTTATAGAAAATCGAGAATTATCATGAAAATTTAGAGAATTCTTTAGCCAGTGTGCTATTTAAATTACTTAAAAAAAAAAAAAGTAATAATGAAGATAAAGTAGATTACGTTCCTCAAACCAAGTGAACTTAGTTTAACAATATCATAACTTTAAAGAAAGGATTGAATTACTTATTTCAGAAGTCATATTGAATTTAAATGCTAGTCCTGCGTTTCCTGTGCCTCATTGTTTTGTTTATTTGTTCCAATAATTGTTTCCGTATTCAACTATGCCTAATTCTTCACTATGAGACGAGTGTAGCCATAATCCAAATACAGATGTTACATATTTTCTTCAATTGCCAAAAACATGTGTTTTTTTCACCTTACGAATTTCCGCTGTTCCGCGTTGTTAAGTAAACCAACGATACGCATATCTCTTTACCTGAACACCAAGTCCTCTGTCCTTATTATAGATATGAAATATCGAAAGTTTGGTGTTGAGAACAGCGTGGAACAACCACATGTGATCTGATTTGTCCGTGATTAGATCTTCATTTAGATCCACCGGAATTATGGTACCATAACGAAGACCGCCTACTCTATTTGGAGGACGCATCCATGAATCTCTTTCACTTTCGGAACAAACTGAGAATACTACACAACAAGCAACGCTACCGTCACCATTCCCAAGGGGATATTCATCTATGGTTATTGAACTCCCCATGCCCTCATGTTGATTGTGAAACCACTTTGGTATTTCACTTCCTGGAAAAATACTTGAAACGAATGGAGGCCATGTTTCGTATATACCCTTGAAATAATTGTATTGGTAGAGTGCCTAGTACAACAGACACAACTATATGTTAATTCCTGGTTCCTGCACACATAAAGAAGAGGAAAAGAAAAAGACCAGAAGGAAGGAACATGTACACACCTGAATAATTTGTATCATCCACGAAAATCCCATGCTTATGCAGAGTTCTCGCTGAACTAATTCTGGGCAGTTAAAAATATATTATCCTTCTTCACTTACACTGGGTGTTGATGGAAACTCAGTTCGTGAAGGAAGATCACCTAAATATTTTAATTGCTGGCAATGCTGCATATTTAGATAATACAGTTTGGAAAGCTCTTTGAGACTGGGCAGTGAAACAAAATTGTTCCCGCTTACATTTAACCTTTCTAAGCAATGTAAATTTCCAATAGCATAAGGGATTCGAAGTAGATTGCAGAAACTTATATCAAGTTCACGCATACATTGGAAGCCAAAGAAGGAAGACAATAAAACAGTAGATTTATCTTTACGAGCTCTGGAATGGAATAAATTTGAAGGCCACTTTTTGACAAATGAAAATGCTGATTGGGAATTAGGAGGAGCTTTACCTTCACAAATTTTCTTCAAAAGGTCGTCTCTTGGTTCATCTAATAACTTGATATTATACAGTTTTGAACAACAAGAGATATTCAGATATTCAAGATTTTTGAGGCCCAATATACAGTCGGGTAAGCTTACTAGATTTCTGCAGTCTTTCAAATTCAAAAAAGTAAGCCTTTTAAGAAAACCAATGAATGGATCAATCTGCCTAAGTTTTGTACACCCTTGAAGATCAAGGTATTCAAGATTTTCGGCCTTACACAAATTTGGCATTTCCAATAGATTTTTTGAACGAGAGAGATCCAAACGTCTCAAATTGTGTAGTGGCTGCAATGAAGGGCCAATAGTATAAGATAAAATTAATTATTTGTTTGTTTCTTTAATTAATTAGAGCAAAGGAAAATAGTATATGAATTTTTTTTTCATTATTCATTTTAAAAAATCTACCTTTGTGTCTTTCCATAGTTGTTTGATGTTGCTGTCAATGAGGGACAATTCAACTAGTTTGTCCGGCTGAAAACTTGAAGGCAAACAATAAAAAGGATAATCATCCCACGCCAGATATCCTAAATCATTGGAAAGATGATTAAGGTTTCCACAAAATTTCATACCCCTAAGCTTGAGCAGCTGAAGATTAGTCATTTTGGATAGAGCGTCAGCCCTTATTGTTGTTTCATAAAAATTTGATGTCTCTTTCCAAACATCTATGACTTCAAGATTTTCTGCAGCCTACACCATCCAAAACAACAATAAAATTGTTAGTTCTACTGAAGATTTATATATTTGTAGAAAGATCACAATGAAAGACTTTACCATATTGTCTGACATAACTTTGTGAAAATCTTTGTAATCCCACAACCTACTCCATTTTCTTGGCTCTTTTGGTGATTTTTCTCGAACAATACACCTGCCCATATCTACCAACAAATCATGCATGTTAATCCAGCGATGATCATATTTTATGAGTGATTTATCAATAAGAACCTGTAGACCATACTCAGGATGAAGTCCTCGAAATTCAAGAACTTCCTTCACAGATACCACATCTATATTATTGAAAAAGCAAGCGATATCTAGAAATATTTCCTTTTCTATATCATCCAATTGATCAAAACTAATTCGCAACACATCCATTATTATATTTTTGCTTTTGTTTTCCCTTAGTCTAGTTAATGCACTTCTCCACTGTGAGACACTTCGACCAAACAAAGATGAGTCAAATACTTCAATTGCTAAGGGATGACCTTGAACATATGACAATATAATGTTTGTATACTCTTCATAACCACTCATAACATAATTACTCTTGAAAGCATTTTGGTAGAGCAATTGAACAGCATCTCCATATTTCAATGGTTGGACTTGGTAAACATCATCTACTTCATGTGTCCTCAATATATGTTCATCCCTAGAAATAATGATTATTCTGCTCCCTCCTCCCAAGCATTCACGTAATAGATTTTGTCTACTTCCGGTAAACATCTTTAATTGTTCAACTTGATCAACGTTATCGAGAATAATGAGTGTCCTGCTACCATTGCATAACCTAGTCCGTACCAAATATGTTCCCTCCGAAACATTGTCAATCTCAAAATTTTTTTCATTCAGACACTGAGAAAGTAATTGTTTTTGTATTCCTAATGTATTAGAATCTTGATAAAGTTTACTCACATGATCAATAAAACAATGAAAATCAAATTTATCAAAGATTCTTTCGTATAAAGCACGAACAAGTGTTGTCTTTCCTATACCACCCATTCCACTAACTCCAACAACATGCACATCATTAAGAGACTCCAAAAATAAAACTTTTAATAATTCATTAACACGAGATTCTATCCCAACTAAATTATCATTTGGAAGATATGAAAATTTTTTACCCAATATATTTATTATATTTTTAACAATCTCTTCAATCTGAGAATATTGTGACCTGAAATAAATAAAATATATAAGAAATATTAAATCATCACTCACGATAATCAAAATCAAAACAAAATGCTCATACTTTTAACTGTTTTAAATTTAGGCTCATGTATGTTATTACCTTTTATCTCTTTAAACTCAAGTATAAATTAAAAAAAAACATAAAAATGATGAACTACATGTTAATAGGTATAAATATATTTTAGGAATTTTCGATAATTATTATCGTAACAACAAATTTCGTATAATTTTTCTTTTAATTGTATATTCTCATCAAGTTATATAAACCCTAAGAATAATATCAAGTTTTTTTACAAATATTATGCCATATTATAATATATTTACTTTTGTCTCAATATTTTCACACTACCTGCCTGCATAGGTGCATAACAAAGAGCATACTAAGTAAATTAAGATCCATTGTAAAACGGGAGAGGATTGTTACGTACTTGTTTCGGATATCCCAGCCAGAGTGATTGGCCACTCGTGTGAGAGCTTCTCTCCATCTCTGAATTTTCTCCATCATCTCATTATCTTCTCTGAATTTTTCTTCATGTTCAGAAAAGGCTTTCTCATAATATTCCCTTTGTTTTCGCACATCTGACGGATCCACATCGTAAAAGATAGGCAGAACGTGTCTTCCCGATGTTTCAATGCAGTTGCAGATGTGCGCAAGTTCACGCAAGCACCAAGTTGAGGAAGCATAGTTCTTTGAGAAGACCACAACGAAAATACGAGACCCTTCAATGGCTTGAAACAGCTCGGGTGCTATGGATTCCCCTTTCTTGAGATGTGTATGGTCTTTGAAGGCATGAATGCCCTTTCTATCAAGAGCTTCAAAGAGAAATCCAGTGAAGTTGTTGCGAGTGTCTTCACCGCGGAAGCTCACAAAGACGTCGTATGTTTGTAAGAGGTGAGATGAAGAGGAGTTGCAGGGAATGATGGAGTTAGAAGACATTGTAAAAGTTGTGGAGAATGATTAGTGAGAAGGTAAGGAATGAGAAGTGGTTTGTGAGTAGAAAGAAAGCGTGGGGGAAGTAAATAAGTATATGGTTTGGGAATTGACACTTTAAACGAAGATGTTGGCAGAAAGGGAAAGTTTCTCCCACTTTCCATTTAGCTTCGATGAAATGAAGATGCCATTATTCTCACTTCTCCACTTTCCAGGTACCTTCCACAAACTGTTATTGTCAACTGAAGAGAATAAGATAATCGTAACGTGTGTATGGTTCTGGCCGCCCACTACTGTTATCGATTATTATTACCTGCGGAAATAGACAGTATATTTTTATAAGTGTGGGCAGTGATGAAATATACATAAAATTGATATGCTTCCACTTTATATTTCCGTTGTTTCCTTCGTATGAAAGGTAATATAAATTATATTCGTACAAGCACTAATTGCCGTATTGGCTTTATTCTTGGAACCTACTTTCTTTTATGCTTTATTTGTTGCCCTACTTTTTCAGCAGAAGATAACAACTCAATCCTAATCCCACTTGTGGTTAAAGTAGTATATTTTTAGAATAAAAATAATATATAATTTAATTATTTATTTAGTTTAATTAAAATATTTAATTTAATTAAAAAAAATTAAAATATTTTATAAAATAAAATTAGATGATTAGAAGAAAAAAAAATAATATTAGATCTTTAAATAAAAGTAATAGTTAAAAAATAAAAGATAAAAATTAAAAATATAATATTAATAATAAGTTGATTTTTATCTTTAAAAATTTAATTTTATATAAATAAATAAATAATTGTTAGATTTTTTTATTTTTATTTTATATTTTTAATTTCTAAATTTTGAAAAGATATTAAAGAAGACAATATTTAGAGAGTTATTTTTTAATAAGAATTTAATTTTCAAAATATTAAATATCCTTATTTTATGTTTATTTTATGTAATAGAGGATAGGAGAATGTCGCTTATAAAAATTTAGGGTAGAAAGAAAATTTGTTTAAATATAAAATATAATATATTTATTTTAAACATCAATATGATTTTAATTAATAAATAATTTTAATAAATTATAATTTAATTATTGATTTATTATGTATTTTTATTATTTTATAATTTTTAGATTTTATTTATAAAAAAATGTGTTCAGTAATATTTAGATTTAAATGTATCATTAAAATATATGTAAGAATATATTAAATTGAGTTAAAGATTATTTATTTCGAGATTACGATCTTATTCTGATATGTTTTCATTACAATATAAATAATATTTTATAATAATTTGTTTTGTGTTTTTGGATGCTATTAATATGTGTTCTTATCTCTTTGTGAGTTATTTGTGTGTTTTGAGAAATTTAAGTTTTAGTTTAGCATCCAAGTTATATTTAGTTATTTGAGAAGTCTGAATAGAAACTTAGCAGTCCAAACTCCAAAAATTGATAATTCCACTTCCAAATTAAAGTTTTGTAAGTTTAGAATATAATGCAAAAAGAGTTCGTTCAATTGGATAACTATATAAACAAAACAATTAGTGTATGAAATAGCAAAAATACAATATAAATACATAATAAATACAGTATTCTTGATTTTACCTAATTATTTTTAAAATATGTTTTTATGCTTATTATTAGATGAAATATAAATATTTGAAGCATAATTAATATTTATTTACAATACAACAAGAAAATAAATTATATCAACCCTCAAAGGAAAATTCATTAAAAATACAAAATGATATCCAAGAAATTACAAATTAGATTAAAAATTGTAACGAACCAAAAATATATATATTTTACATATATAACAGAATAAAAATCTACTCATACATCATTAATTATTTCAACATATCATAAAAGATTAACATTAATAGAATATTCACTTATTCGGATAAGGTTTATCACTTGAAAATAAAAAGTCATTACAAAAATAATAAAAAAATTATTCTCTTTTGAGTAAAACTTAAAACTACTACTTAACTTTTACCTACATTACTATCTGATGTGTCAAGACACAATCATCCAACAAAAACACAAACATAAACGGTAAGGGTAAGTTAATGTAAAAAAAAAATAATAAAAATAATAATAATTTATTTGTGTTCATTTAGAAACTATTTAAGCAATTTGGTTTTTTTTTAATTCAAATATTATTGGAACTGCTTCACTTTTGACTCATGATAATCTATATTTACTTGATATTGTCCAAAGACTTTATATTGTCCAAAAAAATTATATTAAAAGATGAAACCAAACATTTAAGGATATGGTAAAAAGTATGATTTGTCATTCTACCTTACTAGATTCATCTAGGGAGAGGGTCTAAAGACTACAACTTATATTCTGAATAGAGTGTTAACTAAGGTAGTTACTAAAACACCTTATGAGTTTTGGGTTGGGCAAAAAGTCTAGTTTGAAACATTTTCATTTTCATGTATGGGATGTCGAGATGAAATAAAGTCATATAAGTCAAATGAAAATAAATTGGACTTTGAAGAGTGAGTCACTACTTTAGGTTATTTTAAAAAAAACTCAAGGCTATAAATTTTAGAATACGAAATTAAAGACAATTTTTAGATATTTAGTTTGCGGAGAATAAAGTTAGAGACTTTGTCTTAGAGGAAAAATACATTTTCCTTTGTTTTAGGAATTTAGATACACCGAGATCGATCTCAGGATATTCTTGAATTATCCTAAAGGAGTTATATTGAAAAGGTACTTAAAAGATTTAGGAATGTAAATTTGGGATACTTCAATTGTTAAGGGAGACAAGTTTAGTATCAATCAGTGTCCAAAAAGAAACTTAGAAATTCAAGAAATGCAGAAGATTCCTTATACGTCAATGTATGTTCAAGTATGTATGTGTCCAGTCATAGCAAACATAGTTGGGATGTTGGGTAAATATTTTAGCAATTTTGGAATGGATCATTAGAAAGCAGTAAAGAGGGTTATGAGGTATTTAAAGAGAACAAATGGTTATATGCTCATATATAGGAGGTCAGGCCAGTTGGAGATCACTAGGTATTCTGACTCGGATTTTGCTAGATGTCAAGATAGTTTGAGATCCACTTCAGGTTACATTTATATGTTGACTAGTGATGCAGTTTCTTGGCACAATGCTAAGCAAACTCTTATAGCGACAATAAATCAATTGTCTTATTTCCAACCATAATAAGAGTACAACCAATCCAATTCACATTGACATCAAGTTTCTTATGGTTAAGGAATGGTACAAAGTGAAAATATTTTCATAAAACACTTAGGGAAAAACTCCTTGATAGCGGATCCTCTTACGAAGGGTCTTCCACTCAAGGTCTTTCATGAGAACATCGTTCACATGGGTGTTTTATAGTTTGAGAAATCTTTGGTTCAGTGGGAATTTTTCATTTATGTTCTATATTTATAATTATGTATGCATACATTTGGATATTTTTTTTATCAAATATAAAGTTTGATGTTCTATCATTATACTTTGTATAATAAGATTGTTAGATGATCTCACTAAGGTAAAGTAGGACCAGTTAAAAATTGACATGTACATGCCACTTTCATGTGATTTTTATGTTACCCATTTTATTATGAGTCTATGAGTCTGTGTCATTTTGTTGTGTTAATATTAGTAATGTTAATGAGTTTTGTTGTGATTGATAAAATAAAAACTGTTTTGATTCTATATATTGGTATAAAAAATTGATAAAATTATTTAGATATAATTAAGGTATATGAAATTTTTTATCTCATAAAGTCTGACACGTTTCAAGAATACATATGTGACTAGTGGGAGATTGTTAATATTTTTTCAGTAACCTATATATTTTATATGACAGGATCATTATCTAATTAACCAAAATTATATAGTTGTCTATTTATAATAAATTTATGACTAAGAGCATAATTATCATGAAATATTATTGTATAGATACCTTAAGTAATATTTTATTTTGAAATATTATTAGGAGTTACAAAAAGTGAAAAGTTTTATTTTATATATTTCATTATCCCATCATCAAATGAGATACGTGGAAAGACACCAAAACTTAAGATTCTCTATATTTCTATATTTATAAGATCACATTATTATTGTTTCTCTAACTTTTTTTTTTTCAATAACAAATTTAGGTATAATTCCGACTATATTTTTATCATAAATAAATAAAATATAAATTTATAAATATTAATTCATAATTATATTGTAATTTTAATTTTTTTTACATAAACATAATTATTAATTATACATTAAAATTTCTATATTAAAAAATAATAAATGAATATGAACTTTAGCAAAATATATTTTTTCTCTATTGATTTTTAAGGTGATTGTGTTAAGTGACATTATTTTCATATATAATCATTGAAATATGAATAGGGAAGGATCTAGATTTTTTTTTTTAAATAATTTATAATATTTTCTAAAGAAAAAATATATTACAATTTTCGTAAAATACGTAATATCATGTTAAAAATAGCTAAAATATCCATATTTTTACTTGTTAATGGACATAAATATATTTTATTATTATTTATAAATTAGTTGTTAGGAATCTTCGATCATTATTATTGTAATGTCTAATTCTTGTTCTGGTTGTGTTGTGCAAGATCAAGTGTCTGAGAATATCATCTTGAAGGGACCTAAAGTGAGACAATTCTTTCCGTTATGCTTATCTCTTATCACAGTTGTTTTGTACATATTTGAAAAATATTATATAATTTTTTTCTCTTTTATTTTTTTAACTTTGAACGTTTATTTAATCAAAATTGTCAGACAACATTTTTTTATGAAAGAAATTTGTACTTACACGGACAATACTTTATATGAGTCGAATACTATTCGGAAATATAGCCTTGATGCTGGATTCTGTTCCTTGCCTTGGGTTTAAACCGAATGGAGGGGGTACCTGCGAAGACACTCCGATGCTCAAGTCAGTAAGAGCTAAGGCAGTGCTAAGCAGGAGATATAGGATAAGGAGTATCGAAAGAGTAGGGTTAAGATTGGATGCCTCATACCTGGGGTGAGACCTCATATTTATAGTGACAAATAGTAACGTATTACCTGGGTGAATCATAATTGTCGTCGAGGATCTTGGGATACTCATTAAGTACCAAGTTCCGTGGGATTCCCTTAATGTTGAATCGTAACTGTCGTCGAGATCATTGGAATACCATTATATGCCCAGATCTAGGGGATATTGAGATCTGCGAGATTCTCATCAGTAATGGTACACCAGGATTCTTGGGATTCTGCCACCCATGCCGAGAAGTTATCAGCCTTGATTCAGACCGAGAACCTGTCGGTTAGGATATGACGTGTTCTCGATTAGGGGTTCCTTATTCGGTACACAAGTCCCCCCAGTCATGAGACCGAGTATGGACGATATGATTTGTTCAACGGGTTCCAGTCATGTCCCGTTTACAGCTTGTCTCAGGCTTTTCGCTGAGAGGCTTTATGGAACATTCCATATATCTTTCCACGTGGCGCGTTTGCCTTGGAGCATTCCAGAAGGCGGGAGTGGCCCATTAATGCGTGCAGAGCGGTGATGTGAGTGAGGTGAGTGGGAAGTTACAAAGGTAAGGCCTGACGCGGCGTTTTGCGTGGCTCGAGGTAGTTAATCATAACTGAATCTGTTCACCTCCCTCAACGGTTACCAAGGTGCCTCATTATCCCTATATATATTGTCTTGCTCGCTTTTGCCTTCTTCACGCTCACAAACCTTTTACTGTTCATCTTCTTTCTGGTTTTTTGAGCTCTGCTTCAAGCGGCTTTAACTAGTTTCCTCTTCTCCTCCATTCAACAAGTATGTCTTCTTCTTTTTCTGGGTCCGAGGAATCCGAACACAGGGAGAGACGTTGGGGTAACTCACCGACAACCACCACGGAGTCATCTACGGATACTGAAATGGAGTCCTCGACGAATCCTGAAGTAGAGTCACCTTCTCAGCGGGAAGTGGGCAATGCTGAAGGCAGGCCTTCCAACGCTGATGGGACTAGGCATGCCCCGCAAGCCGATTACTCATGGGTGGATCCGCTTGTGCTCGGGTTGTCTTCATCCTTCGATCGCGCTCGGCCGATGGTGGAGTTTACTCAAACAAACAATATTTTAGCCAGTCCCTACCCCGAGAGAGTTACTGTGATGCCGAGGATTGAGTCTATCATGGCCGGGAAGGAGCAGACAAGGACTTCTTTTATGTGTACTCTTGCTTCTTCTCGGACTTGAGGGTTAAGGTTCCTTTAAATGACTTTGCTACCGGAGTGTTGACGGCGCTTCATGTTGCTCCTACTCAGTTGCATCCAAACAACTGGGCCATGTTCCAGGCCTTTCAAGTGTTATGTGGAGCTTTCGGGATTATTCCCACTCCTTACCTATTTCTATACCATTTCGGTACTCGGGCAGAGAGTTTGTGAGCTGGCTGTCCTTGATAAGTCATGCCTCCAACCCTCTATTTAAACCCTACACGGCCAGCTACAAGAACTTTAAGGGCAGCTTTTTCAAGATTGTTATTCACGAAGCCAAAAGGCCTTTATTTTTTATGGGAGATCGGTCGCGGTTCCCTCTATACTGGACTTGGGACCCGGTTAAGTATACAAATATACCTTTGAATCGTCTCTCGGCCTCCGAGCAGCATTTTGTTTCGGTTTTGAGCGAGTTACCCCCACGGATTCCCTGCCGGTCCTTACTCGGGAATTACACGGCTATAAATGTTCTTGGTATTTTTATTTCCTGTTCCTTTTAATGTTTTCTTTCGTTATGTTAACCCAAGCTGAATGTTGCTTGTTTCGCAGCGATTCTTTCCAACACCTTCAGGATGCCGAAAAGTTATTTCAGGGCCATGAGGGGGAAGGCGGCTGTCGGCACTATTGAGAGGGTGCAGGAAGCTGCTCCCGACCCCGTAGTGGTGATTGATGACTCCTCTCCTCCCCCCAACCATCCAAAGAAAAGGGAACTGTTGATATCCCTGACAGGTCTCGATCCACCAAAAGGGCCCGGGTGGAGGTCGAGCACCCAAAAGTCTCCCCGGCTCCCCTTTCGCAGCTTCTGAGTGATCCCTTAAGGGTAAGCCAGAGTCTGAACTTATCCATTCCAGATGCTTACCAAGGGTTCCTGCAGGAAACTAAACTGTCTGAGAGGCAAGCGAGCTGCTTGGAGCTCACTCTTGAGCTCTTTCCCTCAACCTCCACGCCTTGGAGAGCTCGGCTAAGCTCCAAGAGGAATATGCTGCTCTCGGGGCGAGGCTGGCCGCCTGCGAGAAGGAGCTAGTTGAGAGCAACAATACAAACTCCCAACTGTTGGGGAAAATGGATGAGCATGCTGCCGAGAAGGAGAAAATAGCTTTCCAGCAGGCTGCTCTAAAGGAAGAATTAGAACTGCTGGAAAAGCGTCGGAGGGACGACATTTGGGGGTTGGAGCAGCAGTTGGACCAGGCTCGCACTCAGATAGCTGCGCAAGCCCGGGAGATCAAAGAGCTTGAGGGTGCCATAGTGCATGAACACACTATGGGGTTTGAAAAGGGAATTAGGCAGGCCCTGTACTTCACTGATTTGGGGGACTCTCTTAGGGCTAAAAGGTTTGATGTCGAATTTGACATCCATGAGGGGAAGTGGACTCCAATTGATCAGATTCCTGAAGACGAGGAGGATTCCCCGGATGTTTTAAAGAACATTCAAGCTTCCAAATCTGTAATCGAGAACCCCACAACCGAGAGCCTAGTTGCCGAGAACCTTGCTGTTGAAGACCTCGTAGATGTTTAAGTCTTTTCCCTTGTGTTTCTTTTGCTCCCTCCAAATGTAATCCAAATTTTATAATATATATATAAGTATTTATTTTCTTTGCTTCCTTTGACTAAGTCTTAACATTTTTCATTTCGCCACTTGACTGACCTACGTTTCAGCATTCGGCTAAAAATTTTAAACAAGTATCATTGTAATCATCTAGGTATTACCAATGTGTAGGCAAATTTTCCTAGCGAATTTAGGTATATTCGACTAAGTGTCACCAGCGCTTAGGTGAAGTTTCCTAGTTGATTAAAGTATTCGGCTAAGCATTACCAACACTTAGGTGAAGTTCCTTAGGGGATTAAAGTATTCGGCTAAGCATTACCAACACTTAGGTGAAGTTTCTTAGCGGATTAAAGTATTTGGCTATGCATCACCAACACTTAGATGAAGTTTCTTAGCGGATTAAAGTATTCGGCTAAGCATCACCAACACTTAGGTGAAGTTTCTTAACGGATTAAAGTATTCGGCTAAGCATCGCCAACACTTAGGTGAAGTTCCTTAGCGGATTAAAGTATTCGGCTAAGCATCACCAACACTTAGGTGAAGTTCCTTAGGGGATTAAAGTATTCGGCTAAGCATTACCAACACTTAGGTGAAGTTTCTTAGCGGATTAAAGTATTTGGTTATGCATCACCAACACTTAGATGAAGTTTCTTAGCGGATTAAAGTATTCGGCTAAGCATCACCAACACTTAGGTGAAGTTTCTTAACGGATTAAAGTATTCGGCTAAGCATCGCCAACACTTAGGTGAAGTTCCTTAGCGGATTAAAGTATTCGGCTAAGCATCACCAACACTTAGGTGAAGTTTCTTAACGGATTAAAGTATTCGGCTAAGCATCACCAACACTTAGGTGAAGTTCCTTAGCGGATTAAAGTATTCGGCTAAGCATCACCCATGCCCGAGCAAATTTTCTTAGCTGGCTGGATAATTTAAATGTAGTTATAAAGCTTTGAGGAAAAAACATCTCTTATTATTGAAAGTTGGGAAATGTGCATACATCGATTTTAACTACGATAAAATTTCAAGGAATTCGCATTCCGTGAACTAGGAAGGGGCCTTCCTTCCATGTCCTGTAAATGATAAGCACCATTTGTCAGGACCTTGATCACTTTGTAGGGCCCTTCCCAATTGGTCGCGAGCTTCCCCTCTCTAGGGTTTCTTCTCGCCAAGGTTCGGACCCGAACTACTAGATCTCCTTCTTGGAAGCTTCGCGGCTTGACTTTGGTATTGTATCTCCTAGCGGCTCGTAGTCGGCAAGCTTCCTGCTGGATGATTGCTTTATTGCGTAACTCATCTATTAAATCCAACTCTATTCTCATGCTTTCCCCGTTTCTCTCAGGGTTCGAGTGTTGCCTCCTGAGGCTGGTTTCCCCAATTTCAATTGGTATCATTGTGTCTACCCCATATGTCAAGCTGTAAGGGGTTTCGGCAGTTGTGGAATGAGGGGTGCATCTATATGCCCATAGGATTTCTTGGAGGTCCTCAGCCCAACGTCCCTTGGCTGTTCCTAATTGCTTCTTTAATTCATTCAACAGTACTTTGTTGGCTGCTTCGGCTTGCCCATTGGTTTGCAGATACTCCACTGAACTTATCACATGGCGTATGTGGAGTCCTTGGTAAAATGTGGCCAAGGTAGAATCTACAAACTGTCGCCCATTATCAGTGACCAGGGTATGCGGAATTTCGAATCTACATATTATGTTTTTCCACACAAACTTCTGGACTTCTGGAGCTGTTATTTTGGCTAAGGATTCTGCTTCGATCCATTTGGTGAAGTAGTGGATTGCCACAAGCAAAAACTTGCATTGCCCTTTGGCTGACAGGAATGGGCCGAAAATATCCATTCCCCATATTGCGAACGGCCATGGTGATGTTACGTGATGCAACTTTTCAGATGCCGAGTGGATGAGGTCGCCGTTAAACTGACATTCCTTACACTTTTTTACGTATGTAGCGCAGTCGGTTTGAAGGGTGCGCTAGTAAAATCCAGTCCTTAGCACCTTGGTCGCCATGGTTTTGCTACCTGAATGAGAATCGCATATGCCTCGATGAAGTTCTTCGAGGACGTATTCGGTTTGTTTCGGTCCTATGCACTTCAATAATGGTGATGAATAGTTGCGCCTGAAGAGTTCATCCCCTACCATAATGAACCAGGATGCCTTTTTTCAGAACGTCGTTGCTTCATTGGGATTTGTTGGGCACCTGCCAGTCTAAAGGTAAGCAATGTATGGAGTCATCCATGAATCCTCTGAGCTAGTCTGAAAACATTCCTCCCTTGATACAGATGGTGTCTGAATCACACGGTGTATAACCGTCTGATGATGGTTGGTCCCCTTCAAGTTGGCTAACTCCGAGAAGAAGTTGGCCTGAGCGTTGTCGGCTCTCAGAATGTGCCGAATGACTATAATGATAATATTTTAGCAAAAAAGGTTCTTTAACCTGAAATTCACTTGTTAACTACTCGACCACTAATTTGGAATCGGAGTAGCAGATGATCCGGGTGACCCCAAGCTCCTTGGCTAGTGAAAGTCCAGCAATGAGGGCCTCATATTCGGCCTGGTTGTTGGATGTCTGGAATTTCAACACAAGTGATTGCTCGACCATCAATTTGTCAAGTCCTTCTAGTACAATGTTCGCCACGTTCTCCCTCTTACTTGAGGAGCCGTCTACGAACAGGTTCCAAATTGAATACTGCTCGAGCGGTTCCTGTAAGTCTCCCGCGAAATCAGCAAGGCATTGTGCTTTGATAGGATCTCGTTTTTCATAGGAAATGTCGAATTTTGACAATTGTATGCTCCAAGCCACCATCTAGCCTGACAGTTCTGATTTCCGGAGAATCCGAGAGATAGGGTAGTCAGTCTTGACTACGATCCTATAACTCTGGAAATATGCCTTAAATGTCTCCCTGCCACTACTAGGGTGAGTGCTACTTTTTCTAGTAGTTGGTACCGAGTTTCGGTGTCTTGTAACACCTTGCTTATATAGTAAATGGGCATTGTTTCGCCCTTTTGTTCCTATGCTAAAATTGAACTGATCGCATTGTTTGAAATAGAAAGATAAAGGATAAGGTCCTTACCAGGTATCGGCTTTTGTAGTATTGGCGAAGACAAGAGAAAAGTCTTTACGTTTCAGAAATTTTTTTCACATAAGTCATCTCACCGAAAGTCGACGCACTTTTTTAGTAGACGAAGGATGGGTTGGATCTTGTCAGCCAACTTAGGTGTGAACCGAGACAAGGTCGTCAATCGCCCGACCAGCTGTTGAACCTCTTTAATATTTTTCGGACTCCTCATGTTAATAATGGCTTGACACTTGTCAGGATTTGCTTCGATACCTTTATTAGTCAGCATGAACCCCAAGAACTTGCCCCCATGTTAATAATCGCATATTGTATTTTTGAAGAACTGCGAATGTCTCGACTAAATCTTCCAAGTGCTTACTGCAAGAGCTTGACTTGATCATCATGTCGTCCACATATACCTCCATGTTTCATCTTATCTACTGTACAAACATTTTATCCATGAGTCTTTGGTATGTTGCACCTGCATTTTTCAACCCAAATGGCATTACTTCGTAAAAGTAATTAGCATTTTCAGTGATAAAGGCTGTTTTCGAAGCATCTGCCGGGTGCATCCGAATCTGGTTGTAACCAGAATATGCATCCAAAAAACTGAGGATGGTATGGCCGGCAGCGCCGTCTACCAATCGGTCTATACTCGGCAAGGGGTAAGTGTCCTTCGGGCATGCTTTATTAAGGTTTGTGTAATCTACACACATGCGCCACTTGTCATTAGCTTTTTTGACCAGCACTACATTAGTCAACCAAGTGGTGTACTCGGCTGGTCGAATGAAGCCTGCGGCCAACAGTTTCTCTACCTCTTCTTGTACTGCCTTTCGCCGTTCCTCCCCCATCTTCCGCCTCTTTTGGGAAATTGGTTTGGCCTCCTTGTATACTGAGAGCCGGTGAGTCATGATGCGAGGATCAATTCCTGGCATATCAGTCGCTGATCACGAATAGATCAACATTCCCTCTCAAGACCGTGACAAGTTCAGTCACCTGCTGCCCATCTGCTAAGGAGCTAATGAATATTAACTTGTCGTCCCCTCAGACGGGAACATGTATCGTTTCTTCTCTCGACTGGGCTCGGAGACCTACATCAATTCTTGGATTTATGCTTGTCATAGCAATCGTTTCAACGCTCACTTCATATTTACTAACCTTGTTCCCGGGAATCTGCACCATTAGGCTGGCGACATAGCACTCTCAAGTCGCCTTCTGGTCGCCCTCACTGTTACGATGGTTCCATCTAGCATAAGGAACTTCATCGCCAAATGAGGCGTGGAGACTATTGCACCGATTTGGTTCAGAGATGGCCTACCCAAGAGCATAGGGGGAAGTGGCTTCTATGAAGAGATACTGAATTTTTACAACTCGACACCGAGTGCTTCCTTCCCCAAACTTGGTGTACAAATCGATGTACCCCCTTACATCCACTTTTTCTCCAGCAAAACCGACTACCTGGTCCTTGTATGGGAGCAAGGATTCTTCAGGTAGTCCCATCTTTATGAAAGTATGCCAATATATGATATCTACCGAACTTTCCTGATCAACTAGCGTCTTTTTTATGGCAAAGTTGGCTGCTTCCACCGTAATGACCATAGGATTATCTTGCTCCGGATCAATTCCTCTAAAATCAGCTTTCGTGAAAGTAATCGGGGGCATCTTTGGAAACGATCTGCGTAAGCCTTGAACTGTCTGCAGCTGTCTAAGGTGCCTCTTCCTGGCTAAATTAGAGGAGCCACCACCCGCGAACCCGCCGGATATGGTGTTGATTACTCCATGAACGGGTCCCGACTCCCGGTCCCTTCTCTGGCTTTCCTCCCTCCGCTCAGTTGGGGCTCTAGATCGTTCTCTCCTTTCTTGCCTATGAGGTGAGCTAGCTCTCCGTTTCGAAGGGGTGACCCTTTTTCTTGGGGGGGTTTCGTTCCACATACTTTCGCTCCTCCTTCTTCACAATATTTTGAAGATGTTCGTCTTGGATGAGTTCCTCAATGCAATCTTTCAAAGTAGTACACTCTTCTGTGGTATGCCCATAATTCCAATGATACCAGCAGTGTTTTCTCATATCTGCATTAGCCGGTGAAGGAATCTTTCTTGGTTTGCGAATCAGATTCGAATACAGGGCCTCCTCCAATGCTCGATCCCGGCTTACGAACAGTGGTGTGTAACAGGCAAACTGAGTAGGTTTCGGTTGGGGCTGCTTGTGATCCCTTTCTCTATTTGGAGCGCCTTTTTCTGTATCCCTCCTGCTTCCCTTCGGGTCGGCGTATACCCGTGACATGTGAGTCTCCTCCATTTGCATGTACTTAGTAGCCCCTTGCCATACCTCATCCAGCGTTTACGGACGACGCTTGGTGAGATGATTAAGGAAAGGTCCCGGCCTCAAAGCCATGACCAGATAGTGCCGGGCAATATTGTATTCCAAATCTAGAATCTGAAGACAGACTTTAGAATACCTATCCATAAAAGCTCTCAAAGACTCACCCTCTTTTTGCTTGACATCGATCAGTACCAACTCGGTCATCGGGTGTGGTCGGCTGGCAGAGAACCGGGTAGTAAAAACTGTTTTGAGAGTTCGGAAACGGTCTATGGTTCGTGGTGGCAAGGCGGAGAACCACCTCAACGCAAGACCCTTTAAGGTGATGGGAAAAATACGACATATAATGGCATCGTTCGCGGCCGTCAGATTCATGTGTGTAGCGAAGGCATTCAGGTGGTCGTCCGGAGAAGCTGTGCCATCGTACTGCTCTACTGTCGGTCATTTCTAGGATTCTGGGAAATGGACCGCCATTATTTCATCCGTGAACGAGTGTGAGTGATCCTTTTCTTCTCTCGGCATGCCCGCCATTGAAGGAAGCACGGGATGTGGCCCCGCGTTGGTGCTTACGTTGGGTGGTTGTGTCTGTCCCCGAGTGCTGGCCACACCAGTGCGAACGCTGGGGGTTGGTGGCGCTTCTGGTTGGGGCTGGGGTGGTTGTCTCTATCCTGAGCGAGAATTTGCAGGTTCGACCGAACGATTGGGTTGGCCAACCATTTCCTCGAGCCTCTACCGGATCCTTGCATTTTCCTCCATCAATTGATTTTCCCTCCGGGCATGATCGTCTCGGAGTTGGCCCATCTCCTCGGCACTTCGTTTCTGACCTCTCCTAACCTCTTCCAACTCCTTGAGGACAGCCTCCATCATGCGGAGAACATTCGAACCAGTGTTGTCCACGGGTCTGTCGACGATCTCTTGGTTGTTCATGCTTCGAGTGGTTACCATATATCTCAGAATATATCGACCCCACGGTAGGCGTCAAAATGTATTTACACGGACAGTATTTTATACGAGTCAAATACTATTCGGAAATATAGCCTTGATGTTGGATTCTGTTCCTTACCTTGGGTTTAAACCGAATGGAGGGGGTACCTGCGAAGACACTCCGACGCTCAAGTCAGTAAGAATTAAGGCAGTGCTAAGCAGGAGATATAGGATAAGGAGTATCGAAAGAGTAGGGTTAAGATTGGATGCCTCATATCTGGGGTGAGACCTCATATTTATAGTGACAAATAGTAACGTATTACCTGAGAGAATCATAATTATCGTCAAGGATCTTGGGATACTCATTAAGTACCAAGATCCATGGGATTCCCTTAATGTTGAATCGTAACTGTCGTCGATATCATTGGAATATCATTATATGTCCAAATCTAGGAGATACTAAGATATGTGAGATTCTCATCAGTAATGATACACCAGGATTCTCGGGATTCTGTCATAAAGGCTTTGGAAATCTTGCCCATGCCAAGAAGTTATCAGCCTTGATTCAGACAGAGAACCTGTCGGTTAAGATATGACGTGTTCTCTGTTAAGGATTCCTTATCCGGTACAAAATTAAAAATTATAAAATATATTAAAGTAATTGTTTAACAATTACCTCATGTCTCAGTATAGATGTGTCAGTAACTTTAGGTTAGACAACTCTTAATATGTTTGGTCATGTTGCTTCACCAAACTCTCCTAACTTGCTTTGCGAGTTACTAATTCCAAGATTCAAAAAATTATAACATTTATTTTGTAGAACATCATGAAATTGTTGTTGATGACTTAAGTCACTAATTTACTTATTCCATAAGTAATATATATTATATGATTATATCCGATAGAAAATCATAGAATAAAGAGTATCTAAAAGAATTCAAATTAATTTGAAATTGTGAAGTCACGTGAAATTCTCACACTCAAATTAATCATGTTTTAGTTTTTGAAATATAAAGTGGTTTTAATTTTAATTTTTCAAATTTAAAAATATTTATTTTAGTCCTTTAAAATTAAAAATATATATAATTTTAATCTCTAAATATAAAATTCAAGAGATTAAAATAAAATTTTTTAAATTATTTTTAATTCTTTAAATTTAGTATTTAAAATATAAAATTATATTTTATTAAATTTGAGGGAGTGACTTTTATTTTTTAATTTGAGGGACAAAAACCGTTGAAAAATTATTCAAAACTTCTGATCAATAATTAAGGTTTAATTTCGGATTTGAAATGAAAATAAAATTTTACATCAAAATAGACGGATTCAATAAAAGAAATTTTTTTTTAATTTTTTTTCTTAAAAGAAATTTTCTAACTAAAAGTTAAAACAATTATTCAACATATATTTACTTGAAATGCATCTTTCATCGTGGACGATCATATCTACAATTATTAGGTTAACAGTCCCCACACTTATATGTAAAGAGCTACAAAAACTTCTTCAATACCTAAACCATTCCCTTTTGCATTCTTATAACAAGAGTGCTACCAAAACATTTTTCTATAACTAAACCATTTTCCAACCTTGTAGCCGAAAATTAGTAAAATCTCTTCTTCATTTAATATTTGAACCTCTCTTAAAAGTTTTAACAAATCATCAGTTTTTTTAAGAGATTTCAAAACAAACTAATCTAATCAGTGATCCAAAAAGGTTAGACAAATCAATACAAAAAATAATCTAAACCACTTATATCAATCAGATCCCTAAACTATTCAACCATATAATGTTTTTAAAATAATAATTATGTTTTAAAAGA
Source organism: Macrotyloma uniflorum (assembly GCA_016859785.1). Lineage (NCBI taxonomy): Eukaryota > Viridiplantae > Streptophyta > Magnoliopsida > Fabales > Fabaceae > Macrotyloma > Macrotyloma uniflorum. The sequence continues at coordinate 347,272 of BDMB01000063.1, read as the reverse complement.
TTAAAAATAGTATTATTGTATCTAAAACAATTATGATTTAAAATAAAAATAAATTTATATTATAAAACACTTAATTTAAAAATTAGATTTATTATAGAACATAAATTTTAAAAACACATTTTTATTTTTTAAATTAAAATTATTTATTTTTTATCTTTATAAAGCAGGTCAAATGGCTCATTATCATACCTAAAAATCACAACCCTATCAATCTAAAATCATATCACCATATCAGACCTAAAAATCATCTCATCTAATTTCATACCATTTGAACTAAAAGTCAGAACTCTTTTTCAAGGACTAACACCTCTAATTGTCTCCATAAAACATCATCATTTACACGTTTTATCTTTCAAAGACTTCTTAGGTAATCAGGTCTTCCAGTATCAATGAATTATCTGAACAGAACATCAGTCTATGCGGGCATATTTGATTAATTATCCTTTTAAAGGCTAGCGATTACATCTTTTAAACTTCTAGTTACAGTGCTTAATGGGAATATAATATGTATGAAAATACATATCATGAATTTGTTGAACATGTGAATTATAAGCAACTTGTAAGAAATCTTAGTTCTGGTTGTATAACACACTTAGTATGAATTTCTAGAACATGTGATTCATCGGTATAACGAGTATAAAATGAAAATCAAATTCGTGCCCTGAAATTTGCTATGATCTTAAATTCCAATGAATTTCTCTTTCCTTTCTTTCGGGGAATTTTGAAGGGACGGCTTACAAGAGCTAGAGTCTTCAAAGCTCCAACTTTTCTAGTTATTATTAAACTTATGATTTAATTTCAAGGAAACACTAATCAAATAAGATCAAATAGGAGTCCGTTACTGGTTTTTCATATATGTCTTCAAAGCAAATAACACACAATGTTCTAAAATCCATAACCCCACATCATATGGTTTTTCAAAAAGGAATCACATAGACAACTTGGGTTATCAAAGCCCAACACGGTCAGGCAGGTAGGACTTGACACTTAAGACACCAATCACTCAGAAACCATGAATCTTGATATGATCCTTCTTCACGATACCAGCCTGTTCACATTCACATGTGAAAACAACCAACAAGATAATTAAATGGAGAATCCTGGTGTCAAAATATTTCATGGAGCATTCTTCAAAAACAATTAGAATTTGTTCCCCAACTTCGCTAGGAGGAATGAATCAAATTCAAAGTATATACTTGTCAGTATGTGACTGAAAATTTGATCCACTCTGTATAGGTGTTACAGATACCATCAATTCAATTATGTTTGCAAATAATTGTGATAAGACCCAACTATGTTCTTGCTACTTTTTAGGCTTTCTTTTTCTTATGCATCCAAAATGGTTTAAGTTAAATATATTTTCTATTTTTTAGCAGAGTATATAAGGCCTAGGTTCACATGCACCATATAATTTTAAAATATTGGATATGGTCTCTAATATGTAAATGCCAAATTACTTGTCAAAAGACTGACCAGATATGTTTGCAACACATTCAAATGGCATACAGAATATTCTTCAACCGGATATCCAGTTGGCTACACTACTACTAGATAATTCCCAAAACCCATAAAATGGCAGTAAAATGCACAATCAAGAAATTTATTTTCTAAAATGCGCCATTCCAATTCCAATAAGCCATAACCTCAAAACACAACTATTAAAAACAGCAAAGAAAGAAGAGACACAAAAGAGATGAAAATCAAAATGGAGAAATTAATTACAACAACAGACTGCATAACACAGCCGAATATATAGTTACCTGGACTAGAAAGGTAGAAACATTCTTCCGCTGATCACCCTGAAGTTGAATAACCTACAAACACAAAAGCTTGTTAGTGGAAGCATCAATGGGATAAATCATTATTTGACATAGGAATGTCAACACAGACCTGTCCAAGTTCTGGGTCCTGAACAACTGTACCATTACAACAGAACTCTTTCTTAACGTCTTTAAGTATCTTGTTATAGCTGAATTCTTTTTTCAAACCCTGAACAGTTGTCAGGCTTTTTCTGCCATTTCGCTGTTGTACTCGTATATGCACATACTCCTTTGACCCAGCTCCCGAGTCATCAGCATTTGCCTCAGCAAAAGGATCTATATATTGAGAGCAGACAGTAAACACGTTATTTGTTAGATTCAACCACTAATCATAATCAGAGTTACTGGTAAACCTCATAGTATATACAACATTGAGAGCAAGCATTTGTTATAACACAACTTTCACAAATGATGTATTAATATATGAAAAGTGCAATATAAAATTCACCATAAACTAACCAACACTCAGAAAAATCAACCAGCTAGGATTTCATTTTTCTTTCCACAATCTCCTTTTCATGAAAGATACACATAAAATTGAAGAGAAATGTCAAATTCCATGCTCAGTACAAATGAAAGTAACCTGGTTAGCAAATAAATTTTCCCTGTGCTGTAGATTAGAAGAAACATAACATTAAGAATTAAATGAAAAAGTGCATAAATAACTATTTAATTAGACATTACTGAAATCTAAAGTTAAATATAGAATTGTGAAGTTCAACCATAGATATCCTACTCTGCAGGTACATTACCATCAAAAGAATTAAGAGAGGAAAACATATATAGAGAAGACACTGTAGGTTAATCACACATATAGTGAACTGATATTTACTTCAGTTAGAAATATAATTAATCCACAGACTATGTATCTAAAAGTCTGAACTTACCGAAAGCAGTAGGAATTTGGGCGTCTAATTCAGACATAAAACTAGACTCTTTATGACCAAAGGTTCCACCAACCAGATTACTGAAACCTGCCATTACAATCAACATATTAACTAAATTGAATTCGAATGATAGCATATTTCACAAAATTCCCAAAACAAAATCCCTGTCATTAATACTCTCCATCACATCAAAAGAAACTTCAACACAGCAAACTAATACAAATTTTCTGGTCTCTGTATGGAATCAAAATTTCAAAATAATTACACTAAATGATTTAAATGAAAACAATTATACAACTCATAATTAGTTAATTTGACACAATTAAAAACACTAATTTAAAAGAAAAAAAATTAAAGATCTAAATAGCACAAAGCAAAATCCCTTCTTAGATTTCAGATTTTGCCTTGAAATCAATTGACAAAACATATAGTAAAAAAACCATGACAGAAGAAAAATCTCATGCCTCAAAAGTCACTGTCCACCAAAATCAAACTCAAGAAAATTGAATTAAAACAAATACACCTTTTTACTTATAACAAACACAGGATTTCTAACTAAAAGATCCGATCAAGATTATATCAAAATCAAAACCACACAAGATTAGATATCGGAAAATCAAATCAAAATCGAATCAAACTTAGATGATGGATGATAAATTAGTCAGGAAGAGAAACAAAATCTTAAAGAGGATGGTCAGAGGTTACCTGATGCTAAATTTAAGGTTTAAGTCAAAGGAATGGTCAAGAACTTAAACCCTAACTTGGATAAGACCGAGGTGGAACTTTGATGATTCTTGTCTGTGTTGGGACGGTGAGGTATGCTTATGTCTGGAAGAAAATTAATTTATTTAAACAGAAATCTAAAAGCTGCACTTGTTTCACGTGTGGTGTGATGAACTTGAGAGTTTTCCCTTTTTGAAAATAAATAAATATCTAGAATACTCTTTTGTAATACACTAGTTTTATTAACCAGACACATATAAATTTATTATTGAATTTTAAATAAATATTAATAATTAATAATATATACTAATTAATATGAATATTATAAGTAGTATGCATTCATTATATTTATGATATATATATATATATATATAATATAGATAAAAAATACAAAAGATAAAGATAAAAAAAAAATTATTCACTTAAAAAATGGTCAAATTTTTCAATTATAAAAAAGAAAAAATATTTTTATATATTTTATGTATAATTGTGTAAAAAATATATTTACATGTAATTTTTAAACTAAAGGGTAAAAATAATAAAATATTATTAAATTTTATATGATTTATTTCCTTTAAATTTAACATAAAAATTATAACTAAATTTTTAATTGAATTTTATTTTTTTATATAACTAAATCTAAATTTTTTATTCAAGAAAAATTAAAATTTGAATACATTAAAAGAAAATAAGAAAATATTTGGTATTAAACTATTATAACAATAATTAAAAAATTTCAAAATTATAATAGAATATAAGTTCAAAATTAAAAAAATTAATTATTTATTGTAAATAAAAAAAATATTTTTTTTATAAAAAAAAAATTTCAATCACATGGATTTATTTTTTTTATTTTAGATATTAATTTTATATAATCATTAAATTTTTATATAATTAAATATATATTAAATAAGTAAAATAAATTTCAATTTTTAATGAATAAAATTAATTGGTAAAAGGCTCATTATGAGTTAAGAATAAAATTATCTTATTTACTTTCATAAAAATATATATTTTACTTATTTAGATATTCATTTTCTATAAAAGAATATTTATTTTGTTATATAATTAAATATATACTAATTAAAGAAAAAACTTAAATCAAACAAAAAGTTATATTAAAATAAAGTTTCTCTCCATTAAAAAATAATAAAATTAATTTTGTGATTTTCATTTTATTAATCTCTAATTTTGTATAAAAATGATCTATATTAAATATATATTTATATTAAACAAAAAAATTTAATGAAAATTTCATAACGTAAATAAATTTTTCTATTTTGTTTTTATATATAAAAAATAACCACTCATGAATTATATTCTATTTTGTATATTTTATTATATAATTTAAGGTTAAATATCATTTCATATTTTTATAAAAATATCCGTTTGTTATACTTTTCATATTTTCTATATTAAAAAAATATTTTAATTAATTAGTTAAGTTAGAAAGAAGAATTTTATAAAAATATATATCAATTTGGTAAAAAATAAAAAATCAGTAGATAAAGATATTCTAAAAAAATTAATGTCATGGATTAAGTATAAATATATTCATTTTGTATAAAAATTTATTCAATTCTATGTATTATATTTTATTTATTTTGTATATTTTAGCTTATAAGTTAATTTTTTTCTGTATTTTTATAAAAAAAAATATTTATTATATTCTTTTATATTTTATATTACATAAAATTAAGTTTACTCTAGGAATGAAAACAATTAAAGATAAAATTACTCCCACTATTATATTATTAAAACTAAAATATAAAATTTCATCAATAATTTATTGAAGTCAACAAGCATTAAAGTTGATACATGTGTACAACAATTTTTCTTTTCTCTTTCCCTATTTTCAAATTCAATTCAAGTATGAAGAGTGTATAATCATTTATAGAAGTCAACTAATATTAAAGTTTGGTATATGCATCAAATTTCATCTCCTAAATTAATAGGGTTTACTAAGCACAAGAACTCTGCTGAAAAGTTATTTGGTGAAATTTGAATCTTTGTTGAACAACTTAATGAATGAATGTTGAGTTTCATTAACTTTTCAAAGACCAAATACTAAGGTCAACATCTTATTGAAACTAGTTATCACCAAGTTATTAGTAAATAATAAATTAATTATGTATTGTTTCTAGGCCAAACTTTTTGTGTTGGTTATCAACATAACTCTGTGTAAAACTTCTGATAAAAGAAATAGGACTGTGTTCATTATAAAGTGGGTTATCAATATTTTATAACAACTATTAGACAATTATCAAATTTTACTTATTTTATAGTACCATTGCAACTTATGTTCCTATATTAAATGCATTTTTTTCATAATAAATATTAATCATAAAATTAATAAATAACAAAACATTATAGTTTTTTAAATGAATTAAAAATCATATATACATTAGCACATTACCTCTGAACTCATATAAAAAAAATTATCTAATGTTAGTTAATTTCATTTAATATTCTTAATTTATAATAAAGAAATGAAAAATTTAATTTATCATCAATCATATTTATAAGAAATGATGGTATCCATATTTAACATAAAAATATTTTTAAGATAATAGAATTATATAAAACTCTGATTATTAAAATTTATTTATATTTAAACTAACTATCTTTTATTTATAATTAAGAAAAAAAAATCTTTACCAAAGAAGTTTGTAGTGCAGTTTAGTATAATTTTTAACTAAAAATATATTTAAACTAAATATAAAAATTTTATGAAATTTAATTTTATTTAATTTGAAAAAAAATAAATTCAAATCAATTTTAATGATATGTTTAGATTATAATTTTTAATTTTTAATTTTATTTTATTAAAAATAATTTTTAAAAATTAAAATATAATTATAAAAAAAATGCTACTTGAAAATTAAAAAATATATTAAATAATAAATTAATAAAATATAATTATTATTAAATATTATATAGATATATTATTAATTTATGAATAATTTTAATAAAAAATATAAAATAATAATAAAAGATTATAATTCGAAAATAATAATATAAAAGATAAGTATAAAATATTAATTGATAGTTTAAATTTTTAATAATATTAAAATGTGTTGAAATATTAAAATTCTTATTTCTCGTTATTATAACCGTTTATTGATAAAATTTGATTTTATATTTAAAGATAAATTTTGTATAAAAATATAAAAAATAAAATTATATAAAAAGTAAAATAAAAATAATCTAATAAAAATAAAATTAATTGAAATAAATTTTAAATTTCAAATAAAATAAAAATAAAAAAATATTTATCTTATTTATAAATATTAAAATATATAATAAGATAATAAATATGAAATAAATTTAAAATAAAAATTAAAATAAAAAAAAAGTAAAAGAAGAATAATTAAAATATAAATTAAATAAAAAAATTATTAGATAATAAAATGATAATAAAAAGATTTATCAAGAAAAAAAATTTTAAAATATTTAATGAAATGAGATGTGTTTAGTGAAATGAAAATTATAATAAAAAAATTAATTTTTTTAAAAATAAAATAAAAATATAATTATATTTCAAAATAAAATAGAAAATATAATAAGGTGTGATTCAGTTAATTACAATCCAAATCGAAATTGTTTCATTTAAAACAAAAAGTCAAAAATTTGCATATTTTAAATACAACTAATGTTTATGTATAACATAGTTTTTTATGAAATTAAATGATAAAAAAAACTTATATATATATATATAATGTCTCATTTAAATTAAATTCATTTTTAATCTTTTAAATATAAAATCAATTAAAATAAATATTTTAAAAGAAAAAAAATCATGATTGAATGATAACAATATAAAATTAAAGTTGTCATCTGGACAACTTGTAGTTGTTTTTCATATAAATACAACATTTAACAATGTCATTTTTTAAAAACATAAATCACCCATTTTTCATTCCAAAAACTATTAAAGGCACAACCATGTATAAAAGAGCTACAAAACTTTTTCTATAACTACATCATTTCCATTTCATATCTTCTAGACCAAAATTACTACCATCTCTTTTTCTTTTTTTTTACCAATAATTATCTCAATAAAACCATCTTCGGCATTTATAGCTTTATATTTTAGATATATTTTAAAAAAATTCTTACCATTCAAGAAGTCAATATCAAAGAAATATTGTACAAAACGTCAATATTTGTACATTGGATTACTTTTTTGGATCATTTTAGACAAATTAACACTCAATTTAATAATGTAACGGATAGAATAGAACCAAAAAGAGTTATTTAGCTCACTTATATTTTATATGTGAAAAGGATAGAATAAAAGTCCATTATAACCGGTTTTTCATATATGTCTTCAAAGCAAATAACACACAATGTTCTAAAATCCATAATAATTCCACATCACATTGTTTCATACCAGAACACACTAGATATACCACATTAACAGACAACTCAAATTATCTATGCCCAGCACATAGTCACTCAGGTAAGACTTGATACGTACAACTCCAATTGCTCAGAAACCATGAATCTTGATATGCTCCTTCTTCACTATACCAGCCTGCTCACATTCACAAGAGAAAACAAAGCAAGAAGAAAATTAGATGGAGAATCCTAGTGTACAAATATTTCATGGAACATTCTTCAAAAGCCAGAATTGGAATTTTTATCCCCATATCTCTAGAGGAATGAATCCAAGAATAAACTTGTCTGTATGTGACAACATGTTTGATCCAGTTTCCAGTGTTACAGATATCATCAATTAAATTATATGCAATGCAATGTGCTAAATAAAGTTCATTCAGATACAATAAAACCATGATTTACACAATTAAAATATATTCTTGCTTCCTTATCATTTTTCTTAGCTTTCTTCTCCCTACGCATCCAAAAAAATAAGTAAATTTATTTAGCAAAGTATATACAGGGCTAAGGTTCGCATTCAACATATAATTTCAAAACATTGTATAAGGTATCTCATACGCAACTGCCAAACTACTTGTCAGAAAAGATTGACCAGCTATGTTTGCAACACATTCAATAGACTAACGTAGTATTCTACAAAGGAAATCCAGTTTCCTACACTATTACTGGGTCATTCCCAATAAAATACCAGCAAAAGGCACAATCAAGAAGTTTATTCTCTAAAATGGAACATACCAGAAAATAGGCCTTGAAGCACATTTATGAAAAATACCAAAGAAAGAATTGAACAGCAAAAGATGAAAATCAAAATGGATAAATAATCATAACACTGCATAACACAAAGATGAGGACAGTTACCTGGACTAGGAAAGCAGAAACATTCTTCCGCTGATCACCTTGAAGTTGAATAACCTACAACCACAAAAACTTGTTACTTGAAGCAACAATGAAATAGATCAATTTGACAGGGGAATGTCAACACAGACCTGTCCTAGTTCTGGGTCCTGAACAACTGTGCCATTGCAACAAAACTCTTTCTTAACGTCCTTGAGTATCTTGTTATAGCTGAATTCTTTTTTCAATCCCTGAACAGTAGTCAGACTTTTTCTACCATTTCGCTGTTGAACGCGAATATGCACATACTCCTTTGACCCAGCACCCGAGTCATCAGCATTTGCCTCAGCAAAAGGATCTATAAATTGAGGCAGTACAACAAACATATTGTTTATTAGATTCAATCAATATACTTAATTCACATAATCACAGTAACTAAGTATTCTTCATAATATATAAAATAGTGAGTAAGCATGTGTAATAACACAACTTTCACAAATGATAAAACTAAAATGTAATAGAAATTATGGAAAGGTCAAAATAAATTCAACATAAACAAACACTAAGAAAACTTATCCAGCTAGCACATCCTTTTTTTCAAAATAATCTCCTATTCAAGAGATACACGTAAGATTGTCTGACAGTAAAAGACAACATTCGTGATCAACCATGGAATGTAATCAGATTGGTATTCAAAATAACATGTTGCTGATAAAACTGAAAAGTGCAAGGAAATGTCAAATTACATACACGGAGCGAGTAAATTTTCCCTGAGCTGTGTATATTAGAAGGTACATAACTTTGAGGATCAAAAGGGAAAATGCATAAATACATAATTATTTAGACACTGAAATCTAAAGATAAAAGCTAGAGTAGTTCGACATAAAATTGTGAAGTTGACCAATAGATATCCTATTCTGCAAGTACATATACCACAACAGAATTAAGAAAGGAAAACATAAAAGACACACTATGCTATAGCACATATATAACAAACTGACATTTATTCCTTTAGAAATATCACATATCATGAACAAAAAAGCTAATCCACAGACTAAAACATTTGCCAAGCTACATACCAAAGGCTGTAGGAATTTGAGCGTCTAATTCAGACATAAAACTTGACTATATATGATCAAAGGTTCCACCAACCAGATTGTTCAGACCTGACATTGATCAACATGTTAGCTAATTGAATTACAATAATAGCCCACTTAAAAAAAAATACAAAAACAAAATCTCTGTCATTAAAAATCTCCATCGCATTCTTTACACACATAAAAAACTAGATAAATTTTCATCATTGACTATCCCATGTATTAAAAAATTTCTGACTTCTATATTTAATTAAAACTCCAAATTTTTTACACTAAATCATTTAAAAAAATATCGATTAAACAAACCCACAATTAGATTATTGGCCACAAATTAAAACACTAATTTTAGAAAAATCCATAAGATCTTAGTAGCACAAAGCAAAACCCTTTCCTAGATTTAAGATTTTGCAATAGTACAATCTAGGAACCACACAGAAAAGAAAAAAAAATCATGCCTCAAAAATCATTATACACCAAAATAAATCTAAAAAAATAAATTAAAAAAATAGAACTTTTCACTTAAAACAAACTCAAGATGTATCTGAAATCTCAGATCAAGACTATATCAAAATCAAATCTAAAAAAGATACAAGATATTGAAAAAAAGAAAGAGAAAGAAAAAAAAAATTGAGTCAAACATAGATGATGGATGATAAAGAAAGCCAAATCCTAAAATTAACAACGAAGAGAAACAAAAGCTTAAAGAGGATGAGCAGAGGTTACCTGATCCTAAATTTAAGGTTTCTATGCGTTAAAGGAAGAGTCAAGAACCGAAACCCTAAATTGGATAAGGCAGAGGTGAAACTTTGATAGTTTTCTCTGTCTGCGGTGAGGTATGGTTTATGTTTAGAAGAAGACTAATTTATTTAATACAGAAAGGGGGCACGTGTGTGTCATGTGTGACCGAACTTAATATCTCTTGCGTACTTGACACGCGAGTTTCGGCTAATTTTCCAAAAAAAAAAAAAAAAATACTATTTGATTATTCATTAAAAAAATAAACAAATTGATCATATCACATAATTAAAATAAATATATAACATATAATCTTTATAAAATTTAATTATTTTATTGAAAATATATAGTTAAATATAATGATTGTTAAGATGATAACCATTGCAAAATATATACTTAAATATCTTATTTTTAACTCTTCATATATTTGGAAGAATTTTTTTTAATTTCAATGTAAATAAAAATGTATAAAAATATATTTAGATGTATAATTAATTATTTATTAAATTTTTTAGTTTAAGAATAAAATGAATATATATAAATAAATACAAATGGGCATACCTAAATTTTTAAATAACTAAATTTTATTATCATATTTGTAAAATTTTAATTTTTTTTCCTTGTTCTTATTGGGATGATCTTCCAGAATCTTAATAATAATATACTATTTGTTAAGTAACAATGTTTAATAACAATTTTTTATATTTTTATTATTTTTTTTCAATATAATTTATAAAAAATTGATAAATTTAAATTAATCATAAATACATATCTATTTTTACTAAAACTTTGTAGGTATAAAATAACATAAATTAAAATTTTAGATATCTTATTAATAAATTAGTTTGATAATAATTTTAATTTTAAATTAGACATATAATATGAGTTAGAAATATTTAAAATCGAAATAATTCAAAAAAATAATTGAAAATTAATTTAAAAAATCGAAACTCAATTAAAATTATAAGTTTTTATATTATTTTTAATTTTTTTTAATCAAACTGAATCATAATACTTTATTAAAATATAATTATATTTTAATTTTATTTTTAAAAAAATTTAATATTTCTTATTATAACTTTCGTTTTAATATTAATTTTTTTAGAATTTTTATTATTATAATTTCACTATCACATCATCAATTTTTATTCCAATTTATCTTCACCATTATATTCTAACCTTCTATTTAAATCATTCTTTTCATTTTAAGTGATATGATTTTCTTAATTTGATTTACTTTTTATTTGTTTTTATTTTATCTTTCGTTTAATTTTATATTTATGATTTATCTTATTATATATTTCAATATTTATTAGATAAATATTTTATTATTTCTCTTTTTTATTTAGGATTTAAGTTCATTTCAATTAATTTTATTTTTATCATGATTATTTTTATTTTATTTTTTTATATTTTTATGGAGGTGAGATTTTTTTTATAATAATATTTATATATACCTTTAAATGAATAAAATTTTGTTGATGAACAATTAGTGAGAGATATAAAAGTTTTAGTATTCTATCTTAAAATAATATATAATTTCAATTTTTGATAACATTAAAAATTTAAGTAATGAAATAATAACTTTAAAAATTTTTAAACTATTGAAATTATTTGAGTTACACTCATTCTTATATTATATTATTATTTTCGATTTATAATTTTTTATTTTTTTCCTACTAGAATCATTCGTAAACTAATGTTACTTATATAATATCGAATAATAGTTATGTTTTTAATAATTTATTATTCAATATATCTTTTAATTTTTAAATAACATATTTATTATAACTATATTTTAATTTAAAAAAAAGTTTATCTTTAATAAAAAATTAAATTAAATTAAAAAGAGTAAAAACTAATCTAAATTCAATCGTTAAAATTGATTTGAATTGATTTTTTTTTTTTTTTTTAAATCAAACCAAATTAAATCGTATAAAATTTTTATATTTAATTATAATGTATTTTTAGTTAAAAATCGAATTAAATTTCATCCCAATCCTCTAATATCAATCTCTAATATGAATAAATATAATTCTTATTTTATAAATTTATTTATATGATGAGTTGTATTTATATTTATAGTTTAATATGAAATCAAATTTTGATTTAATAAATAAGTTGGGACAATTGTATTATCTAGTATTAAACTATTATTAAATTGTTTATATATTTGATGTGATGGAATACAATGAAGAATATGATTTTATCTCTGCACAATTCCTTAAAATTTTATTTATTTGCAACAATATCATTTATTTTTATAATAATAAAATAAAAACATGTTTTTTTAAAAGAGATGTTATTTCATCAATCAAATTATAAATATCCATCAAATATAATTATAAATCCTTAATTTTAACATTAATAATAAGTTAAATATATTATTTATGACATGAAATGAAAGATTTGTATGATCACATGATACTTCAACTGTAAGAATATAGTTTATATATTATTTATGACATTGAACAACTAGTATTTTTTCTCACTTGAGTTTTTTCATGATAAGAATCAATGATCAAACCTAACTCATTTTAGTTAAATGACACAAGTTTTTTTCATCATTCATGTCCATTATATTGGTTTTCAAAAATCATTTTTAAGTTAAATTATATATTGTAATATAAATTTGATATTAAGTTGTGTAAAATTGTTACACTTTTAACAAGTTCACCAATTAAATCAAAATATTGATTATTTCATTTTCTAATACTAATAAACTAAATTGTCATCCCTTTACAATTTGTTTAGTTAAAGGGAAAGTAGTAAGGAATAGGGATGGAGTCAAAGAAATCAGGGATACCATAATTTTTATTTATTATATAATAGTAGTTATTTTTCATAATCTTATTTCTTAGAAAATATTAAAAAAAAAATCACTTTTTAGAATTTTTTTTAAGTTTTTTATTCTACTTATTAATAAAACAATTATTTCCACTGTATATTAATGATAATAAAAAATAATATTTATAAATAAAAAGAAATTAAGTATTAAATATATTATTTTTAAATATTTTTATATGATCTATATTTATTTTTTTATAAAAAAAGTCAACATTATTATTTGAAAAAATTGTATAATAAATAATAAAGTTATATAAAATGTTAAATATGAATTTAAATTAGTATAAAATTATTTAAAAATAACATCTTATGAAAATTAAGACTATCCACCAATCATTTATCAAATTTATATAGTAACAAAGTCAAAATTTATGAAAAATATCAGAAAAAATTGTATACAAGTAATCTATCTGAATCTATTCCTAAATCATAAAATTATACCTTAACATAAAATACAATTAAATAAAATAGTACCTATTATTTAAACTAAAGTTAATTATTCTATACATATATGGTGAGATTTGATAAAAGTGCGATGGGAAGAAAAAAAAAATGTTAAGATCCACCAAAAATACTTTATTGAAATATAATATTAAATAAATTTATTAATAAATAACAAATATATTTTATCAAATAAATTATTAATAAAAATAATATTAAATTATTTGAATAAAATACATGAAATTAACACTAAAGTAATAATACGATAAAATTTAACAAAAATAAAAAAAATTATGAAAAAAAAACTATTTATCTATTTATATGTGAACTTTAATAAAATAAATTTATCTGATTTATTTAAAATATGAACTTAGGAACTTAATCTTAAATGAATCAGAAAAAAAATTAACACACCCATAATTCTTTTTAATTAAATATGTATTTTTTCACTCGTTTGTCACCAATTTCTTTTTTTTTTTTTTTTTTTTTTTTCTCTTTCGCTCTTTCTATTTTAAGTTTCACTCCTTTTATGTTAAGGACAAAATGAAAATTTATTTATGTTTTTATAGAAAGATATATTTTTGAAGCATTAAACAAAAGTAAGATGTATTTTAAGTTTTTTTTTTTTTTTTAAAAGTAAGATATGTCTTAAGCATTAAAAAATAAGATATGTTTTAAAATATTTTTTTTCTTTTAAAAAATTAAATTAATTGTGGAAACAAATATGAACGAAGGTTAAAGTGTGAAACTACTGGGCTTGTAGTGGGCACTGATCCAAAGTCGCATCTTTGCTTCACTCCTCATCGTCGCCAAGCAGATCGCAGCAAAGCAGAGACTGAGTGAACTCCGACAATGCCTCCTCCCGTCGCTCCTCGATCCGGAGATGCAATATTCGCTAACGTCGAACGCGTTGTAAGCAACCCTTTCTAAAAGCCTAAACCCTCTTTATGCTCCGTTTCGTTTTCCAGAAAATAATCTGCAAAAATTCCTCTCTCCCCTCGATTCTACATAACAATAATTTCCACTCTAAACAATGGATTCCTCGATTCTGTTATTCTTTTTTCGTGAAAATTTTCAATTTTCTTTTTGCTGAAGTTTGTGGAATTTAGTGAGTTCGTTTCATACGATCCATATGGTTTGGATTGTGCAGAATGCAGAGCTGTTTACTTTGACTTATGGTGCAATTGTGCGTCAATTACTCACGGATCTGGAAGAGGTTGAGGAGGTTAACAAGCAGCTTGATCAAATGTAAAACTTTGAATCTGTCTCTTCTTGTTAGTTCGATAAATGTTGTTAGTTTAACCGTTTTATGTAAAAAAAAAATTGATTTTTTTGGTTCATTGATTCAGTGTGTATTAATATAATAAAGTTGAATGTTTAGGGTGGAAAAATACATTATACGAGACAATCAGAGTTCATTAACCTTTCTCCTTGTAATAAAAATTCTTATGTGCCATGTGGAAATTTGCCCCGATCATGGACATGTGGTGTGGTGATCCTAGACCATATAATAATTTCTTGTAAGAAAATAGTAATTGAAAGAGAAAAATTAAGGAAGAGAAGGAAAGTAAAATGTGTGTGATGAGTGATGTGATCATACCAGAAGAAAACTGGGCTGAAAAAGAGGGTTTACTAGTATAATATAGTTACCATATTCATATTTAGATTACTTATATTGCATAAGTGAATTTTGGTGGTTGGTTGGTTTTTTCAGGGGTTATAATATTGGAATCCGTTTGATTGATGAGTTTTTAGCTAAGTCTAATGTCTCAAGATGCAACGATTTCAGAGAGACTACTGATGTAATTGCAAAGGTATTGTGCTGTATAGCCTTTTGGTCTTTACTTGCTGGGGAAAATGAGTGAAAATTCAATCGCTGTGTACCGCAGAAAAAAATTCTGCACTTCTGTTTGTTCATTTGATCTGTATTATTTAATGCGCAGTTTGGTGAAAGTAACTTGTAATTTAATGTTGTTGGTAGTATTAAAAAAGGGATCTTGTTGACGAGTGCTCTAAGGATGCTTGTTAAGAAATCAGTAAATAAAATGTTTTTATCAGGAATCATGGTGAGAGTGCATTTGCAACATTAAATGTTATGCCTTCCTAGAAAACTTTTCCAGTTTTGATTCCTTAACTGTTTCCTTTAAATGAAGCTAAAACTTATATTGGACAAGTTCCACAAAATTGTTTTACTTTTCTCTTCTCATTAAAAAGGTAATTCTTTTCTCACATTCTTTTAATTATATAATTTGAAGATTCATATATTAACATCCTTCTGAACTGTATTCCTAGGAAGAAGTATGTTAGTAAGTTTTATTATTTTATAGAAATGATTATTAATTTCCATATATATATATTTATATATACATGTGTGTGTGATTTGAAAATACTAGAATGGACTCAGGTGAGCCACACCTGCTTCATACAATATTTATCATATAACTCTTATATGCAGGAGTTTGTAGTTGGATTTTGGTTGGGTCCGAGTAGTTAGTTAGAATAGTATTGAGGGGTAGGAATTAAGAAGAACGGTCTTCAACCTTTGTGAAGGGGAAATCCTTGGAAAAGAGACCTTTCTCCTTGTTCTGTTAATATTAAGAAAAGCAATAAAATAATTTATTTCTTTAAATTCTTTCTCTATTTCCGTTGTGGTTTCCTAACAGATTTGAAATCGATTCTGCACAACACATTTGTGGCTTTCTTTTTGAGGAGGGGTACTCCAATAATGAATTGCAATTATTTTGAAGTACAGTGTATGCCTATTATAAGTGCCACCACTAAATAGAGTTATGCCTTAGAGCATTTGATATAATAGCATGTTCCTTTGTAAATAGAATGTCAACCTGATCAGGGCCATGCTCTCTCTGCATCTTACAACAAAAGCTTTTTAGAAAAAATATCTGCATCTTACAACAAAAGCTTTTTAAAAAAAAAATCAATGATTATACAAAAGTAATAAGTGGCTGAACTTGGTTTAAGATGATGAGTACCTATTTTTCTGACCAAACCACTTTGGTGCCACCAACTATTTAGTCAATATTCACCCACTTTGGGTAAGTGTTATAGGAGAATATCATATATGGAGTTCCTTTATTATTTTGTTCTATTATACTCCCTGGCTTTTGTCACATGTTGTGATTGGTGACTATTGACGTTTAATTTCAGTACGTAACAATTGGGTGACATTTTGATTGGTATGAGGTTCTCAAGATTAAGCATTGATTGTTGGTTGTTTGTCAATTGTTTGTTTATTAATTATATTACTAGTAAAGTGTATTTAAACGGGAAGGTAAGTTTTTAATTTTATCAACTTTAATCTTGCTTTTATACAGGTTGGTTTTAAAATGTTCCTTGGTGTTAGTGCATCTGTTACCAATTGGGATGCTGATGGGACATGTTGTAGTATTGTTTTGGAGGATAATCCTTTGGTAGATTTTGTTGAACTTCCTGACAATTGCCAAGGTCTGTACTATTGCAACATCTTAAGTGGGGTCATTAGAGGAGCCTTAGATATGGTAAGTTCTGCTCCTAATTGTTTCTTCAATTCACATATTATTTCAATTTTATGGAATTTCAATTTATCAAATACCAGTTTTTTTGGCTTTTAACAGTTAGGAAACTTGGAATATATAATAGTTTGATTACTACTTCCTTCCTCTATGGTCTTCTAAATTTGAGTATTTTCTCTAACATGAAATAGATTACTCTTTTAATTTTTGTGTAGCATAGTTGTACATGGAAAGGGAACTTTTTTTTTTTTGATCAATTTTTGCTTTTTGAGTTGTTATTTCCATTCTATATAAATCATCCAATATCTTATGAATGACATTTTTTTGTGGAGAACGAGAACTAGAGATAAAGAAAGTCAATGTTTAGCTTGAAAATTTCCACATTTTGGCCAAGTTGAACTTGACGAAAACCATGTCACTCAACTCCACCTAACTCAATTGTTAAACAAGTCCTGGAGGAAAATGAGGCATAATATGCAATATTCTATTTTCTGTTATATGTTGGGAATTGGGTATCATGATGAAGCGTTAAAGGTTTTCTTTTCCACCCCATAAGCTTTGTTCTTTATTTGTAAACATGATTACCATATATCCATGTACAGGTGTCAATGAAGACTGAGGTAACTTGGCTCCGTGATGTGCTTCGAGGTGATGATGTGTTTGAGTTGCAGGTAAAACTTCTCAAGCATGTTCCAGAAGAGTATCCATACAAAGATGATGAGTGAATTTGTTTTTGTAGTGTTGTATACTCGAGGTTTTTATTACTTCATTTCTGCAGTATTAGATTATCATCATATTCTGACTTCTCCTGTGTGTATTTTGATGAAACACTAAATACAACACAAATCTTTAATTAAATCATTATCATATTGGTTTTGATAGCGGGCTATGATCTATCATGATTTCTGAGGGACCTCTAGATTTTGAGTTATTCCTATTATATTAACTCATTATATGTAATTATGGCCTTGATATAGATGTTTTAACTATTTGATTATAATTAAAAAACGTAGTTCATAATTAAAAATTATTTAAGTTTGGAATCCGTGTATTATGAGTAGTAATTGTATATTTGAATCCCCTGATGCTTTTGATTTGTAATGTCCCTCGGGATTTAAAATCACTTGTTGATATAAACTTCAGGCATATGATTCTTCCTCTTCTTTTGATGTCTCAGAGATGCTATTTTGTCGTGTACCGATTTTTCTCTTAAGCAGTTAGAAGTTGGAATTTCTCATGTTTAAGGAACAAGGAGCTTCCAACGTGACAACACTTAGTTTAAGAGCGGTCCTTCTCCAAGGAGGAATTTTCCCCATGAGTTTATTAACGATACAAAAAATTAACCCAGATTTAATCTAAGAATGAAAATAACTGCTTTAAGATCATTATTCAACAAATGAAATATGCCCAACCAAAATATAAGTCCAAAAGTAAAAAAGTAAAAATACAACAAATACACGGATGATTGATCCATGCAAAAGAGTGTTCAGATATCCTCTATCAGTGTTAAAGAAAGCAAATTCATACCAGAGATGACAGATTGGCGATTTGGCGGGTGCTTTATCAGTAGTTTTGCTGAAGAGTTTATGGTTTGTTATTTAGGTTTAAGGGTTGGTTTTGAGGAAAAGTTGATTGTGTTGTTAGATAGAGTCTAGGGTTGAAGGTAGTTTAGAGGTGCGTTTATGTTCTTATTTTATCTCAAATTTAAAGCTCTAATTAATGAGAAATTGGAGATTCAATTTTCTCTTAAACATGAAACTACTCCATAATTTTTTAGGCATTTTCATTTCAGCTTTTTTTGTTTTCCTTTTCTTATCTAAAATTTAAAGTTCTAACTAATACGGGCAATTCGACATTCATATTTTCTCCCAAACATTAAACAACCGGCAAGGTAAATATTAAAATTTATACACATAAGAAGTCCGTATTTTTTGTTTTATCATGGATCCATAAAATGTCAAAATTGATCTGTTAGTGGGTTTGAGTCATGGGAGAAGCCGTCAACGACTACAGGTTTGAACTGTAGAAGATGGAGAAGTGGGAAGAGAAAATGGGAAAAAGAAAGCATGGTGGGAGAAGGGGAAGTGGGAATTGGAGAAGTGAGAAGGTGAAATGCAAAATGGAGGGAAAAGAAATGGGAAAAGGAAAGTGATCATTAGAACTAGAAATCCATATAAGAATCTTGAATTGAAATAATATTATAGGAGAGTTTCCTAAATCTATGTGGCAATGTGGGTCCATAAAGGACTATGATTTTGAAATTAGAAACCATATAAGAAACTTTGGAATGAGGGTGCTTTAAATATATCAAACATCTTAACTAATATGTAGTGAGAGGTGAGAAAAGTTAATATTAGTCTTACACATTCATAGAAGAAGATAATCAAAATTATTTTACTTAAATATAATTTTAACCATGTTTTTTTATTATATGATTGAAATTTAGGGTGCGTTTACTTGTACTTTATTTTTCTACTTTTATTTATTTTTTGTTTGATTACAAAATTATCATTTTATTTTTAATTTGTTTCTATATAGGAAACACTGAAGACAAAAACACTTTTGAAAATGCCAACTTATTCTTCTTGCAATCTCGTATCTTACATTACCTAATATGTTTTTTTCCTATTTCACAAAATAAGAGAGATACGCAAATAATTGGACATTCGAAGTCATTTAAAAAACAATTTTTTTAGTGTCATTACTGTATTTTCAATGGTTCGTCGTGGAAAACAATGAGGGGAGGAAATAAATTTGTGCCCTAAATATTCTTTTAAAATTTTTTAATTTCCTTTTATGCTCCCGTTTCCCCAGCAAGGGTAGAAGGAGAAATGACTGTGACAACTTCGTCTTCTATTTTACTTTATACGAAATTTTTAAGAGTTAAAAGAATAGTCACTTGTTAAGATTTTATGAAGAATGGGAAAAAAATCCTTATCTAATAGGACTTGTTTGGCTAACGAAAATCTTCTCGGATATATCACTAATTCACTAATGAAAGCAATGATCGTGTAAATATTTTAGAAAGAAAAAATAACACTTCAAACCTCCAACAGTTACCACTGCTGCACCCTCCAACAAAAGAACACTTTACTATAAATGATGATAGATATAATATTTAGTATCAACCTAGTTGGAATCATGTGTTATACAGTGATGTTTTTGCATATTCTATTTTTATAAAATTAAAATCCGTAAATATCCAATATAAAAGTAAGAGTGGAAAAATTCTATGTTGTGCAATAAAGATTGACACAAGTAACTCTTGCTGAGTAAGGCCGGCATCATATTTTTAACTAGTAAAAGACTACATTCCTTAATGACAAATGGCAAAGATGTAGAGATTGTTGTAGCTGCTTAGAACGAAGTGTGCACCTTCATCATTGTTTATACTAAGAGCGTTGTGTCCAAGAGTTTAATTTTCATAAACCTTTCATGAAAGAATTTTTATACGTATTATCAACTTATTAAAAGTTATCTTAAATATGATTTTTAGAGTAATTATACTAAATAATAATCTTATTGTGGTCGCATCCACTGCATTTCTCAGTGATTTCTCTCAATATCAAAAAACGCATATATAGAAATCATGAATGTGACTGTAATTTAAAACTTCATGAATGTCTATTAAACTCTTTTTTTCCTCTCTCTCTCTCTCTGATATATATATATATATATATATATATATATATATATATATATATATATATATATATTGGGTAGAATGATATCATTGAAGGCAAGTACATCCTGATCGATATCAAAGACTATAAAATGGAAAATTTGGAACCATCATGTGAGATTGGCCCTACATAACAATGCAAAGGTAGAAAGACACTTCCAATATACGTACCTTGGAAATATCGGATCATTTCCTTATTCAGCTGGCAACAATACTTGACTAGGTCCAATTGGTAACACATCATATCCACGATTATAACGGGATTCTTTGCATGTATCTATGTTATTGTAAGAACTGCAAGAAGACACATTAACAGTGACCCTCATGGAATTTTGTGCCGGGGTAATAAACTAGGTACAACCACAACAACTATCAAACACCACATATCAAGTTACACAAACAATGTTTTCTATGTTAGAATAATGTAATAGCCCGGCCAGTTCCACTTGCATGTTGGATCCATTCCGGCTTTGGCTGAACAAAAGACAACAGTAAGAAGCATCTGTTGGCTGCTGATTTTGCTAAGAGAATATAGATAGTATATATTAGTCTTTCTATGTGCTTTCACTGAGATTGGTGATAAAGCTTACTGAATCTTGAAAAAATAAATTAAGGGTATCTCTCCATAGGGAGGGTTAAGGGGAAATGGGGAACAATAGTATGTTTCGTTATGCAGATGGAGTAGACAGGTTGTTGATGTTCTTTGGGACCTTGGGAAGCCTTGGAGATGGACTACAGACCCCTCTTACGATGTACATTCTTAGTGCTGTGATCAACGCCTATGGAGACAAAAATAGTCACTTGACAAAGCATGAAGTGAACATGGTGAGCTTGTTCAATAAAATCTTTACCCTTTTGCTAGACAACTGTGTAATATGTGTGGCAGAATTACATCAGCTAGTTTAGTACACCAATTTTGCTGGAAACTGCTTATGTTAACTTTTCTTTGCAATTATTTGATTTAGAAGTTAAAGTTGTCATGTGAGTTTAAAAAAAAAAAATCGTCTCTAACACCAAGTAGTCATGAAACTTTAAGAAGTCGCTGGAGCATGCACGTAGAAACTGATTTATGCATCTAATGAAGGAGATCAATTAAGGAAGGTCTTTCCACAATTTTATTTTTGTGACATGATTACTCAACAGTTTTTGAAATTGCAACTTCACTTGCCTTTTTTTCAGTATGCTTTGAAACTTTTTTGTGCTGCACTTGGAGTGGGACTTTCAGGTTTTGTTGGTAAGTTGCACACTTCGTAGCTCAGTTACTTTCCTGGCAGAATTAACATAATTTTAAGTTATGCAAATAGCATTGCGAGCATTAGAAAAAGCAAATCTAACTACTTTTCATGCTTTATACCAATTGATGTTGGCTACTACAGAGGGAATATGTTGGACAAGAACTGCTGAGAGACAGGCTTCCAGAATGAGAATGGAATACCTAAAATCGGTCCTAAGACAAGAAGTTGGTTTCTTTGACACGCAGACTACTGGTTCTTCAACAACCTACCAAGTTGTCTCACTAATTTCCTCAGATGCAAATACAATCCAAGTTGTCTTGTGTGAGAAGGTTTTTCTTCAGTTATTCCTTCCCATCCTAATTGTTTGGAATGCAATATTCGTAGATCTCCAAAAGTAGATAGGCCTTCTGGTAAAAAAACTAGTACTTAATAACACAATAACTGCCTGTGCATTAGAATCAAACTGTATTTGTTAATTTTTTTTTGTTGAAAATATGATTTGATTAAATTGATTATAAATAGGGAAATAATATATATTTAGCATATATAGAGAGAGAGAGATTTTATTTGATATGATTATAAATAAATCGGAATGTGTATACTCATAACACAAAATTCCTATAATTCTATACTTTTTATTAAAAATACTTGTTGATCTATAATAAGTAATGTATTCTGCTAAAAAGAATCCTAAGGGAACCGGTTAAAGAATCAATAAATCAAAAGATTTTGTTGGAAATCACTGTGAGAGTGCAATAGAAATCATGATGAGGGTACCTTAGTAACACCATTCCCAAAGTACTATTCAATTTTTATTCCTTAAAAAGTCCAGGTTTCTCCATAAGTAGTTTTTTCACAACGAAACTCATGAATTTGAAATCTAATTAATTTTGTAACATTTAAAATAAACTGGTTTCAAAATCTGATAAAAAGAGAACTATACCATTATGTTTTATTAATTTATACTTTTTTCTGAGTGTAGATACCTGATTGCCTGGCTTACATGTCAACTTTCCTATTCTGCCACGTCTTTGCATTTGTACTTTCATGGAGACTTACATTGGCAGCAATACCACTCTCTGTCATGTTCATTTTTCCAGCACTTGTCTTTGGGAAGATCATGTTGGATCTCGCAATGAAAATGATTGAGTCTTATGCTGTTGCTGGTGGGATAGCAGAACAGGCAATATCTTCAATAAGAATTGTTTATTCATATGTTGGGGAGAATCAAACACTTAACAGATTTAGCAGTGCACTTCAAAAAACACTGGAATTTGGAATAAAGCAAGGTTTTGCAAAAGGGTTGATGTTAGGAAGTATGGGGGTTATTTATATAAGTTGGGGTTTTCAGGCTTGGGTTGGAACATATCTGATCACTAATAAAGGAGAACAAGGTGGCCATGTGTTTGTAGCTGGCTTCAATGTACTCATGGGAGGCTTGTAATATTTTATCATCTTTTATATTCTAGTGTTACATCATATAGTTCAATTTTTAGTATGACATGTTAATACTAATATGTTTAACTTCATGATTTTCAGGAGCATTTTAAGTGCCCTTCCAAATCTAACTGCCATCACTGAGGCAACTGCTGCAGTCACACGTCTTTTTGAAATGATTGATCGGGTACCAACCATAGATTCTGAAGATAAGAAAGGAAAGGCCTTATCATATGTGAGGGGAGAGATTGAATTTCAAGACATCTACTTCTGTTACCCGTCTAGGCCAGACACACCAGTCTTGCAAGGATTCAATCTCACTGTCCCAGCTGGTAAGAAGGTAGGCCTTGTGGGAGGTAGTGGTTCAGGTAAATCCACTATCATAGCACTGCTTGAAAGGTTTTATGACCCTGTTGAGGGAGTAATACTCTTGGATGGTCACAAGACTAATAGGCTTCAACTGAAGTGGTTGAGATCCCAACTTGGCCTAGTAAATCAAGAGCCTGTTCTCTTTGCCACTTCCATAAAAGAGAATATATTGTTTGGAAAAGAAGGGGCTTCAATGGATAGTGTGATAACTGCGGCTAAAGCAGCTAATGCACATGATTTCATTGTCAAGTTGCCAGACGGATATGAAACTCAAGTAAGTTGATCTCAACTTGTTTGTTCTGATAAAGTATGATATCAAATAATATAAGTATAGAGGAGAAAAGAAAGAAACAGAATAAAATCTCTATAAATCTGTTTATGTTTTGAGTATGCTTCTTTATAATTTCATTATAATAATATTTAAAGGTTTCTACCTAATATTTTATAGCACCTGAGCACATCAAAATAGTTTGATCTTTAACATTGTATTAAAGGAACAAGACTATACACCCTTTTTCATTTTGGTCTCTATATCCGAAAACGCCACACTTTAGTTTGGTCCTAACATGAAAATATGTTTATGAATTGATTATTACTTTTTACCGAAGTTATTACAGTTTTGGATTTTGCTGTGTTGACTAACATTTTATCCTATTTGGCATCATGCTACCTTAGTAAGTGAAAACTCGGCAAAATCTTAAACCATCATACCTTCAATAAACGGCAAGTACTAATTTACAAGCACTTCTTTTCATGCATGGATCAAAATATATATTTTTTTAGGTTAAGGACTATAAAAACAAAACAGTGAGATGTAGAGAACAAATTTTAATTAAATCTTCGAAGTAAAGTGCTTTGATTAAAGCGTTGTTATTGCAAACCACTATGGTTTTCCTAGGTTGGGCAGTTTGGATTTCAGTTGTCTGGTGGGCAGAAGCAACGCGTTGCCATAGCAAGAGCCTTACTAAGAGATCCAAAGGTTCTTTTGCTTGATGAAGCTACCAGTGCACTGGATGCACAATCTGAAAGAGTGGTACAAGCAGCCATTGATCAAGCTTCAAAAGGAAGGACAACAATCATCATCGCTCACCGCTTGTCTACAATTCGATCTGCTCAATTGATTGCAGTCCTTCAAGCAGGGAGAGTGATTGAATCGGGTACTCATAATGAGCTCATGGAATTGACTGATGGTGAGTATGCTCACATGGTAGAGTTGCAGCAAGTAACAACTCAAACTGATGAATTCAAATCTTCCAATCTTCAAATAGAAGGAAAGAACTCTCACAGAATGAGCATTCCACAAAGTCCAGTTGTAAGTTTCAGATCAAGCACTGTAGGCAGTCCAATGTTGTATCCCTTCAGTCAGGGGTTTTCCATGGGAACACCTTACTCCTATTCTATCCAATATGACCCTGATGATGATAGTTTTGAAGATAACTTGAAACGAACAAATCATCCAGCTCCTTCACAGTGGCGTTTGCTGAAAATGAATGCACCTGAGTGGGGAAGAGCAATGCTAGGAATCTTAGGAGCAATAGGGTCAGGAGCAGTTCAACCTGTGAATGCATACTGTGTAGGAACACTTATATCAGTTTATTTTGAAACTGATAGCTCTAAGATGAAGTCTAAAACTAAAGCCCTGGCCCTCGTTTTCTTAGGAATTGGAGTTTTCAATTTCTTCACTAGTATTCTCCAACACTATAACTTTGCAGTTATGGGAGAAAGGTTGACTAAAAGAATAAGAGAGAAGATACTAGAGAAGTTGATGACTTTTGAGATAGGGTGGTTTGATGAAGAAGAGAACACAAGTGCATCCATTTGTGCAAGATTATCCTCTGAAGCCAACTTGGTCCGTTCCCTTGTTGGTGATCGAATGTCTTTGTTGGCCCAAGCAGTTTTTGGGTCTGTCTTTGCCTACACTCTAGGACTTGTGCTCACATGGAGGCTTTCCCTTGTGATGATTGCAGTACAACCATTAGTCATTGGAAGCTTTTACTCAAGAAGTGTCTTGATGAAGAGTATGGCTGAGAAAGCTCGTAAGGCACAAAGGGAAGGAAGCCAACTTGCAAGTGAAGCTGTTATAAACCATAGAACCATAACTGCCTTCAGCTCTCAGAAAAGAATGTTGGCACTTTTCAAATCGACAATGGTAGGGCCTAAAAAGGAGAGTATTAGGCAGTCATGGATTTCAGGCTTTGGTCTTTTCAGCTCCCAGTTTTTCAACACTGCATCGACTGCACTAGCTTACTGGTATGGTGGGAGGCTCTTGATAGATGAGAAAATAGAACCAAAGCACCTCTTCCAAGCATTTTTAATATTACTATTCACTGCTTACATTATTGCAGATGCTGGAAGCATGACTTCTGACTTGTCCAAAGGAAGCAGTGCAGTTGGATCAGTTCTTGCAATGCTAGACAGGAAAACTGAGATTGATCCTGGGATTTCATGGGGTGGTGAGAAAAGGAGGAAAATAAGGGGCAGAGTTGAGCTGAAAAATGTTTTCTTTGCATATCCAACTAGACCAGATCAAATGATTTTCAAGGGTCTGTGTCTCAAAGTTGAAGCTGGGAAAACAGTAGCTCTAGTGGGGCACAGTGGTTGTGGTAAATCAACTGTTATTGGCCTTATTGAAAGGTTTTATGATCCTGCAAAGGGAATTGTAAGCATAGATGAACAAGACATCAAGTCCTATAATTTAAGAATGCTGAGGTCACAAATTGCATTAGTGAGTCAGGAGCCATCCCTTTTTGCTGGCACCATTCGAGAAAACATTGCCTATGGGAAAGAAAACACAACTGAATCTGAGATAAGAAGGGCGGCATCTCTGGCTAATGCTCATGAATTCATAAGGTACGAGAGAACTGTAAATAAAAAAACTTAAAAATAAAAAATCTTTCAGAATCTCTTTTTTAAGCATTCTTTGTCTGATGCCAAAATTTCTTTTATTTGCCTAAACATAACATTAAATAAACTAACAAGAATTAAAATGAACATGTTGTCATGTTCAGGCTGCTAGAGAGAACAACTAAACACTAGGTAGCTTTTGGCACTATATTTTCAATTTGCCTTTTCTTTAAAAGTAAAAGCTCTTCTGATTAGCTTATATGGAAGCTCTCATTTATTGAAAAAGAGATTAACATGTAATAGCACTCGTGTATAAGTTGTTTCTATAATCGAAAAGCAATATAGGGTTTAACGTTTTATATAAGTTGTATGTCGTTTCAATAAGTTATCCCAGCCCAGAGAGCTTTTGGAAATACACTTATCATAAACTCTCCCAAACAATTACACAAGTATTTACGGCATAAGTTCTAATAAGCTGTAAATATGCTCTTCCAACGAGCTTATAAAGGTTATTTCTATCTTTTAGACATCGTGTTTAGGACACCTTGTCCATTCAAGGAGAAGAGAAACTCAAAATATAAGATTTTTATTGTCAAAAGATTTTCCAAAGTTAAACTGCATCACCTTGAAACCTTCTTGGCACTAACACTTTTTCTTTTTCCTTTTTTGTCTTGGTGGTTTTGTCATGGCAGTGGAATGAATGATGGATATGAGACATACTGTGGGGAAAGAGGAGTTCAGCTATCAGGAGGTCAGAAGCAAAGAATAGCGTTAGCTAGGGCCATTCTGAAGAATCCTGCAATACTTCTTCTAGATGAGGCTACAAGTGCACTTGATAGTGTGTCAGAGATCTTGGTCCAAGAAGCACTAGAGAAGATAATGGTTGGAAGAACATGCATAGTGGTGGCACACAGGCTCTCTACAATACAGAAATCAAACTACATTGCTGTGATTAAGAACGGGAAGGTTGTGGAACAAGGCTCACATAACGAATTGATTTCACTCGGACGTGATGGTGCTTACAATTCTCTTGTTAAATTTCAAAGTGGTAGCTCCCCTAGATAAACTTAATTATTAGTTGTAATATATGCTACATTTTTTTATTTTTCTCGTTTGCTTTTCTGAGACAATAACGTACATGTTATCGTAGAATCCGGGGTTGCCCATCATGAAATTTAAGAATGTTCCATGTTCGCATGCTTGAACACGATGTGAAAGAAAATTTAAAACTGTTTTTCTGTTTTAGGAGAAAAAAAAAATGATTTTCCTGCTACAACTCAGTAAACTCTTGCATTTTTTTTCCCAAGTTTGCAATGTTTTGAAAAGCAGTGTGATGTTATGAAAATTTGAAAGTTAAAGTAGTTGGATCTAATCAATTTAATGATCTAAGTTTTATTAATGAAAATTTTGAGTTGCTCCTTTTAGTATTTTTTATTAAATAATTCTTTGGTTATTTAAAATATTAATACATATTTCAAAAAAAAAAATTATGAAAAATGACTTTTATTTAGCCCACTAATATCTTGGATATATTTCAAATGATTTTTAACACTCATTAAGAAATTAAAAGAAATATTTTAAATAAAAACCTTTTTTTTTTTTAATTTTAACCAGCTGTCTTACTAGTTGGCATTTTATTGAATTCAAAAAACAATGAAGACGTGCATCCAAATGTCAAAAACCGTTCACCACAAACAAAAAAATCAACAACAACAATAATAATATAATAAAACTAAACCCATTCATTAGTCAATGGTGAACTCAAGTAAACGCAGCGAGAAAAAAACCAGTGACAAAAATTCCGACAAACGCCACATACCAACTCCGAACCTCCGCAGCACGGGATCCGAGCCTGGGAGGCGCGTCACCGAGCCTAATCGCTTTAGGCTCCACCTCCTCCCCGGAGCTAGCATTAACCTCGACATTAGCCCCTCCGGCCAAACGGTGTCGTTTAATGTAAAACTTCAACCACACCTTGTACTTCACCCTAGTCGCGAAATCCACGCGGAGGAACACACTAGCGTTCTTCACCGCCGCCGTGCGGTTGAGTTGCGCCACGGCGGAGCCCCACTTGCGCGCGGTTTTTCCGTGGCCCTGGTAGAATGGCAGGAGCGTGGCGTTGGCGAGAGGGCGCGTGGTGGTGTTGTCGAGGAAGAGCGCGAAGGTGAGGAGAACGGCGTCGTATTTGACGCCCTTGTCCTTGTTGTCGTTTTGAAGGGAGAGTTGGAAGACGAGGGTGTCGTTTCGGTTGAGGAGAGAGAGGGATTCGAGGGAGCATTTGGGAGGGTGAGTGCGGAGAGTGAGCCAGAGGACGAGCGCGGAGAGACCCAGGGAGAAGAGGGTGCCGAGGGAGCACTTGCAGCCGTCGCTTAATGCAGATTCCATGCAGTCGAAGAAGAAGAAGGTCAAAGAAAGTTGGTTTTTTTTTACCGTGGAGTAGTGATGTATTAAAATGATGACATGACATGATATTGATCGGAATCGATGATGGAGTGTCGGTGTTTGAAATTCTTTGCTGTTATGGTGGTCTTGGAATTTGACCGTGTTTAATTGTTTATATATATATATATATATATATATATATATATTTTAGTGGTGGATTTTATAGCATATTACGGATTTAGGTAAAATAATTTATTTTTATAAATTTAATCATGCTTCTAATATGGTTTTTTTAATTCGTGTTTTATTGCTTAATTTGTTTATTTTTTTATTGAACCTGAAAATGTTTTTTTCTTAAATATTGAAAATACCTTTTTTTTTTTTAATTTGTGATGAACACAATTTATTTAGTGCTTGGACCATTCATATTTAATTATAATTTGACTAACATTTGTAAGTTAAGTTGTATATTTTGGATGAACCTAATTTTTAATAATTTTTCGATCTCTTCCTTATAGATCAACAATTTATATGTAATAATTTTTAGGTCAATATCCAAATATATAAGTATGTATTTTTTTTCAATATGTTCATGATGACTAATGTTTCTTCTTCGCTAACTAGCCATAACTCATGTAAGTTACCTTATGTTCTCCCCTTCTAGTTGTCAAAGAGGGTTTCTTCCTTTGGTTGAACATGCAAATTATAATTAGTTCTCGGGTGTAGATTAGTCATGATCATCATATCATCTCTTCTTGGTCTTTCATTATTCTTTGTACTACTAGGTGTGAGTTTTACACTTGTCATGTACCATTCCCTTATTGCCTTCTGATATTCGTGTATCGTTACAATAATGTCATTCATTGTCGAGAACTTCATCACCAAATGAGAGTGGAGACAATGACACCGATTTTGTTAAGTGATAGGCATCCCAAAAGCATGTTGTAAGACGTGTTCTAATTAATTATCAAATACCACACCTTTATCATCCAATATTGTATATTTTCTTTCCCAAACTTAGTATACAAGTCAATGTATCCTTTAGTATCAACTCTTTCTCCCAAGAACTCCACGACTTGCTTGTTAAAGGTTGTATGATCTCTTTCAATAACTCCTTCTGAAATGTTTTCCAATACAAGAAGGATTGTATGCTTTTAAGATGCTTCTCTTTGGCTTAATATGAGGCTCACTCTCCTGCAAATGCTCTTACTACTGTGTTGACAACTCCTTGTATTGTCTAGTATCATCTTTCATCTACTTTCACATCCTCTTCCTTCCTTGTCTATATCCTGTGTGGTCGAGTATAGTTGTGATGATCTCGGCGCTTGCAATGTCTGTTGTCACTTTATCCTAGTGGAGTTTTTCCCTTCCATCATCTCTTTTAATAAATCTTTGTAAATGTCCCACCTATATTAACTCTTCTATCTTATCTTCCAAGGTCACACACTCTTTAGTTGAATGTTCATAATTCTTATGGTACCAACAATGTCAGCTATGGTCCGCGTTGGATGGAGTTTGGACTTTTTTTTAACGTTTGAATTAGATCAACATTTAGAGCTTCTTCAAGAATTCATCCTTTGTCAACATTCAACAAAGTGTAGTAGGTGTGAATCAAGGTCATCTCGTCTCTCTAGACCTTGGTTGAGATTGATTCTGCTTCCTTTTCTCTTTTTCAGGTTCTCTTTTTTCACCTTCTTTCTTTTTATTATGTGTTTGTTTGCGAAATTCATTTAACACTTTTATTTGTATGAACTCAATAACTCTATTCTTTAACTCATGTAAGTTTATGACAAGTCGTCAATACAAAATATATGCAAATGGTCATGATATAAAATGTGTGAATTTTGATTTTATTTTTTAAAAAGATATTTCTTCATTCATTATTATAAAATTTAAAATCATTAATTTTAATTTCTGATATTTATTTTAAGTTAAATAAATAATATATTTAAAAAAATTAATTATTTTTTAAATATTATATACTAATATTATATCACAATATTAATTAACATCGCTTGAAATAATATTAAAAATAAAAAATAATATTTTTAAGTTTTAAAAAATAATAATAAAATTAAAGAAAAGAAAAGAAAAGAGAGTGAATACATGCATGAGTGATGAATAAAAAATGTTATATCCTGGATGAACTTTTGAGAGGAAGAAAGTGAAGAGTGTTTTAAATGATTTGAATAAAAAGGGAGTAGTGAGATAGTTTTTCTTTTCAACTTTTCTCATTTTAAAAGGTTGGACATCGTTGACAACCCTAAGTAGATTCTAACTACATCCTAATTACTATTAAGGGACTCAAATCCTACGTTCACTTTTTACTTTTCAAAAGTTTTCACATATTTAATCATTAATTAAAATTTATTAAAATATAAAATCATGAAAGGAACTTATTAAAATAAGACTCATGAAAATTAACAATTTTAATCAATTATAAAGAAAATGTGCACCAAATGTCTCACTACTGTTAGTATTATATATATAAATTGACATAATAACTATGAGGAGATTAAAAAATTTGTAAGGACTGATTTTATGAATATAAATTCCAGGATTTAAATATAATTAAGTTATAAATAAAAAATATATTTTTTATTATTTATTTATTAAAAATTATTATATCTCTAATTTTTTCACTTTTCTTTAAGTTTTTATTTTCTTTTTAAGCTATTAAGATTTTTTTTTTCTTACCCACGAGTTACACGAGTTAGAAGATGAGAGATTTATTAATCATAATTTTGATTTAACTAATTTTTCTTTTTTTTAATCAAATCTCAATTTTTTTTATGTATATAGAGGTTTATAGTGTGTATTTATAATTTGATGTTTCTATTAATTTAAGTATGTAATAATGTGTTTAATTTTTAAATGATATAAGTTAGAGTATCTTTTAAAAATTTAAGATTAAGAAAATAAAGAAAAAAAACTAGTTGAAATTTGGTTAAAGATTTAAGTTAATTTTAAGTGAGAAAGATTAATTTTAAATATGACAATAAAGATTGTTTATTTTATTTTTTTAGTATAATTGAGTTTGGATGATATGATAAATTTAATATAGATTTTTATTTAAAATTGATGATTTATTTAATTAATTTTCTTCATTATGATAGAATTATAAGATTAAAAACTTTTTTAATTATATTTTAAACTAAAGTTTATAAGTTTGTAATTTTTTTTAACACTGCAATCACTTCATTATATTTAGTATATGAATAAAAATCAAGTCATAAATATACTTTGTTTAACACATATCGTATGCTTCTAGATTATAGGTCTAATAATTTGATTATAGGTCTAATAATTTGATTATTAAGTCTTTTTCATCCTAAAGTCATTTCATAATTTTTCAATTAATCTCGTATAAAGGTAATTTTGATCAATTGATTCCAAGAAAATAACTAATAAGGTCTTCATCAAATTTTATTACATGTTATTTTAGTTTACGTAACTTAGATGAGTATTAAAGTCTGAATATCTCATTATATATTTCTAGGTCCATCTACGCTAAGTTACTAGAGATTTCATGATAAATCCAATACTAAATTCCAAACCTTCTCTCAATAAGAGTTCTATAGGTCTCATTGTTATTTATATACATCATGTATAAATTCTCAATTCAATATATGATCACATATTTCATCTCATCATCCAAAATCAACCAAAATCACATATATAACTTCTTAGCTGATTTGGACTTGAGAGTAATCTTGTACTTGGGCCAATTTCACTCAATAGATTAGAATCCAACTTTGCTCAATGCCCCTTTCACTCCGTGGATAAAACTCAATAAAAACTCAATAGCCTCTGAAGTAAATTCGCTCACTCGCAAGATTCTTATGTTCAGCGAATTATGTAAAATCAAGAGTTTTGTAGAATGAGAAAAATGTGACCCAAGACACCAAAACCATAGATCCAAGCAGTCAAAATACAATTAAGACAAATCCAATCAAAACATTTCAAGTATTCTATCTTATATTTCACAAAATGGAATAAAGTGACTATTTTCCCTTATCTTTTTCGTTCTAAACGTGACGTTCTTCCCTTCAACATGGTTTTGAGTCTTTGATGCCCAAACCAGCTATTCAAACACCTAAATCACAAGTTCAAATACACCACTACAAACCCTTATTCGGCTCAACCCACAGAAAAGAAGGAACCTTCACAAATAACTCATACCATAATGAAAAAGGAGATATTAACACAAAAATTTATCCAAAATGAGATTCCAATTAGTAGGAAATGTTCTTCTCTTAACAAACTTTCCATTAATAAACTCAGGTTTTCAAAAAAATAAGAAATCACAAAAAAAATAAAAAATTTCAATAAAAATGTGTTTTTAAAAAGATGAAATTTTTAGAAAAATAAATAATGAAAGATTTGATTATAATACTTATAATATTTTTAAAACTTAATTAAATAATTTTATTTTTTATTAATTAAAGTTTTATTATCAATTAAATCATTTCAATATTTTTCATTAGTTAAATTCCACATGTCAATTAAACATTTTCTATGTAGTCTTTAAATTACTTATAATATAATTTAAATAATATTAAACATAAAATTACAATTCTAAAAAAAAATCAAGCAATTAAAATTCTTTTACTATTAAACACAAAATCTTCTATCTCTAAACTTTTGAATCAACAATATATCTTCCTAATTAATTTTAAATATAGATAAAAACAACCAGCAAGCACAGTTATTAATTAAAGCATAGTGAAAAATGTAGCTTCTTTGAATGTATCTATTTTTTTATTGACTACCTGAAAGTGTGGAATAAATTTGCTTTAACAAAGTTATTAAGTTTTCAATCAATCCGTAGCTATGTCAAAGCTTTATTATCGATTGGATTAGTTACTCATTTAACTTTAATAATTTAATTAATTTAAGTTTTAGTTCTTATATTTAAAAATTACCTATTTTAGTTTTCTACACATATTACTTTAATAATTTTTAATTGATATATGAATACCTGTTTTAGTTCATAAGAAATAAGAGAGATTAAATTTTTTTATCCGTTAAAGAATAAAATAAAAAGATAAAATATATTTTTTTCATCTCTTTAAATGTCTACAATCTCATTTTTACTCCTTTTTTATTCGCGTGTAGTTTTTTCAATTAAAATGAATTATTCTCAAAATTATTCAGATAATACCTTATGTAAGAAAAAAAATAAAAATTTAAACAACATTTAAAGAATAAATTTAATTATTTATTATAATATAATTTTTATAATCATATTATTATTGAGTATAGAAAAATTTACATTAATATCTCCTAAAGTTTTTCGAATTATGTTTACAATGATGATCTTCTTCGGATGTGGGTGCACATTTTCTATTTTTTTTTTTAAATATATGTATAGTATAAAAATATTTGTTTAAATAAAATAAAAGTTTGTATAATTTATAAAAAAAATTGAGATATAAATATAATTTGAAAAAATTTCAGTGTGACCTATACAATATGAATAATTAATTAATAAAAAGTATTAATTTAGGAGATATTTTATTATTTTATTAATTTTAAAGACTATTTTAATGAACTATTACAATTTTAATAATTAAATTAAACATTTAGTTATTTTTTTAAATATTTAAAATCAAAGTATATATATATGACATAGATTAAAATCTTGTTTAACTGATTATTTTTTAGTCTCCCTTTTATTTTCATTTTCTCTCACTCGCGTCCCAGACCCTCCCTTACAGTAATTACTTATTCTCTCGTTCTTCCTTCTTATGATGTAGTTCTGTTCATCCGTCTTCAACTTCGCAAACCAACACAAAACGCATTTTAGAACAAACGAAACGAACAAGTCAGCAGCGAAAACTAAGCACCACTCAAACACACTGGTATATTTCTACCTTGTTGCAGAGTTTAGATGCGCGCCCCCACCGTAAGGAACCTATGCACTCTCAGCGCTTTGTTCCGCTCTCAGTTAACCCGCAAACCCGATACCAAAGTTGTATCCTTCATAAAACCTTCTCCTGAATCCGAAGAAGGTTTTGGTTCTGGAATGCACGACTCCTCAGAGCTCGACCTCGCTCGTTACCCTTCCGGAGGTACCTTTGTCTAGTTTGATTTTTTATGCCTATCCATGTTTTCATTTACGTTAAGTTTCATAGAGGAGTCTTGTTGCGTTAATAGGTTTTGTGTTTTTTGAGCAAAGGGTTAGAAAAATATTGGGCGTTGTGCTAGCGAATGCGTTGGTTTCGGTTGTTTTGTTTCCTTGGGGATTACCTTGGTGTGTTGTTGGGGTATTTGAGTGTGTAATGATGTTGTTTTTTCAACGTTTTGGTGCAGAGGGTTCGGCTGACGAAGATGTGGATACTAAGCTTTCTTCTTTACTGTGTTGTAAGTGTTTGTTGAAATTACTGAGAGAGTATAAGTCTTGTGTTTTGCTTCGGATGACGTGGTTACTTAGAGAATTGAAATGACTTTTGGTCTTCTTGTTGTTTTGTATCAATGTTGGGTATGTGCTGTTTTTTCTTTTGCAGCTAAACAGGACATGAGGTCTGGTTCTGAGGAAGTGGATTATGACGAAAAAAGGAAACGTGCAGTAGATATACCGTGGATACCAGACCTGTCTTATGGTAAATTAAGGGTCAAACGAAAGGAGGTAGCGCGTGAGCGGAAGCAGAAGTGGATTTTTAAATACTCGAGTAATGACCGTTTCGACAGGTTAATTAAATTGTGTGGAAATAAACTAGGAACAGGAAAAACAGTTAATGTGTTTGCTCACTTGGGTCGAGAAACAGGCACAAAGGAGTTCAAAGCATTGATAACAATGTGCATAGAGAAGGCTAGAGCGACTGATGATGAATACATTGCTGTAAGTGAAATCAGTAAGGCTTTTCACCTTTTCAAAGAAATGATGGATCGTGGATATCCACTAGAGGAGCCAACGTATGGTCCACTTCTTCGCTATATAATTGATATGGGTTTGGTTCAAGAATTTCAACTTTTATCTGATGTTATCAAAGCTGAGAATCCTAGTTCAGCTTCACGATTGGGTTACTATGAAATGTTGCTGTGGTTAAGAGTTGAAAACGAAGAAATGATCCGGGATATTTGTGAATATATTACACTCGACGATGGAGAAGACACTTCTGCTTTACGAGGTTCGTGAATCAATTTTTATGATTTGTTTTCTCCAATTTTGAGAATCCAGTGCAGGGTTTTAAAAGCGACTTGTAAGAAATTCACTAGTTGCTCTGTTTGGTTGAGAGAAGAGAAATGAAATGGATGGAAATAAGAAAAATGAGTGGAAATATGTGAGAAATAAAGTAGAAACTAAAGGTATTTGGTTGAAGAGAAATAGAGAAGAGATAAAGAGATGAGTGAATATAGGTTAAAAATAATACAATGGGATTCCTCCAATTTCAAAATTAATTCTCCTCTAAATGGCCTAAGCTAAACGACACCAACTTATTTCCATCCCCTAAACAAAACAAGGCATTAAGGACAACAATGATGCCTTCCAAAAGACATTCTTCTTCATGCTACCAGGGAATACTAAGTATCATGATTTAAATGATAACTGCTTTGGAAATGGATGTTTTATGCCTGAGCTTTACAATCAACAAACACGGGAAGAAAACTTAATTTGAACTAAATTGTATTCCAAGTATGTTGTTAACATCTATTATGATAACATAATTATTCAAACAATTCTTCTTGTTGTGTATTTTTATGTCCAATTGCAATAGACATTTTTGTTTCACGTGGTAGACATACATATTATTGTTGTTGCAGAAAGTTACTTGACGGCCCTTTGTGAAAGTGATCGGAAGATGCAGGTTTTGGACGTAGTGAAGAATATAGACATCATGAAACTTTCATCTGCAGAAACTATTGCAGACATATTCCAATCATTCGGTAGGCTGCAGCTGGAATCTGTTGCAGAAGATATACTTCTGGATTTGAGAGCGTGTGGTATGATTATGATCTTATTTTCTTCTTTAAGCATATGATACTAGAGGTGGTGCACTATTATGTTCTTTTATATATATATATATATATATATATATACTATATATTGATGAGGTACGAGAATATTTTAATAATATTGTAGGGAGATGAAGAGTTGTATTAATTATTGTAATTATTATTAAGTAGTTGAATTATCTAGAATTCTCCATAATTATTAGGGTAATTGAGTTGTCTATAAATAGTACATTCATGTATTTTTTTTAATAATTTTTTCTTTTTCATTATTATTTTTTACCTTTTTCCAATTATATATATATATTCTCAAATTTATAAAGAATAATATATTTCTTTGTATATCAATAATGAGGCCATTGGACCTATAAATAAATACATGAGCTTGCTGGTTATTTTAGGAAATATAAAGAGCTAATTCTAAGGAAACAAATCCATGTAATTGTGGGATTGTTTTTAAATACATAATCGTAGTATTAATAGCAAGATACACCTGTAATAAAAAATAAAATTATAGCAAGGATAAAAAAAAACTTTCTAAAATACATAATGAGCAGTACGGTTTTGACAGATACATATATAGATGTATATATGTGTATGCATGTATATGTTTTCCATTTTATATTACAACTGTGTTTTTCTTGGGATTTATATATTTAATAGGTTCTATTTGGTTTGTAGAATTATCATTATTATATAAAATTGTAAATGCAATTTAAATTAGTTATAGAAATTGGAATTAGTTTAAATTGTAGTCCTAATGTTTTTGGGCTGGAGTTAAAATATGATTACATTTATATTCATAATCAAGTTTCAGTTTTCACATTATTGAAGCTTTGGAAAAAATATGCCGTTAACTCTCTTAGTTCAAAATTTATAATTTTTGTTTGTCATAATGAATATCTGGATTTTTCATTTATTATTTGAAATGTGGTAAGCTTACAATAGGAACTTGACAGCAAGATATTGCTACACAATTTAGGTGGAGATCCAAAATATATATATATATATATATATATATATATATCCACTTAGTTTAAGTATAAATGCACTTACTCTTGATCATGATTATTTATTTGCTTGTGATCTAAAGGTTAAGATGAGTTAGAATATTAGATCATTAGATTATTAAAAAATTAATGGTGGTAAGAATCAAGAGTAAGTTTCTATCTTACTTTTTTAGAGTAAGTATATAAATTAATTATATAATGTATATATATATATATATATCTTATATCTTCTTCTAAAGCTTTGTTGAAGTTGCAATGCACTAATTTATGTTCGTCTAATACTTTGCCATTATTTATTTGGGATGTTAATGGATGGTAAAAATCTGTTCCCCACCGGAAGGATCAAGTATTATCTTCCTTTATAAATTTGTGCTATGTAAGGTTAAGGTTTTTAATGATGGATTCTTATGTAATGCAGATCATGATGCAGATGATATTTCAGACTTCATTGTTAGTTATGCTGTTAGCATTCCAAATTCAGCGGTGAGGAACTTCTTATGAATGCTACTGGTAATTGTCCTTGATGCTATGTTATACTGGGATGCACTTCTGCCTCTCTATAGTTTGCTTTGTCTATAACCGTAGTTATCATTCACGGATAGCTGAGAAGAGCAGCCAACCCCAAAAATGGGATAGCGGGATGACCGCTATTCTAATATTTTTTTATAAAGTAAATATGTTTAGTTCTTGTATTTTTCTAAAAAACTGTGTTTGGTCCTTATATATTTAGATTGATTAACTCAATTTTTCAATTTTTAGAAATATGTAAATTTAGTTTATTTTATTAAATTCATGATAATAAATAAATGTTATTAAATATTATATTTAGGTATACATAATAACTAAAATCATATTTAGTTTATTTTATTAATTTTATGATTTTAGTTACCGGACCATAATCACAATTCTTTTATAAATAATAACTAATAATCACAATTCTTTTATAAATAATAACTAATAAATGTTACTGGACCATAATCATAATTCTTTTTTAGCCTTTCTCACCTTAGGTCTACCATCCCCATTTAGGTAACCGTACGTTAAGATGGTTCTCCTACACATATCAAAGTATGATGGTTCAGCCCACCCTAGTGATAAGTGTAATCAAAATCTCTATCGACTTCTCACCACATGGTATCCTTGTCTACATGATTAGAATACCATTGAAGTCTGAATATCCCATAATGAAACAACTAGAATTCCATATGTAAATTAAAGTTATACCAAATAGTATTTCGTGATAACTATCTGACTCAAACAAAACCATCACATATCAAATCACATATAATAAATCATACAATCCAAACTCAAGGTACATAATCCAGTTCATAGTCCATCTCAAACTTTTATGCGCACAACTATATCGGACACATAGCCTCTCAAGCACACAGCCACTTAGGCATCAAGTCACTTAGACACAAAGCCTCTCAGGCACAAAGCCACTGAGGCACAAAGCCACTCAAACACAAAGCTACTTAGGCACAAACTCATTACTACCATTGCCATCACAATCTCATTGACACTACTACTATCATAATCACATTGACACTACTCCCATTAATTTCCACAATTCTCATGGCCTTAGTCATAATTCACAATTATAATTCACATTATTATCAATCTCATTTCATAATCCATCGCAAATCATGATTATATAAATCTCAACAGTTCAGTAAAATTTAGTTTCATATTATATTCCACAAATTTCACAATTATATATAATCCATAATTCAATACTCAATAAATTTCACATCATTACCTACTATATTGTAAGTATTTAATCTCAATAGTTTACCATAATCTCATTTCTATAATATGAAATAACAAATCTTACATCACGTAATTAATAATTCAATTATATAACATTTATCTTATCATTTTCCATTATAATTCACATATATAACTCTTTTAATTCAATTTATAATATAAATAATTTTTCAAAAACAGTGTATTTTCGTTCAAGTGAGATATTTTCACTCAAGTGAAAATAATCCCGAAAGGATTTCACTCATTCTGATATAATGATATTTAATCACTAAAAAATTCATATCTTGAGTTATGCACATTATTTTTGTGTGAAACAAAAACCATCAATTAGATAACATTCAGGGCTACAACATTGATAAGATCACTTTTCTAAATTCGTAATGAAAACATGCTAAAATAAGACTGTAATTTTGAAACAAAATAATTTTTTGATAGCATGACCTTTAATCACTAAAAAATTCATATCTTGAGTTATACACATTATTTTCGGGTTAAACAAAAATCATTAGTTAGCTAACATCCAAGGCTACAACTTTGATGAATATCACGTTTCCAAATTCGTAACTAAGAACATGTTATAGTAGAATTGAAATCTTGAAGCGAATAATCTCCTGACTCAATCTAATATAATTCTCATAACTAATCCATTAATTCACTCAATTGATACTGACACATAATAATCATTTCTTCAAATACTTATAATGCAGGAAAACACTTAATTAGCTTTCCTTACCTCTAATCGAAGCTTCAGGCTTCAAATTCCAAGATTTTATTGGATTCTACAAATCCTAGTCATAAAACCATCTAAATTACTATATAATCAAACCAAGAATTTGCCAAGAACCTAATAGAAACCTAAATCCCTAATTCAAGATTCACCAAGAACCCTAAAGATTTAGAAATCTGAGGACTTATCTAATTGATGATTCCAATTAGTGCAACACGTTCCTTGTTTCAATATCTATCTCTTGGTGCCTTCGAATCTTAAATCAAGTAAGGAACGGGTAAGAAATCTTTAGAGAAAATGAGAGATTTTAGAGAGAATTTAGGAGAAGATTTGAGAGAGTTTAGAGAAAGTGAGAGAATTTAGGAGAAGATTTGAGAGAGTTTAGAGAAAGTGAGAGAATTCAAGATTCACTAAGAACCCTAAAGATTTAAAAATTTGAGGACTTACCTAATTGATGATTCCAATCACTGCAGTTCGTTCCTTGTTTCAATATCTATCTCCTGATGCCTTCAGATGTTCCATCGAATAAGGAGTAAGAAATCTTTGAAGAAAGTAAGAGATTTTGAGAGAAGATTTGAGAGAGTTTAGAAAAAGTGAGAGAGAACGATTTCTGAAAAATGAGTGAAATGAGAGGATTAAGAAAAATTAAGCTAGCTATAATCCCTTCCTAAGCAAGTGGGCCTAAGCCCCATCCAAAAAAAAATTTCTGTTCTCGAAAATTATACTCACCAACAAAGAGAAATGGATATGACAATCTCATCTCATCTTCCAGTTCCCAAGTGGAATCACCAATCTGCGTATTCCACAACACCTTCACAATACTGATAGTTCTCCCTCTAAGTTGCTTTTGTTGTACATCTTCAATCCATACTAGCAAGACTGGAAAAGATAGGTCCTATTTGACTTGAACATCATCAAACTCCAAAATATGACTAAGGTCATACACATATTTCTACAATTGTGACACATGGAAAACATTGTTCAACCTAGTCAAGTAAGGAGGTAAAACCAATTTATAAGCCACTAGATCTATACGCATGAGGATCTGGTATGACCTAATGAACTTAGGAGTTACCTTCCCATGGCGGTTGGCAACAAACTCACCGCTGCTATCGGCCGTGACGCTTCCATAATCGATTTTCAATAACATTGGTTAGATCTAAATCTAGATTTTAAGTATATATATATATATTTATTCTTTTTTAATTTTGTGCATGAAAAATATATTTTAATATTTAATAATATGCTCATCATTTAACTTATTTAGGAATCTAATCATACAAAAACATGCTAAAAAAATTTTACTATCGGATGATGTGATTGATATATTTTACTTGGAAAGAAAATTTTGAATTAATTTTAATATACATTTATGATGCAAAAACCATTGTTAGATATAGAAAAATATCATTCATGTGCTACCTCCTGATAGCCTAAACTTTTGGGAGAGCGGATGATTGACATGGTGTGAAACTCTAGGGAATTTGTTCCTTGATGCCATAAATATTTCAGCAGAAGGTGGAGGTCCATGAATGGTTTTTCATCTCTAATTTTATGTGGTATCTTTTCAACTTATATGGTACAAAAACTTTGAAAATTTAAAGGTTTTAAAGAAATACACTCAAGTTTTTTGTAGAAACCACTTTAATCCTTCTTTACTGCTGCTAGATGTAGTGGGCTTAAGCCCATCTCTTTGTATTTTCTTATATGGATTTAGTCTATGCCTCGATATCATTTATCTCGATAACTGCCATGAGGTTTTAAACCATTGTGTATCTGTAGAACCAAAGTACATTATGTTGATAAACGTTTGACCACAGTTAAGGAATGTCTGCAAGTTTTTTCTTTTGTTTTTTCTTTTTCGTGTTATTTGGGTTAATATTGGCCTTAAATAGTTGTATGTTCTTAACACTAGTTTTGTTTGTGTTTTCTTATATGTGTTGTTTGGTAATGTGGAAGGTTGAGGATATCATCCAAAAAGTCAATGCTATGCATGAATTACTGGAAGTGTTGCTTTCATCCTCATCATATGAAAAGCTCATTTTGCATTGCTGTGGTTTAGACAAGGTATAATTCTTTTTATTCATCCTTATGTTGTGGACATCAATTGGCTGGAAAAACCTAGTTCATGAGAAGGAAAAAAGAGAAGAAATAAAAGCTAGAAGGAAAATGAGTGCTCTCTTTATGGCTTTTTCAGAAAAGTCAAACCCTGTTCAATACATCAATCCCTTGGCTAACTCGAAAATTGGACTAATAGAAACAGTAATCTGTTTATTATTCACTCTAATTCCTTAAATTTTATAAAATCAATTTACCAAGCATAATAAATTTTCTTCAATTCTTTTTATTCACTCCCCCGTAAGTGACATTTCTGCTTTTTTCTTGTATATCCAACTAATTTTCTACATCTCTAATAACATCAATCCTGACTGTAGAAAATATTCTACGTCAGACTACCAGAGAGAATGAGTGGTTCTGCAGGAATGGGGTCAGACTATGACCACCACAATAACTTGGTTGGATATCGTAGAGAAAGTATGATTGCTAGCTCTGACTGGGGAATACCCTGTGGAGAGTATCACATGGCCATAAAAACATTTTGAAGTGCAGAAAACTATTGAAGATGTAAGGATTAAGTTGGCCAAGTTGAGTATGGAAGGACCAACTGTATTCTCGTTGAATAGAAACCTCTCTTACATGGGCAAAATTGAAAATAATATTGGTTGCAAGTTTTGGCAGAAGAAAGATCGAAAATCCATGAGAAGTTGGTTGAAATAGGAAATGTAGAGGTCTACATAGAAGCTTTTGGATTTCTGTCCTATTGTGTGAAAACTACCAGAAGTTGGGTTTTTCATATACCTCTGTCTAGCTCGCAATCTGCATTTTGAATTAATTTTTTTTTTTCAATGCAGGTGGGCACCGCGCTGGATATTGTTGAAAAATCGTGTGATGCTGGCTTTAACTTGTCAACTGACGTGCTACAACACATATTACAAATCTGTGAGGAATCTCATGAATATATTTTGGTATAATTCATCTTCCTTACAACAGCTCATCTGTTTCTTCTTTTTTAATTTACACAATAATCTATTTTTCTCTTCTCACAACATATATCATAAAATTTTGCCCTTAAACTCTCAAGCAGTCATTGTTGAGTAAGTGTTAGTTTGAAGAACTATTTTGTTTATTAAGGTCCTTAGGGCTCAAAGGACAGACTATATCCAAAACTATCTTAAATTGAATTTAGATATAGACATGTGCGCTGAGAGTTATCTTAGTATTTTTTTTTTTTTAAATTAATAGTTGTAGAATGTATTGAAAGGTAAATTTTTTTTTATTATTTTCACTCTATTCGAACTCGTCTATCAGAAGTATCCTAGAATTCACAAATAATATTGTTATCTCAATAATTTAAGTCCTTGTAGAATTCATTTATCAAGTACGTTTTGAATTATTTATAAAATATGTCCAACATTATGAAACTATAAATAATCAAGATCTCTTGTAGCTACATTACAAATATTAGGAAGTCAATTTCTCAAATGATGTCTAGATGTTCTAAGAATAAAAATAATATTGTTTTAGTGTTATTGTTTTTTATTTCAGGATTATAATTATATTCTTTTCAAACATGTAATACATATAAATAATATAAAACAAAATTAAACTTATTAAAAATCAAACATAAGATTTTGAAGTGCATTAGTCTGTATAATAATTATTGTCATGATGAAGGTCTATTATATTGATGAATTGAGAATTGAAATACATGCTCTTAACCCTTTCTCTAGTAAAAAAGTTGACATTGTTTGCAATAAAATCCTAGAAATCTTATTATGTCTTATGATTGAATATTGTGAATGGTCAACTTTTTATTTGTCTTTCTTATGACCATCATTCCAGTGTATGTTTAAAATGATTAATTACTTTATTTGTTTTCAAACTAGAGTTGAATGATTTTGGATAGTTTTTTTTTTTTATTTCCTAATAGATTTGGTGGGATGCATTTCATTAATTTTGTTTTGGAATATGTTGAGTAAAAGAATGTGAAGAGTTTGATGCTTATTTAAACTCCTTAATCTAAATAATATGGTCCATAACCAAAATTAAAACTTGTAACTCATGTAAAGGCACGAGAGAGATAGGTCAAAGTGAATAGTCTATATGGAGAGAGCTCATTAATAGGCTTAGTTGGCTAAATGAAATTG
This sequence comes from Macrotyloma uniflorum, assembly GCA_016859785.1. Taxonomy (NCBI): domain Eukaryota; kingdom Viridiplantae; phylum Streptophyta; class Magnoliopsida; order Fabales; family Fabaceae; genus Macrotyloma; species Macrotyloma uniflorum. The sequence continues at coordinate 302,361 of BDMB01000063.1, read as the reverse complement.
AAACTTAAGTTGACTGGACAGGTGAGATGCAACGACATAGCTTGTGCTTTAGCTTGTACATAATATAAATATTCAACTTAATGGCTTAAAAGGCAAGGTGAAGGTCCAAAACTTGGTGAAGTCGTACTTAATTATAATGAAACGGAATTATTTTGTTCAGAATATAGTTCCCATTTTTCATATAATTTGACCCTTTTTGTTGGCCAGGCATCTAAAATTGTGAGGTTGTTTAGACATGATGGACTAATCTTTTGCAATACTCTTGTCAAATACTCAGGGTTTGTGATTTATACAACATAAGATGGGAAGAAAAATGTTATTGGGGAAGAAAATCCTTCTCTATATCCATACATAAATGAGAGTTACATAATGGAGTTTATCTTCCTTTTGTCATTTCTGTATTTTCATGACATTTCATTCTTAAAGTTGAGCAGACTTACGGGAGAGCTTCATTGTTTTATGTGGAAATTAACTGTGGATAAATTTTAATTGTTTGAAACCTTTATTCTTCATATTATACTGATATCTATTTTTCTTTTCTTTCATGGTTGACTAAAAATCCAGATACATCGAATCCATTCGATAATATGTCGGTATCGTTTGGACCTGAATGGTGAAATATGTAGGTGTTTGGTACATTTTTGCGTGAGGATAAGAGATGTAAGTTGAATCTATTTTGTTTACATGGGTACATGGGTACGTTTTCTGTAAGATGATTTTATTAAGGTCTTGTAAAAGCAGACGAAATTCTATTCTCTGGTATATAGTTTTTATGTTAACAGGTATTGAATATACACATGGTATGGTATACTTCGAAACTACTCCCTATGACAAATGACCTCATAATCATTTAACTTGCAATAGATAAAGTAGGATTTTCTTTATAAATATGGCGTTTGCTAACTTCAACCAACTTGTTTTTTGAAAGGGTTAAGTTAAGAAATTATGACACTATTTTAAAATATAGAAAATAAATCCTGACTTAGGAATTGAAACTGTCTGATATTGTCTGATATTGATGTCAATATGTCAAAAATGTAGTTGACTTATTTTGTATTTACTTTCTTAATGCAGTTTGCAGGTGCATACAAGATAATTGATGACTTGGAGGAAATGGATTTCAAACCTACGACAAGCATGTACAATGCTATAATGGCAGGATATTTTCGGGAGGTGACATTCTTGGATTTTTACCATACGTCTATTCTTAGTCAAACTTGCAACCATTTTTCCAATTAGATTTGAATGTTTTGCATTAATTTCAATTGCAATATGTTGCAATTTTTGTCATTTTCAAAAATAAGTTAAAATAACCTCTGCATATTATCTTATATGCATATAATATTTTTGAATTTTTTTCTCTTCATTAATAAAAAAATATTGAATTTGTTTCAAGAATGCGTCTCTTTTCTCACATTTTTTATATAATTTGTAGAAGAACATCAGTGGTGGGTTGAGAGTCCTCGAGCACATGCAAGGTGCCAATGTAAAACCTGATTCTCAGACTTTCTGCTATTTGATTCGCAATTGTGAAACGGAAGAGGATATAATCAAGGTACCTTAAGCTTAGTGTTATGATAGTAATACAGGAGAAGAAATTGGACATAAACTCTTATGTTTATGTCAATTTATTAATTTTTGTCCAGTGTTCTTGTCAAATGGTTATTGTAACTTTTGACATTGACAGTCTCGAACATTGTTTGCCTTTGGAAAATTAAATGTAATATTCAATCATAGATTACCTCTTGAAAGAAATCAAGAATCCATAACATGATAGTTTGTAACAGAATCACAAGAACTATCTCAAATAATTAAGAATACTGTTTGGGAATTACTACCCTGTCCACTTGGGGCCATTGTCATTAAATAGCGATATAGTAAATATAGGCATTGGAAGCTTAAACAACATAGAAGCATATAATAGCAAGAAAAGTATAATCAAAGTAGAATCTCATCCTTGTCATAAATGATGAGTAGAATTCATGAGGATTGATTCAATGATTCCATCAATGCAAGAACAGTTAAGAGATAAGGCAAATAAAAAGCTAAGAACAACACATGGATTAAACTAAAACAAGAATATGACCGAATAGAGTAGAGAAAGTAGGCGTGATCAAGAAGATAAAACAAGAATAAAATGAAGTAGTAATTGAAAGAATGAAAAGTAAAAGTGGAGAAGACCTAGGAAATGGAAGAAACACACCACTTGAAGTAGATCTTCATCTTCAAGATAAGTGCCACGATGAATTGTCACTTGAAGTAGATCATAGGCATTTCCATCAGCCAAACCTCCATATCTATCCAACAATGCTTTCTTAAATTGTTTCCATGTCATATCCTCTTCGTTCCTCAGAGAATTAAAAAATGTATGGTCCCTCCTTCCATTCAGAGTTGTGCTAAATTGATACGCACTTGATCACTAGTCTCTTGGATATGTTGTGCTAAACAACCATGATCCTCTTTATTCTTCTTCTACACATATTCATCAAATCTTCAAAGCGAACTTGATCATTATTACTAACCACTCTAAGTATACAGATAAATAAGATAGGGAGAAAATAAGGGAGAAGCAAACAAATTTCAGTATTCAGATTCTGAATAATCTTATTTTGATCTAAACTACCGATATATATCTAAAAATCCCTATATAAAATTTTTAACGAAAAGCATATGCAACTTTTGGCAAGTTGTTTAGTGTAGCTCTGTCTCTACACGTCCTGTGTATGCTATGTTTTGTTCAGCTTGTTTTATTTTTGGAAGCTTGGCCCATGAACACATTGTTGGGATTCTCCTTGTTTCAGTGTTGAATGATTTTTCATCAAGTATGCTGAAATAGTCTCTTTACTGTGTGTGTTGTTCACATAGATCTAGTTCATATGCTTTAATGTAAGTCAATATCATGATAGGGTCGAAATGAATGAACTTCTAGTAATTGTTGATTGTTAAATGTTCTACTATTCATTCCCAAAAATATAAATAAGATGATTAATTGTTTTTTAATGCATGCATTCTTGTAGCTTTTGATGAATTGATGTAACTAAGATTTTATGTTAACTGAAGTTGTGATGTGAAGATTTGTATGAACATTTTGAGTTGCTAATTACAATATTTTTTTGTAGTATTATGAAGAAATGGAGCAATCTGGAGTCCAAGCTACAAAACAAATTTTTATGGCCCTTATTAATTCATATGCAGCTTGTGGAAAATTGGAGAAGGCAAAACAGGTATGGGTGTAAGCAGCATACCTGGCATTATGTTTACTGGGACTAAAAGGGTTATAGAGACATTGTGCAAGCTTTAAATATCTAGCTGATAGAACTTGCATTATTATGAGTAGCTGCTTGTAGATTGTCATTTTCCAAGTTATTATTGCTAATGCTAACAAATAATTTTATCTAACGAATTTGATCTAATTAACCATAAATAGTTTCTGAACTCGCATGCCCTAGGCTTGACACTGCAATTTTTTATGAGATAGTTTCTTTTCTATTTTAGCAAACTTTGGTTCTCCTTTAGTTTTATAATACCAGCTGTAGCTATAAGTATAATAGAAACTTTCTCTTTCTTATTCTTCATATTCTTAGTCTGATTGATTATCGATAATTCCTCTATATGCCTTTTGTTCGGATACCTAATTGACTATAAATGTGAGAAAAGAAGAGCTTATAAGGCTTGAGCAATCCTTACTCCTGAGCCAGCTTTTGGGGTTTAGTTTAATCTAACTCAAAGTTAAGATGATTTTAAAACCTATTCTAGAGCGGATATTTTGACACCCTCACAGCTTTCTCCTAGTGTAATCTACCTAGCTGACAATCTCCATGCTTCAAATGCTCATACCTAAGCACCGGGGCACGTCTTGAGATCTCACACATCTATTACATATATGACCAAAGTAGATCTTATAAAGGTTGGAGGCTATTCTCAACTCATAATCTAGCTTTTGAGATTTCATAGGCCCTATCCAAATTTAAGTCCTTTCATATTTTTAAACTGTCAGCATATTAAGACAAGTGCTATTTTACATATTTGTTATACACCTAAAATTAAAAATAAAAACAAAAATATCTGCTCTTGCAGGATATACACAATGAATTTTACTAAGTAAATACTTAAAACTAGCCTAATTAGTTAGTTTCTTCATTTTGTGTAGATATGACATGCTTTTCTACACTCCCCCTTTTGGAGTGACTGTAAATCACCTCTTTCTTCAATATTTTTGTAGAACATAAGTTGTATTTCATGTTGCAGGTAGTTTTGGATCCAAACATACCACCCAAGAGCGTAAATGAAATCAAGAGTGTACTTGTCTCAGCTCTTGCATTACATGGGCAATTGTCCGAGGCTCTTTTTATTTATGAACAGATTAAGAAAGCTGGACATAATTTGGAGCCAAAAGCCGCTACAAATCTGATTGTAAGCTTTTGCATTTCTGATACATCATCTACCTTCAACTTTATAATTAATTAGTGGACATTCTTAGGAAGAGTTGACTCAACACAATGGGGAGTTGGATAGATTGCTACTTCTACTCAAGGAAGTGAGTGATCTAGACTATTGGGTTGATGCCTGCTTCAGGGTTATCAAGTACTGTGCACGGAACAAAAATTTGAGGTTTGACGTTTTTACCCCTCCCCTATTGAATTTGAGTGATTTCAAATTGTATTCTGCAAGTTGCTTATCTTCATACTCTGATCTTATGGGTCAGTTCTGCTATTCTTTTGATCAAACAACTTAAGGATAAGTTTGAAAAAGATGAAATAGTAATGGAAGCCCTTTTCGACTCGGTGAGTTTTTTTGTTCCCTCCTACTTAACTTTTCATAAACTTACAATATTATGCTGGGATACTGATACAATATGTGCTTAAGTTTGAAACTCTTTGGGGGTGACTATGAAATATTTGTTATACACGGAAGTGTCCAATTTAGACATGTTTCACCCTCTTTATCACAATTACTCCACTGTAAGTGTCTTACTGATATCAACTTTGTGTCTGTGTAGGTATTTTCTGTAATTGCAGCATCTGAGTCCACTCATTTACAGACTGGCCTGGACTTGCTTTGGACAATCAAGGATGAACTTGGCCTTATGCCGTCACGGCAGTGTCTTGATTTTCTTCTAAGTGCTTGTGCCAATGCTGGAGATTTGAACAATGCTCGCATGATTTGGAGAGAGTACGAGATTGCTGGGTTTCCTTACAATGTATTAAGTTACTTGCGGTAAGTTGTTAGCCTCCTCTCCCTAAACCCTGTTTTAGTTTGAATATAGTTTTTATCTTTTCCTCATGGTTGTGGCTTTTAATTATTTCCATGGCTGTAGAATGTATCAGGCACTTTTGGCAGCAGGAGATGAGAGATCGGCTCACCATATGCTTAAGAAAATTCCACGAGATGATGCCGAGGTTTGTGCTATCATCGTAGAATGTCAGAAAACATACAGTGGTCTCGATTCTGTAGGAAAGAAGAAAAAAAAGAAAGTAAAAAGGAAAAAAAAGTGCAAGATCTGAATACTAGTTCCAGTGATATGTGAATGGGGAAAGAGAGAGATGCCTAAATTTTTTTCTGTGGCTTTAGAAATGTGCTTTAGAAGAGTGATGCACCTGATACGATGTATCCATTTTTAGCTTAATTATATATATATCTATCTATCTATATATATATATATATATTCTACAATGGCCCCACTACTCAGTGTGCCCTTTTTTTCATTAGAAAGTACTTTGATAACTAGGTCATTGATTATCATTGAAGATGTTGGTTCCAATAACTTTACGTTGAGGCTTGCTCTACATGATTTAGAATAGAATATAGGTCCATAGCCTGGCTAAATAGTAGTTTTGGTTTCTCATGTTCAGGCTTGTTTCCCAGATAACTATAACATTTCATTTGCAGCTTGTAAAGGTGCCTTTTGAACATGAAGGCTGGCATTTGCCACTCTTAGTACAAGATAAATATCTTTCTTAAACTTCTTGCTGTTTACTTCAAATTATTAAAACTAGTGTGATCGTAACAAGCACTCCTTTTTTGGAAGAGTTGATAGATATTCCGAAAAACTACATCTTTTAAATTTTAAACTCTAAATCATTTACATGTTTCTGATTTACGCGGTTGGCCTACTATAAGTTGTAAAAGATAATGTGACTTTATAGATAATTGTTAAAATGTTTTTATATGGTAGTTTTCATTAAATTTAGATGTAAATTATTATTTTTTAAACATTTGATATATATATATATATATAATTATATTGAAATTGAGCTGTTGTTTGAAAAAAATATTAATGCAATGTCTATTTTTTAAAATAATGCAAGCAAATTAATCTGATACAAGAAAAAATTAGAAACATTTCAATAAATGTTAGTATAATATACAAAATTAATAAATATAGTTTTAAATATGTTTTTGTGTCAATTTGGAAATTTTTTTATTTTGGTCTTAAAATTTGTTATTTTTTAGTTTTTTAATTTTTTAAAATTTTTATTTTAATCCTTAAAATTAGATGAGCTTAGTAACATAATTGATGTGATAAAAATTTACCTAATCAAAATATATCATGATTGATAATTGTGAACTAACAAGTGTTTAAAATTAATTTAGACTTAAATATTTTTTTTATTCTTTTAATTTGGGATTTCTTTTATTTTGATCACCAATTAAATTCTTTTATCTTTAAGTTCTTAAATTTTAAAAAATTATTATTTTAGTTTTGAGGTTAAACAAAGTTAGTTATAATATTAATGTGATAAAAATTTATTTAATTAAATGTCTCACGTTAAATGAAGTTGAGTTGATATTTATTTAAAAGTAATTTATTGTAATATGAGTGAAAAATTGAAACTTTAATTCAAAATTTCTACCATAAATCATTAGATAATTTTTTTTTAGTTTGATTAGATGACTTTTTATATTATTATATTTATTTTATTACCAATCATCTTTATTGTTATGTTTGTAAAAATCAGAATTGATTTTATCTGTTGATCTAGGGATTATTCTTTTTTTTTTTTTCCTTATATTATTTGTTATGAAAGAAGATATTAAACATCTCCTTACCCTATTTCTTACGAAAGAAGATATTAAGCATCTTCTTAAGGTGGTAGAATTTTACTACGGAAGAAGATTCAATTTTGAGTTTTATTTTCTCATTCATAAAATCACATTATAATAAATTAATTTTAAATAAATATCAACTTATAATTCCATATATATTTTAATCCGTCGTTACCACATTAATATCGTTATTAATATCATTAACTTTAAGAACTAAAATAATAATTTCAGAAATAAAAAAAAAATTGCTAATCAGAAAAATAAAAACATATTTAAGCTTAAATTAATTTTAAATAAATTACAAATTATAATTTCATATAACACATTTTAATTAAACAAATTTTTATCATGTTAACACGATTATTAATACAGTAACTTTAAAAGACTAAAATAATAATTTTAAAAAAATTAAAGAATTAATAAATAAAAAAATTTAATTGAAAGATAAAAGAAATTCTCAAATTGAAAATTCAAAAAAAAAAAAAAATATATATATATATATATATATATATATATTTATATCATGTGTCACTTCCAATTTATTCATCTTTTCTTCATTTTGTCCTTCTTTTAGTCATTTTATTTGCTATGTGATTAAGTCCAATAACATATTAAGGGTTATAACTGGAGTAAAGGAGGGACTAAACATGGATTGAGAAGCAGCACCAGATGTCCCTAAACCGAGCTTAAATTTCAGATCACTTTTGCTGATAGAGTTGGTTTCTTTTATGTTTTTCCTTACTACACATACATTATTTTAACTCTAATTGTTTTTCCTTACTACACATACATTATTTTAACTGTAATTGTTTTTCCTTATTACACCTGTTGATAAAGGCTGAATAATCTGTAAATGCTGTTGAATCAATCACAAGTACCTCTACGAAGAGAAATAGCAATCCCAAATTTCATTCTCAGAGTCCTGTTCTCTCTTTAATCTTCATTTATTAATAATTTGAGAACTTTAAATATATAAGTGTTGTAACATTATTTTTATATATTAATTTGATTTTATATCTACTAGATGTCTAATATCTAAATTAAATAAAAAATCAAAAAATTTACCGATACTGTCCCTAAATTCTCATTTCTAATTTCTAGCATGCTGTCATTTCCTAGGCCTAAATTCTTTGAAAAATAGATTTGACTTCTTTTTCCAGTTATTTAATTAGATAGAAAAATTAAAAAGGAACGGGTTAAATAATATTTAAACCTGTCTAAGTATGATTTTTATAAATTTTTTTTTTCTTTTCCTTTTGAGTGAAGAAAAAAATATCTATACTTCTTCCATACATAAATTATTTTTATAATTTTTTTTACATTTTAATGCTAATTTTTGTTTTACCTATTAACCAGGAATAAAATTTTGTCATGTAATATTATAAAAAAATATCTATTTTAATAAAAACAACAAAAAATAATGTCAAAATATTAAAAAAACTTATCTTTTACTTTTGTTTTCTAGTCTATCTAATTACTTTATGATAGAGTTAATCAAACATGTGAAAAAATAATTGGGTTTATTATATATATATATATATATATATATATTCTAAAAAAAAGTTAAAGATTTTTTTTTTAAATTTTCATAATTTATCATTTTTATAATGTAATAAATGAATAAATAAATAATATTTCCCATATATATATATATTAATAAATTCTGAACTTGGTCGTACCTGGAATATTGACAATTTATTGGTAACTTAATTACTGGCAAAATATATTCAATGTACCCAACCATCTTCATATGCCCAACCTTTCTTTCTATTGCATCTATCAACAAAATTATTCATACTCTTTGCCCCTTCACTTTAGGTATTACTATTAGACACCGATTGCAATGACTTCTGATGCCATCATCCAATACACCTCTTCTTCATCTCAAACGATGAACACATATGATGTGTTTGTGAGCTTCCGCGGGGAAGACACACGCAACAACTTCACTGGATTTCTCTTTGAAGCTCTCAGTAGAAAGGGCATTCATACGTTCAAAGATGATACAAATCTCAAGAGAGGGAAATCCATAGCTCCCGAGCTGTTGCAAGCCATTGAAGGGTCTCGTATTTTCGTTGTGGTCTTCTCAAAGAACTATGCTTCCTCAACTTGGTGCTTGCGTGAACTTGCGCACATCTGCCATTGCATTGAAACTCCAGGAAGACACATTCTGCCTATCTTTTATGATGTGGATCCGTCAGATGTGCGAAAACAAAGTGGGTATTATCAGAAGACCTTTGCTGAATATGAAGAAAGATTCAGAGAAGATGAAGAGAGGATGAAGGAAGTTCAGATATGGAGAGAATCTCTCACACGAGTGGCCAATTTCTCTGGCTGGGATATCCGAAACAAGTACGTAATCCTCTCCCGTTTCACAATTACCTTAATTTATTATGTGTGTGCACTTTGTTATGTGTATGTGAATGTATTTCATCATTTCTTAGCCATGTGTTTTTGTTTTTAATTTGTTATCCCTTTATACTAGATTTAAGTTTCAAAGAGATGAAAGTAACATCCAGATTGGGTACAAATTAAAATAAATAAATAAATAAAAGTACTCTATTTGATACAAATTTCTAGTAATTATAAGAAAAGAAAAATCTAAAAACAAAGAATTTGTACTAAAAATATATAGAAAAATCTAGAAATTATAATTATAAGTCTTAATAATTCTTATTTAAGTAGAATTCTATAAATTGGGAACCATCATTCTTTGAGACTGTGGATGAAATCTGTAAATAACTAATGTTACTTATTGTAGTATACTTATACATTTTCTACATATGCATATTGTTTTGATTATAATAAGTCATTTGACATTCTTTATATTCTTCTTTCATTTCAGGCTACAATATGCACAGATAGAAGAAATTGTTAAAAATATAATAAATATATTGCATCATAAATTTTCATGTCTTCCTAAAGATAATTTAGTTGGGATGGATTCTCGTGTTGAAAAATTATCAAAACTTTTATGTTTGGAGTCTGGTAATGATGTTCATGTTGTTGGAGTTAGTGGGATGGGTGGAATGGGAAAGACAACTCTTGTTCGTGCTTTATATGAAAGAATATCTGAGAAATTTGATTTTTGTTGTTTTATTGATGATGTAAGCAAACTTTATCAAGATTCTAGTATATTAGGAGTACAAAAACAATTACTTTCTCAGTGTCTAAATGAAAATGAAAGAGAAATAGAGATTTGCAATGTTTCCATGGGAACATGTTTGGTATGGACTAGGCTACGCAATGGTAGGGCTCTTATTGTTCTTGATAACGTTAATCTTGTTGAACAACTAAAGATGTTTACTGGAAGTAGAGAAAATCTGTTACGTGAATGTTTGGGTGGAGGAAGCAGAATCATCATTATTTCTAGGGATGAACATATATTGAGGACACATGGAGTAGATGATATTTACCAAGTCAAGCCTTTGAATTACACAGATGCTATTCAACTGTTTTGCAGAAACGCTTTCAAGAGTAATTATGTAAAGAGTGGCTTTGAAGAGTTTATAGATGTTATACGGTTACATGCTCAAGGTCATCCCTTAGCAATTGAAGTATTGGGCTCCTCTTTGTTTGGTAGAAGTGTCTCAGAGTGGAGAAGTGCATTGGCTAGGTTACAAGAATACGAAAGTAAAGATATAATGGATGTTTTGCGAATAAGTTTTGATCAGTTAAATGATACAGAAAAGGAAATATTTTTAGATATTGCTTGCTTCTTCAATTGTAAGGAAGTGCAATATGTGAAGGAAGTTCTAGAATTTCGAGGATTTTATCCTGAATGTGGTCTACAAGTTCTTATTGATAAATCGCTCCTAAAATATGAGTATGATTGGAAATGTTTTCTGATTGTGATGCATGATTTGTTGGTAGACTTGGGCAGGTGTATTGTTCGAGAAAAATCACCTAAAAAGCCTAGAATGTGGAGTAGGTTATGGGATTACAAAGATCTTCGCAAACTGATGTCAGAAAATACGGTAAAAAGTTTGAGCTTAAAAACCTTAATTGTTATTTTTATACAAACTGTAAACACTTCAGAAGAGCTAGCAATTTCATTCTTGTTTGTGATGGTGTAGGTAGCAGAAAATCTTGAAGCCATGCAGGTTCAGTATTGGACAACGGAATCAATAAGGGTTGACGCCCTATCCAAAATGAATTATCTTCAGTTTCTCAACTTTGAGGGTGTGATTTTTTCCGGAGACCTCCATCATCTATCCAATGAATTAGGATATCTTAAGTGGCGTAATTATCCATTTGAGAGTTTACCTCCAACTTTTCGGCCAGACAAACTTTTGGAGTTGTCCCTCATTGGCAGCAACATCAAACAACTATGGGAAGGCACAAAGGTAGGGTAAATTATTATTCTTTTTATATGAATAAAGAAAAAGACATACGGTCTCTTAAATTATTTTCTTTTGCTCTGACTAATTAAAGAAATAAAGAAAGCCTAATTTTGTCTCGGCCATTCATTGCAGCCTCTACACAATTTGAGACGTCTGGATCTCTCTCGTTCTGAAAATCTCATGGAAATGCCAAATCTGTGTAAGGCACTAAATCTTGAAACAGTAAGTCTAGAAGGATGTGTACAACTCAAGCAGATCGATCCATCCATTGGTTTTCTAACAAAGCTTACTGTTTTGAATTTGAAAGACTGCAAAAGTCTTGCCATTTTGCCACGTTTTGCTGCGGCCATAAATCTTGAAAACCTGAATCTCCAAGGATGTACCAAACTTAGGCAGATCGATCCATCAATTGGTCTTCTAAAAAGGCTTACTTTTTTAAGATTGAAAGACTGCAAAAATCTAGTAAGCTTACCAAACAGTATATTGGACCTCAAATCTATTGAATATCTTAATATCTCAGGTTGTTCAAAACTGTATAATATCAAATTATTAGATGTACCAAGCGACCAGCTTTTGAAAATGCATTTTCAAGGTGAAGCTCCTGCTCATACACAATCAGTATTCTCATTCGCTAAAATGTGGCCTTTAAATTTGTTGTTTCCCAGAGCTCGTAAAGATACACCTATTGTTTTAATGCCTTCCTTATTTGGCTTCCCATGTATGCGTGAACTTGACCTAAGTTTCTGCAATATACTTCAACTCCCTGATGCTATTGGAAATTTACATAGCTTAGAAAGGTTAAATGTAAGCGGCAACAATTTTGTTACACTGCCCAGCCTCAAGGAGCTTTCCAAACTGTATTATCTAAACATACAACATTGCAAGCATTTAAAGTATTTGTGTGAACTCCCTTCACGAACTGAGTTGCCATCACCATCCAGGGGAAGTATAACTTATGTAATTGAAGCAGGATTATATATTTTCAACTGCCCAGAATTAGTTGAGAGGGAACTCTGCTCGAGAATGGGATTTTCGTGGATGATACAAATGATTCAGGTGTGTACATTCTCCTTCCTTCTGGTCATTTTCTCTTCTTGGTGTGTACAGGAACCAGGAAATAACTTATAGCTGTGTAATGGCACCAGGCGCTCCACCAATACAATCTTTTCGAGAGTGGATACCAAACATGGCCTCCATTAATTTCAAGTATTCTTCCAGGAAGTGAAATACCAAAATGGTTTCACAATCAAAACGTCGGCATGGGCAGTTTAATAACCATAGATGCATTTCCCTCCAGGAATTGTAATGGCAGCGTTGCTTGTTGTGTAGTATTCCCAGCTTGTTCCGAGAGAGAGAGAGTTTTATGGATACCTCCTCCAATTAGAATAAGAGGCGGTGATTATGTTGCAGAAATTCCGGTGGATCTAGATGAAGACCTAGTCTCGGATAAATCTGATCACATGTGGCTGTTCTATATGTTTGGTAAATTGTCGAAATTTAAAATTGATGTAATAGATAGACAAGGTTTAGCAGTTCAGGTGAAGAGATACGGGTATCGTTGGGATACGTATTTAACAACGAGGAACAGTGGAAATTCGTCAGGTCAGAAACGCAAGTTTTTGGAAATTGAAGAAAATAAGTAACTATTGTATTTCGGATCTGGCTACACTTCTCTCATAGTGAAGAATTGAAGGCATCTTTCAATACGGAACCAAGAATCGCAACAATCAAACCAGACATTGACACACAGGAAACGCAGGAGTAGTATTCAAATTTAGTATGACTTCTGAATTTGGTAATTCAAACCTTTCTTAAAACTTATAATATTGTTAAATTGCACTTTGTTTCTGTAGGTTACCCTTTTTCTTTTGATCTTCGTTATTACCCTTTTTCTTTTTGAGTAATTGTTGAATATGCTGCAAATTTGTTGATATTATAAAGAAATCTCTAGATGTCATGATAATTCTAGGATTTTCAATAAAGCTGAAGTTATAACATATGTATCAGAAAAGCCACTCAACTTTAGATGAATCAAGGCAAAATGGAGAAACTATCAGGATCACTCTTTCGGTACGCATACGATTCTGTTTTGTTATTTTGCAATTTTTACGCGAGGTTGATACAATTTATAATCATTTCTATGGAGCTTAAACAAAACCCTTGAGTCTAATATGCTTTAACTGTATCTGAATCATTATATGGACATGCTATTATGATATTTCTGCCTCTTTCTTAGCGTAGAGTTGTTCAATGAACATGTAATAATTTATTCAAGTCAGAGAATCATAGAATGGTTCCTCGTATTAGTTAATCTAATAATCAGGAGAACAAACAAAGCTAAATTTAACACTAACCAGAAAGGATGTGAGGAAAAATATAGTTGAAGCATAGAATCATTATATCTTTTTTACCATTCAATTCTGATATAATTAAAACAAATAGAATCTTGTTCATATTTGATCCAAACAGTCAATGCCATGTCTTCTGACATTTGAGGGCTTGACTAGTCTCAAAAATCTTGATTCATGAGAAAAGAATACGAAAACATAAAAAATAACCCAACACTATTTTTTATATATGAAAAGACAAGGCATATGATTTTGAAAAACAATTTGATATTTGATGTGAACACTGTTGGAAAATTTCTAACAGTGACCAAAATCAGGAATAAAAAAAATATATTCATAATTAATAATTGAATGAGAAATTAAAATATTTTATTGTAGTTGAATTTTCAGTTACAAAAAATAGTTACTAAATTAGTTAATATATTATTTAATTAATTAATTTATTCAATCAAAAACATTCAAATAAAACTTTTTCTTCTCTCTCCAATTTTGACATGAGATTATCTTTCCACTGATCGTAAACTTACAGTATGGGTCAGTTCTGCTATTCTTTTCATCAAACAACAAGGATAAGTTCGAAAAAGATGAAATAGTAATGGAAGCCCTTTTCGACACGGTGAGTTTTTTGTTCCTCCTACTTAACTTTTTATAAACTTACAATATTATGCTGGGTTACTGATACAATATGTGCTTAAGTTTGAAACTCTTTGGGGTGACTATGAAATATTTGTTAAACACGGAAATGTCTAATTTACACATGTTTCACCCTCTTCATCACAATTACTCCACCGATAAGTGTCTTACTGATATCAACTTTGTGTCTCTGTAGGTATTTTCTGTAATCGCAGCATCTGAGTCCACTCATTTACAGACTGGCCTGAACTTACTTTGGACAATCAAGGATGAACTTGGCCTTATGCCGTCACGGCAGTGTCTTGATTTTCTTCTAAGTGCTTGTGACAATGCTGGAGATTTGAACAATGCTCGCATGATTTGGAGAGAGTACGAGATGCTGGGTTTCCTTACAATGTATTAAGTTACTTGCGGTAAGTTGTTAGCCTCCTCTCCCTAAACCCTGTTTTAGTTTGAATATAGTTTTTATCTTTTCCTCATGGTTGTGGCTTTTAATTATTTCCATGGCTGTAGAATGTATCAGGCACTTTTGGCAACATGAGATGATAGATCGGCTTACCATATGCTTAAGAAAATTCCACGAGATGATGCCGAGGTTTATGCTATCATCGTAGAATGTCAGAAAACATACAGTGGTCTCGATTCTGTTGGAAAGAAGAAAAAAAAGAGTAAAAAGGAAAGGAAAGTGAAAGACCTGAATACTAGTTCCAGTGATATGTGAAGGGGGAAAGAGAGAGATGCCTAATTTTTTTTGTGTGGCTTTAGAAGAGTGATGCACCTGATATGATGTATCCATTTCCTTCCATAATTGTCAAAGGATTCGTGTCAACTACAATTACATAATCTTCCACTGTTAGATACATTCAAAATAATATTATTTTGGGAGAAACATATTAAAGTGACAAACGTATTAAGCAAGATAATCTGCAATATTGTCATTTTAACTGAGAAAAGACAGGAGCTCGTGATATTATATCCTCAAGGATATACTCAAATGTAGATACTGAATTTTATTTTTTATGGACTAGGGGGTTACAGTATTGATATTGCATTTTCCTTTCCAAAAGGGATAAATAACAAAACCAAGTCTACGATTTGAAACAAACTAACCAGCTCCGTTGTAAGATTCAGATCTTTTGCAATCTTCTCAGAGTCCCTGTATGAAATGTTTTCAATGAGGTTATCCTTCATTACATGCTTTAAAAGCTCAGCACGTTGTTCAGCTGTCATAACATGAGTAGATGCCCATTAACGGAAGTGGAAAAGCTAACAGTATACAAAAAAAATTACTATCTCCAGAGTTTGAACTGATAGTATGATATCAAAATATAATATTAGGTTGGATATAAGGCATTAAAACTGAGAAATTTTGAAATTGTGCACTGAGAGACTGAGAAAAACTTTTGAGATTACCTCATGGACTATAGACCAGGAAATGCACATGAAGCAGCTTTTCGATCAGCAGTAGCATAGTAATATTCCAATGTTTTCCAATAGTCATCAACTGCATCTCTATTATACAGAATAAAATCATGCCTGACTCTAGGTCGAAGATCAAGAGATATAAAATTTAAAGATGCTGCATCATTTGATACGGGTTCCTCAATATAAGGCCTAAGCTCCATGGTGTGAGTATGAGGGGTTTTGACTCCATCTCTAGGTTGCAAATCAGTAACCATGCGAATCAACTACACAAACAAAACCACATCAAGCTTGCGTCATTAAAATTTTAAATGAAATTGTAATCTAACTAAATCGTTTTAGCACCCTTGTCAGTCAACCACTCGAATGAAAAAGAAAAATATAATTCCTTAGCAGGAATGAAAAAGTGCTAAAATAGCCATGTTGAGAATAACTTAAATACATACAAGTTTTACCAGCCATGAGCAGGAATACAGAATAAGTTTGAGCTAATCAGTTTGTTTTGTGACAAACTTATAATGCCCTAGCAGGTTGTTAAGTAAAATGGATTTCTTTTACTTCTGTTTTTGTAAACATTTCATTAACATTTCTAACAATAGTGCAGCCAATCAAGCGAATAAAATACTAATCTGGTTGGCTTCTTTATCTTATGTGTGATTTTAGGGACTGTAGAAAAAACAATAGGAGAGGAAGAATAATTCTGATATATATTCTTTAGGAATAAAATATTTACATATGTAGGCAAGGCTACCAATTACATAATAAATGCAGAAAGGAAAGTAAATAAAAAAATGATCAAATCAAATGAAAGCAATTTGATTTTGACCCAAAAATAACCAAATCAGAATAATCTGATTAATTATTCAATCTTCCAGAAAATAAAATCCAGCTGTCTAATTAATTCCTAATATAGACATATAACTCTCAACATTATGCACAAGTATTTTGAGTCAGACCTTAACTAACCACCGGTTACCCATCCATCATCAATCATCTAGTTTCTAGCCTTTTTCCTTTCACTCTTAACAAAAGCACAAATCATAGGACATAACATAAAACATAAATGAGTATAATTTCTTTATGTTTCTGTCAAAAACATTTGTAGTACAGAAAATTTACAAACTCAAATTAGTGTGCTGAATGTGTCAAATTATGCATTGCCATCACTGGTTGAGTAGCTCCCCCAATTCCCTATCACAGCCACAAAAATACATGACAAAGAACTATCTTTTGATTTAAGCTTGCATTAGAAGTTTCACTAAAAATGGTAATAAAATTAGACTATACAGACATTATATCTATCAATTCAGAACAAAATAAAAATATAAGCAAGAATAAGAGCTGAATTATTTAATTCAATTTGGCCTTAATATATAAATGGTCCAACTTGAGAGTCATTATTTCCACACATAATCTAAAAAGTAAACTAATTATGTCACTTAAGATTTAGAGGGTTCCTAAAACTTCTCTTACCTATCAATTTTGTCTTACCAAATGAATCTTCTATCACACGTTGGCTTCATTTTGTTTAAGTCACGTTGGTTAATGAGGAGGTGAGGAGGTTACAGTCTTCAGGCATACTCTCAAATTCTAGAATTTATCTAGTGAAAGCTTCATTGACTTAGTCCATTGAAACCTTCAATCCAAGCTATTGAGTGTCAGTGTTAGGGTTATAACAATGTTTCAATAGTCTCTTTTCCCGCATGAATCCAAGAATGCCGATTAAGCTATTTCCAGGCTCTGGTTTCTGAACTCCCCTTTGCTGCATTAATCCTCTTTCTTTAATCATTTCATTCCATTGACCAGTACTAGCATACATGTTTGCAAGAAGAACATAATCACTGCTATGGTCAGGTTCTAATTCCAACAGACGTTTCCTTATCATCTCACCAAGTTGAACATGTCCATGAAGTCGACAGGCAGCTAACAAAGTCCTCCATACAATTGCATTGCACTCCACCGGCATGTTCTTTATCATATTATATGCATCCTCAACTAAACCAGCTCGACCCAAAAGGTCCACAATGCACCCATAGTGCTTTATTGTGGGTTGGATGTTATAGTCTTTGCCCATAATATCAAAAAATTGTCTACCTTCGTCAACCAATCCTCCATGGCTACAAGCACTTAGCACCCCCAAGAATGTAACATCATTCGGCCTCTCGACATTCTGCTGTAACATCTTTCTAAAAAGCGCTAACGCCTCCTCTCCCTTACCATGGGTCGCAAGACCGAGAATCATGACATTCCATGAAATCACGTTCTTCCCTTTCATGTTGCTAAATATGTGGTAGGCTTCTTCCACTGCTCCACACTTTGTATACATGTCAATTAGGGAATTGGAGACAGATGGATTCTCACCATTCTTAGTATGCTGTTGTATGAGAGAAGAATGAATTTGCCTCCCAAAATTCAGGGCTCCTATTGCACCACACGCTGAGAGGGTCACTACCAGAGTAGCGTGGTCGGGTTGTAGGCCACTCCGTAGCATTCTGACAAACAAATGGAGAGCTTGCTTATAATTCCGACAATGCACCTGACAATCTATGATAGAATTCCAAGCCACTAAATCTGCATTAGGAATTTCCTCGAACAGGTGGTGTGCGGTTTCTATGTCCTTCGCCATACCATACATGTGAATAAGAGAATTCCTGACATAAGTATGAGTTTGGAGTCCAACTTTAAGGATGCTGGAATGCAGTTGCTTGCCCAATGTAACTGATCTCAAACCACTAATAATTTTAAGAATGAAAGAGAATGTGAAAGTGTCAGCTACTACCACATCACATTTTCCTTGTTGCATTCTTCTGAACAAGTCAATAGCCTTCTCTGGTTGGCCAGTCATACCAAAGCCCCTGATCATGGTGTTCCACATAAAGACATCGGGTTTCTCGAGTCTATCAAAAACCCTGACAGCATAATTCATATCTCCGTGACCCGAAACAGCGCAAAACTCAATGATCTTTCCCACAACAAGCGGGGTCTTATCGAACCCACTCTGGACTACACGACCTTGCATCTCCTTCAAGTGATTCATGGTGGAACACTGCTTCAGAAGTGCCAAAAGACTTTGTTGAGCCTTCCAAAATGCTCCGTCTTTGGGACTCATCACATTCTAGCCTTCGCCTTCCTCACCAACTCCAAAGCATATCCCAACGGATTCTCGCATAACCTCCCCGCGTAACCGCTGCGGAAAGCGCAAAAGCAAAAAACGTTGCCGTAGTAACCCAAATCTAACCAACATTATGTTCAACCCATATTCAAGGATTCAACCCACTCAACTAAAACAGAAAAAAAAAAAAACTAAACTTAATCCAATATGAGTTTCTTATAAGATTTGAATCTTAATTATCAGAGATGCTCTCGCATAAAAAAAAAAAAAAAAATCTGAACCAATACAATCAAATTAAATTTAATTGGGTTTAGTAAAAAATTAAATTAAACCCCATCCAATTCAAACTACTTACAAAAATTTAAATAAAAGGAGATCCTCCAATAGGACCAAGAAAATGGCTGAATTAGTATACTTTAGTTAGACCTCGAATTTACTGTTTGATTTTTCCTTTTCGTTATATTGCTAAAACATCCCACCATGTTTAGACGTGCTCAAAGATTATATAGTCCACACAATTAAGTTTCCAATTTAAGATAAACTCAAGACAATTAGTAACTCATGTATACCAATTCTCCTGTTCTACCTATCAACTGAAAATTAGTCTAAATTTCATCATATTCAAAAAAAATTATTCAAGTGATAATCCTTTACTGAAAAACATCATGAAACAGTTATTTTACAGTAATGCGTGATTCCTATACGATAGAGTAGTAATTTGCCTCTTTCAAGTTAGAAGTGTGTATTTCTTTTGTCTTATTTGGCTTTGTCAAATTGATTATACTATTTATTACTTACTATTTTACCTACTACTTAAATGATTGGGGTTTCTCATCACATCCTTAATGCCCGAACCACAAGTCGTATTAGGATTGACTTGTTATCTTCTGCAGACAAATAGGGCAACCAAATAAAGCTTAGAAGAGAGTCCAACTGGACTGCACCGAACGAAAAATGGAAGTAATTAATGTGAGTTTAAGATTTTTAAAGCTAAGTGGGGGAAGTTTCCAAGAATAACGCCAATTAGTGGTTGTACGTATATAATTTATATTACCTTTCATACAAAGGAAACAACGGAAATATAAAGTGGAAGCATATCAATTTATCTATATTTCATCACTGCCCAAACTCATAGAAATATATTGTCTATTTCCGCAGGTAATAATAATCGATAACAGATAGAACCATACACACGTTACGATTATCTTATTCTCTTCAATAGTAGGGGCAGAGAAATTTTTCTGTACTTGAGCTAAGCGTTTCTACTTTCTTGCTCTAGCGTTGTTCTTTCTAACTGTTCTTTTGATTTCTGGATCGAAAATTAATTGATCAGTTGGAATTTGTTCTCGCATAAACAAAACAAAGCAGATATACCCTTTATAGGAGCATTAATCCGAACAAGAGTAATAAAGAAAGAAAGAGTAGAAAAGTGAATACACGAAACTCAAATAGCCAAATTCTAATCCAAATCCCTGGCAACGGCGCCAGAAAACTTGTTAAGATTTTAAAAACCTTTCGGCAAGTGTACCAAATTAGGGGTATCGAACTTAGGGATTCAGAGAAAATTTTGCCCTTAAGGGTTTCACGTAGAATCAGCTTTAGATTGATTGGATATTAAGAGTTGAAAGAAAGAAATAGATGATAAATTAATTGCAAATAAATATATAGAAGTTAGATTTAATTGTAACCCTCAAACTTTGAAACATCTTTATTAAAGCCTCTATTATGATTAGTAAAATAATATTAGCTTCTGTCAATGTCTTGATCAAAATCCCTAAAAATTTCCAAAGCCCTTTAAATTCCTTTAAAGTTTAATAGAAATTTCAGCAGTAAAATCAGATTTTGTAAAACCAATTATCCTAATTTTGTTCCCAAAATTAGGTCAATTGGGGGTTTAAATTGATTTCAGAAAAAGTACCCTGTTCCCTCAAATATACTTCTTCAAAAGATAAACATAAAAAACACACAATAAAAACCTTTAAATAATAAATGCCTCAAATAGATGTAGAAGAATGAAGAGTTACATTAGAATCCAACCCCTATACAAAATAAGTACCTTAGCCTTTCATGGTTGGTCGCTCCACCAGAAGATTACAAAGTAAGACCCTAGACTCAATTGCCTCCGGATGTTCCGGATGCTTTCCCAAGCTAGACTATGACTCTAGAAGTCTTTGTTGTTTTCCTCTCTGGAAGTGATGATTTGAAAGCTTCGTGGCTGCCTCTTTATATAGGAAAATTCGGCCAACGTTAGTTAAGATCCGCTCAGCGAAATAGGAATTCGCTGAGCAGACTAAAACAAATTCAGTTCCTCTTCGCCTAGCGCAAGTATCCGCTCAGTGCCAGGATCCGTTGAGCGCAAGAACGCGCTGAACGCTGGTGTTCGCTCAGCGCCAGCTTCAGCTCAGCGCCACATCCGCTTAGCGCTTCTTTCTTTAGCTTTTGGCTACTTTTCCATTCTCTTCTTCTCTTTTAATGGTCTGCACTTGGATTAAGTAAATCTGAGGCTTTTGTAGTCATTAACGCTATTTTTCCTCGATTAGTACTTTAAATTAATATCTTTTTCATGAACATATAAGCATTTATCAATGACAAATACATGAATCTTTAACTTGGACTTTTAAGGCAATATCAATAGTATATTTGAAGTTTATAAAAAAAGTTATGTTTATTTTCTCCATTTTAACTTCACCTATTTTGTTTCTTTTTTTTGTCAAAGTCTCTTTTGAAATAAAGAGCGTAGCTTCTCCATAATTTATAATTTAACCAATACTCAAAATATGTTTTTTAAGATTAGGAATGAGTATAACATCTTTTATGAGTCTCGTATCTTTCTTTGTCTCCACCATGACAATGTCTTTCCCTCTTGACTTTACTAGAGTGTCATTTTTCACTACTACAAAAATGAGATTCAACGTCATAAAATAACGTCGGTTATAAATCTAACTGACGTTGTTTTACACGCGGTGACAAAATTGTAAATATAACTACATTTTTCACGTCGGTTACAAATACAACCGTCGTCAAAAGTATAACAATGTCGGTTATTGATTTAAACGACGCTGATAATCATTAAAAAGTAAAATAAAAGGAGAAAAAGAGATTGGGGGGGAACATAAGAGATTTGAAATTTGGTGGTGATTGTTTGTATTAGCGTGGGAAGAGAGTGGGAGTGAGAGAGATATGGTTGGAGAACAATTTAACGAGCTCCGCAGGTATTCATTCGTTCGTTTACCGTCTTCTGATTCTTATTATTGTCTCTCTGTCATGCTTGTTGTATGTTTCTTTCAGTTGAATCGCGTAGGAATAACCAATTCGTGGGGCGGTTGGAATATCACAGGAGGGGCTATAACGAATCCGGGTATTTGGAGTTACGAAGGTGTGGGCGGAGCACATATTGTGTTTTCAGGCTTGTGCTTTTTAGCGGCTATTTGGCATTGGGTTTATTGGGATCCAGAAATATTTTGTGATGAATGTATTGGAAAACCTTCTTTGGATTTGCCCAAAATTTTTGGAATTCATTTATTTCTTGCAGGGGTAGCTTGTTTTGCTTTTGGCGCATTTCATGTAACAGGATTGTATGGTCCCCGAATATGGGTGTCTGATCCTTATGGACTAATTGGAACGATACAATCCGTAAATCCCGCGTGGGGTGTGGAAGGTTTTGATCCTTTTGTTCCGGGAGGGATAGCTTCTCATCATATTGCAGCAGGAACGTTAGGCATATTAGCGGGTCTTTTCCATCTTAAATTGGATACCCCCAATGACTATGCTCTTCATCTTCAGGTTATTGAGTTACCCATTCTTTTTTTTCTTCTCATTCATTGCTATTCCCAATTCCCAATTCCCCATCGCTTCCTATTCATTCACTTTCGAATTTCAATCCTACAGAGCACATTGCACCAGATTGTATCCGACTTCCCTTCTTTCGGAATTCAAGGTTTCTTTTGGGTTACTCCCTTCTCTCTTCTCATTTAAGGTGGTTGGGTTGAAACCCGGGGTCGACGCGTTGCAGACATCACGGCTATTCTAATGCTTGCATACACCATTTGCAAGAGGAGCTTGACAACGACCACCTTCAAACCCTCCAAGTAGCTAACTAGATTGGCCTTCTTGACAAAACTCACAAAGATGGTCTCTCTCTCACACACCGACGTTATTTATCATGAAATCAACGTCAGTTATTTAAATAACCGACATTATTTATCATGAAATCAATGTCGATTATTAAAATAACTAACGTTGAAAGTTTAGGGATATAATGTCGGTTGTTTCCTTAACCGACATTAAATTTAACGTCGTCTGATTCAACGACGTCACGTTAACCGACATTAAATGTCCAATATAATTGACGTAAAAAAATTTTTTTCTAGTAGTGTTCTTATCGAGCTTTTACTTTGATAGAGTCGTCAATATACTTAAAGATGTCTTTGACGATGTGATTATTGCATCCGATGTTCAAGTACCAACTTTCACTTGTTCTATCATTGGAATCTCGGATAACATAAAAAAGATGTTACTTAAAGTGATGCCTCTTTAACTTTAACAAAATTTTCTTGACTTTTACCTTTGTTATGAAAATTCTTTTCCACATGTTCAAATTTGTCGTAATAATGAGATTGCGATCTTTCGCGATGCCAACAATCTCTTTCCAAGTGACTTGAATTTTTACAAATAGCACATAGAGGATATTTATCTTTACTAGGCTTAGAAAAACCTCTAAAACTTTATTTCTAGAAATATTTCATTTTTTTTCCTCCATTTCCTTTATTTTGAGACCATAATTTAAGTTTTGATTGAAAGGCATTTTCAATTGAGTCTTCATTATACATTTTTAATCTTTGTTCATATATTTCAAGAGAATTTATTAGTTCTATCACCAATAAGATAAACAAATCTTTAATTTGTTCAATTTAGTCATAATTGCATCATATTTAGGGACAATAGAAATTAGAATTTTATTGACAATCTTCTTGTCAAATATTTTTCCCACATGTTCTGATTTGATTAGTAAATCTTTTATTCTAGAATATTAATTTTTAATAGTCTCAAACTCCTTCATAAGTTAAACTAAAGTCTTAGAGTTTAAAGTTTAATAATATGGACTTTTATAGTTTCTTAAAAGTCCTCCTATAATGTGTTTCATACCTCTTTAACACTGTTGACTTATATTATTCTTAAAAAAAATTACATTAACCATATCTTGTTGAAGTTAATATAACACTCTTGAATATAATTCTCCTTCATCTCTTTCTTTTGAATAGTTTTTAGTGTAGAAATATTTATAGGAAGAACAAAACCATCTTCTGCAATCTTTCATAGATGTTGAGAGCAAAAATATGTCTTCATTTTAATGTCCAAAAATCATAATTCTCGCGCATAAATATAGATAAAGAATAGATGGAGAAAAATTGATGTCTACCAAGACAATTAACTAGCATATAAGATGCTACTAATCGGAATAATTCCAGTGTTTAGGTATTTTTTAACTAATCTATCTATAATATCTTTTTATTGTTTAGCATACCTATAACGTCTTCTATTTACAGGGTTTTCTCTTGATGGAGGAAGAGAAGATGGTTCTTGAAATACATTATCAATTTGTAACAAAAGTTGATGAATAACATTAGGCACTTTATTTGATGAAGCATGAGTACGAAATAATCTATCTTTTTTTATTACAAAAATAAATTTATTTATCTGTGAAATATTTTTTCACGAATTTGTTTTAAAAAAAAATTAATTACTCATTGAATATTTTTTAAATATTTTTTTATAAAAATTTTTCATAAATTTGTTTTTGAAAAATTTTTTATAAATTTATTTATGAATTTTTTTTTCATGAATTTGCTTTTAGAAAATTTTCCATAATTCTGTTAGGTGCGAAATTTCTTATATAAAAAATATTTTTTTACTAACTTTTTACTTATAAATTTATGATGGTGAGAAATTTGTATTAAATTTGTAGAAAATATAATTACAAATTTATGATGGTGAGAAATTTGTATTAAATTTGTAGAAAAAAATAATATTTTTCACTTATTTCATGGAAAATATTTTTTTTTTAATGTTGGTCACACATTTGCAACATGCGGACAAGTGAACCCTCAGTTAATATTTTACCAAATTACTGCATTTTCATTGTCTTTAAGTCTTAAGGAAACTCCTCGCAACACCAATTTTTTTTCCCTTAGAACTGGATAGAGAGTTTATAAAGTTCCAAGTAATGTTTCCTAATGTAACGAGCTATTCAATCCCTAAGATCAAATAACAACAACCAAGAGGAATCGACATGTCAGAGTTGAAATATGTCGTCGAATAGTCCATTGGAATTGCCTCAGAATAGAGGTAATCAACACTTTATTTCCATCACACGCTGATAGGTTCAATGATTTCCACCTTACAACGAATTTTCTTAGCCATATTCACATATAAGAAGTTATGAATGCTCACACTATCCATCAAAATGTGTAATGATGTTTTCTTGTAGTAGCCAATAATTCTCATAGTTTTGAAATTGACTACACCAGTCATGAATTAATAGAAATTTGTGAGTCTAAGAATCCTTATCCTCCCAATTTTTAGTACCAATGGGTTCTTTATCTATACTTTCCAAATTAACTTGGTCCTCCACTTCCAAAACATGAATCTGCAGTTTCTTATGGACCAAGGAATAGGCTGGAGTAAAGGATTCATCACAAATAACAATCCTTTTTCCCTTCTTTCACTCATATAAGTTGGATTTAGGTTTTTATAAGATTGGTTGGTGGATTTAGAAGGTTCAATGGTCTTCTCAAAGGGCCTCACTGGCTTATTTTGTAACAAGGGTTTAGAAAATAATTAATGGTTTGAAATTTTTGGGAAAAAGGTTGGAATTGGTACTAGCTATCGAAGCATATTCATATAATTTGGCCAAAGGTAAATGCTTTCATTACAGTTTGAGGCTAAAACATTCTTACCAGCAATTGTACCTATTACTTAAGTCCCCTTAGGAAGAAACTACATATATTCCTCGGTTAGTTGTAATCTAGAAATGATCTTGTCAAATTGCTTATGATAGTCTGCAATAGATCCTGTTTGTCATAGCTTCAATAATTCGGCCATTTGATCATCATAGACCTTACTAAATCGGTTAATTAAAACTTGTGTAAATTCGACCAAAGAAAGGAACAAGTAGAAGTTATGGTTTTCATACAAGCTTGGTGTCATTGAAGGGACTTTCCTTCGAAATGAATTACCAGCTTGGTGTTCCATCAATTGAAAAATAATAGTCACACGATATACTAATTGCTTCACATTTTCATCATTAAAACAAGGAAAATCTATAGGCACCAAACAGGTGCCACAAGAATAGTTGGAAGAGGAACTGTTAACACGAAAACCATAACCAGACTTTGAAAAATGAGATAGAATTTTGTGGTTGGTCTTCAAGAAATCTTGAAGATTTTGTTGAATGAAATTCTAAATTGTTTGTTGTAGAGATTGTTGTAATGACTGTTACAAAGCATTATGCAAAGAATCATGGAGGTGGTTTGAATAGAGTTTGCCATTGCAATCAAACTTTCATCGATGTGTGTGATGTATATGTTGATACGAGCTTCAAATCGTTCTTCCCTATCTCTTATTGATGTTTGATGTATTACTTTGCGTAGAGTCTGCCATAAATTTTACCATGAACGTTCATTTCATATTAGTCATATTAAGGGGTTCAAAACCAAACCGATTTAAAAGAATAATCATAAACCGATAAAAAAAAATAAAAAACAATTTAAAATTGAATTTATTTTAAGTTTTTTTTATATATATTTTTTTAAACCGTATAATTTGATTTAAATTTTGAATTTTAAATAAAAAATCAAACCAAACCAAATCGATTATTATATTTTAATATAAAATTATATTTTTAAAATTAAATAATAACTAATAAATATATATATAACAATAAATATATATTTATAATAATAATAATAAATATATATATATATATATCTAATAATAAATATATATTTATAATAATATATAAAATATTTTTTTTAAATTATTTTTTTATTATATTATTTATAATAATATATTTATAATTTTTTTATTTTTTTAATTAGTTATTAAATTTTTTATTTTTTTTTAAATTAAAAAAAATATTTTATTTGTGTGAATAAAAAAATATAATTTATTAAAAAAAATAATAAAAAAAATATACTCATTTATATTTTCATTAATATTTATAATATATACTTATAATAAAATTTATTATAATTTTTAAATATAAAAATATATAATTTATTTATAAATATAAGAATAATTAAAATTATAAATAAAATAAAAATTATAAAATATCTATATTTAATAAATTTTATTATAAAATATGTAATAATTTTAAAAAAAATATTTTATAATTTTTTTTAAAAAAATTTAAAAGTTTAATAATAATAAAAACAGTAATTCAAATTAAAAATCAAATTATAAATATTAATTTGATTTGAATTTTATATTAATTAAAATTAAATCAAATCAGTATTTAATTTTTATGTTTGTTTTGAATAAAAATTTAATAAAAAATCAAATCGAACTGAATTACAAACACTCTTATTTAATACTAATTAATATAACAGAATTAAGAATAAGAAAAATTAGAAAAACTGTAACTTGTAGGAAATTTAAGAAAAAAAGAGTAAATCTCGAACTATTATTTCATAATCGAAAATACAAGAGTGTTAAAAAAAAAAAAATGTGTTCTTCAATACTTAGCATATAGTTGTATTTTTGCAACAACTTCATTAATTTACTAACTAACTTTGCTAACTAACTTTGCCTCCCTCATTTGTAAAAAAAAAAAAAATAGAGAAAAAGTTTACAAATAGCGCAGGAATTTTAAAATAGGATCTAGTCATGCATATGACAAACAAAACAACTATAATATATCAATGTATCTAAGTATGCAATAAGTTGGGTCATATAATCTTGAATTGTTATCATATATTTAATCTCTAATATCAAGACAACAATGTTTTGCATCTTTCCAACAATTCTTCAACTCAACAAAAGGTAATGATTACAGAAAGAAAATTTGATGATCAATTGAGTATCTCAACCTCATGACTGTTTCTCATACCTTTAATGGTCGAATTTAGTACTCGATATCTTTTATGATCCAATTTAGTACCTGATATAAGAGTTAGCAATCACATTATAACTAATATGTGAAACATAACAGGAAAGTCAACTTACACAGGTGAATCAATACTCAAAAATGAATAATGGAGATTCTACACCCATTCCGTATAGATCATTTATATCTTTACTCTTCTAATTAAATTGAAAAATCTACTACATAAGTTTTGTAGAAATAATAATGTCGTTTTAAATTTACTACTAATAACTACTTTATCAAATATAAAAGAATTAAACACACTCTTTTGAAAAGAGACTTCACTACAGGACTCAATATTGTTTTGATAACATTTATATAGAACCTTCAGTTTGTAATTTAATTATTACAGAAAACTCTAATAATATTTATGATAATTCTAATAATAAGTGTGATAAGTCTAATAATATTTATTTAGAATATAACATGTAAAACTAGGACATACAAATATTATACATGATGTTATTAAAAATGTGAATTTTCTGTTTCTAAAAGTTTTACCTTTATTTTAAGCAAATTTTCTTGTTTAGAAAAATTACATAAGCAAATATTTTGATATTCAAATACTCTTTTATAGTAGTTCTCTACCATTTATATATATATATATATATATATATATATATATATATATGGACATGCATCCATAGTTTATATATTTAGAAATACCAATGACAGATATCAAAACTTTAATGTTCGTTTCATAGTGTTTCTTGTACTTTCATTTGTTGGGTTTTGTATCGGAGAGAAGCGTCGGTTAGAAACATTACCATCTATTTTAGGCTTCTCATGAGAAAAATTGTTGTCAATTTCTTCACTTCCTGCATATCATCATAACATTATTAGTGATGGAAGACTGAATAAATGAGAGCATCAACCATTGAAACACTGATAACAGATTTAATACAAATCTCATATAAACATTAGGAGTGTCAGCAGATTGCATCAACCAACCAATCTATAAAAACCAGTCCAATTATATTTTTGTGTAAAGTGGGTGGAGATTAGGTTTTATTTAATACAATCAATTAGAATTGAATTGAGTAACCAATTCATGAATTTCAGACCTGATAAATTGAATTGAGTGACAATTACTTATCTAATAATTTTATATTTTATTATAGGAGTATTATTTATGTATGTATTGTAATTATTGTTATTATCTTATAATTACTAAGAAATAATAGAAATATTTTTTTGAGACATTTCTTTCTTAATAAATTATATTGTTTTAAATTACTCAATTCAAGGATTGGGTTAGGTTGCTGAATAAAAAATAAATCTAAACCAATACAATCCAATTAAATTTAATTGGGTTTTGTAAAAAATTATATTAAACTCCATCCAATTCAAATTACTTACATTCCTAATAAAAATAAATAAAAGGGAATGCTCCAATAGGACCAAGAAAATGGCTGAATTAGTATACTTTAGTTAGACCTTGAATTTGCTGTTTGATTTTTCCTTTTCATTATATTGCTAAAACATCACACCATCTTTAGACGTGTTCAAAGATTATATAGTCCACACAATTAAGTTTCCAATTTAAGATAAACCCCAGACAATTAGTAACTCATGTAAACCAATTGTCCTGTTCTACCTACCAACTGAAAATTAGTCTAAATTTCATCATGTTAAAATAAATTATTCAAGTGATAATCAATACAATATTCAATGCATGGGAAGGAACCAACAATAAAGGCACACAATAATGACAGGAGCCAGGAAATAGTGTGACTATGGAGAAAACTGCAGAAAGATAGTTAAATTAGTATACTTTTAGTTACCTTCTATTTAAATGTT
Source organism: Macrotyloma uniflorum (assembly GCA_016859785.1). Classification (NCBI taxonomy): domain Eukaryota; kingdom Viridiplantae; phylum Streptophyta; class Magnoliopsida; order Fabales; family Fabaceae; genus Macrotyloma; species Macrotyloma uniflorum. The sequence goes on along the minus strand of BDMB01000063.1, from coordinate 272,514 downwards.
TTGGGTTTCGCTACACATCCTGAATGCCCAAACCAGAAGGGTATTATTAGGATTGACTTGTTATCTTCTGTGAAAAAACTAGGGCAACCAAATAAAGCATAGAAGAGAGTCCAACTTTACTGCACCGAAAGCAAAATGGAAGTAATTGATGTGAGTTTAAGATTTTAAAAGCTAAGTGGGGGAAGATTCCAAGAAAAACGCCATTACCGCAATTAGTGGTTGTTGTAAGTTACTGTCTATTTCCGCAGGTAATAATAATAGAGAACAGCAGTAGTGGGGGGCCAGAATATGAGGTAGTGGAAGGTATCTGGAAAGTGGAGAAGTGAGAATAATGGAATCTTAATTTCATCGAAGCTAAATGGAAAGTGGGAGAAACTTTCCCTTACTCCCAACATCTTCGTTTAAAGTGTCAATTTCCAAACCATATACTTATTTACTTCCCCCACGCTTTCTTTCTACTCACAAACCATAACTTTTACAATGTCTTCTAACTCCATCATCCACTGCAACTCCTCTTCATCTCACCTCTTACAAACATACGACGTGTTTGTGAGCTTCCGCGGTGAAGACACTCGCAACAACTTCACTGGATTTCTTTTTGAAGCTCTTGCTAGAAAGGGCATTCATGCCTTCAAAGACCATACACATCTCAAGAAAGGGGAATCCATAGCCCCAGAGCTGTTTCAAGCCATTGAAGGGTCTCGTATTTTCGTTGTGGTCTTCTCAAAGAACTATGCTTCCTCAACTTGGTGCTTGCGTGAACTTGCGCACATCTGCAATTGCATTGAAACATCGGGAAGACACGTTCTGCCTATCTTTTACGATGTGGATCCGTCTGATGTGCGAAAACAAAGGGAATATTATCAGAAAGCCTTTTCTGAACATGAAGAAAGATTCAGAGAAGATAATGAGATGATGGAGGAAATTCAGAGATGGAGAGAAGCTCTCACACGAGTGGCCAATCACTCTGGCTGGGATATCCGAAACAAGTACGTAATAATCCTCTCTCGTTTTCCAATGGATCTTAATTTACTATATATGTATTGTCACAATAACAAAGTAAAAGTAAAAATATTATAACATGATATATGCAATCTTTTTAATTAACATGAGATATTCTTAAAAATATATAATTAAAAAAACGATTACAAAAAATTTATTGTTACAATATTAATTATAATATATTTTTAAAAGTTAGTTTATAAAAGATAATAAAATACATGCATGCACATTTATGTATATTAACTTCCCCTCAGATTAATGTTGATAAGTCAATAAGCAATAATTTGCCAACAAAAAACTGATAGCGCTGCCTAGTTATAATTTTCATAAATATATTAACTTAAAGATATGAGGAGATGAAAGGGAGAGAGATAACATTGCTGGTCAAGACTTCCCTAATATAATGACAATCCACTTCAATATGATGCTTGGTAAGTTCATGGAACATGGGATTTGCAACAATTTGAATAACACTTGTATTATCAGCATGAAGAGGTGTAGGGTTAGGTTGTAAAAAATCAATTTGCTCCAAAAGACTACATAACCACACCACTTCAGCATAAGCAGACGACATTGAATGATATTCAGTCTCAGTAGAAGGTTTAGAAACACAATCTTGTTTACATTTCCAATAAATTAAGGCACCACTAAGAAATTACACCAATTTGTAGTAGACTTACGATGGAGTTCAAGGTGAATTGAAATCTCACATTGGATAGAAATGAGAAGGTTGAATAGCATATAAGGGAGAAAGACACACAAACTCTTAGCCTTAAGGTTTTGGGTAAGAAGTGAAGTCGTATTCACTTATATAGTTGTGGTTTACCCCCATTGGTGAAAATCTCCCTAGTGTTAACCCCCCTCTTGGATACCTCACAAGTATCCGGACAACATGTCCAATCCGCATCGTTGTATGCCATAAGCTTTAAAGATGAGTCTTTCAGAAAGAATAACTCATGTGTAGGTGATCCTATAAGATAACGGATAATGCGACAAACAATAGTAAAATGAAGATGTCAAGGAGAAGACATAAAATGGATGACTTGGTAAACAATATACGAAATGTCAGGCCTAGTTGTTGTAGGTATATAAGACTACCTACCAAACACCGATAGAGAGTTAGATCTGACAAAAGATTTATTTCATCTTTCTTATATTTAACATTTACTTCCATAGAAGTATCAACTGAAGTAATTCAATCTAAACCTTTGCCAAAAATCTAGAATGTTTTTATGTTGGTTTAAAAAGATGTCATTGGATCGATGATGTACTTCCAATCTTAAAAAATATGTGAGTTGTTCAAGATCTTTCATGTGAAATGTTGCATTTAGTTCAGCTTGCAACTTAGTAATTAACCCATTATCCTGTAATGATGAGATCATCCACATAAACCAAAATGAGAACTATACCTGTGGAAGACTTGTGAAAGAAGAGAGAATAATCATATTGACTCTGTGTGAAGGAGAACTTAGGAGTGTAGTATGAAACTTCTCAAACCATGCCTACGGAGCCTATTTAAGCCCATACAAAAAACGTCGTAGTTTACAAACATTAATAGAAGAAGAAGTCATACCAGAAGGAAATTTCATGTAAATTTCTTCTTTAAGATCACTATGAAGAAAAACATTCTTCATGTCCATTTGATGCAATGACCAAGATTGAGAAGCAGCAATAGTGAGGATAGTCCGAATTGTAGTCATCTTGACAACATAATCAAATTTCTCCTCATAATCAATGCCATATTCATGTCTATTACCAAGAGCCACTAATCGAGCTTTGTAGTGATCTAAAGAACCATCTAAGCAAAGCTTGATGGAGAAAACCCATTTACTTCCAATAGGTTTAACAGTGGGAGGACAACACACGATGTCCCAAGTGTGATTTTCTTGTAGTGTCTGTAGTTCTTCCTTCATTACCTTTTTCCAACATTCATGTTCCATAGCCTGTGTATAACTAGAAGGAATAGAAATTGAAGACAAGGTAGTTTATAAAGATACAGGTGTAAAAAAACTATACTATACCAATCAGGGGGTTTAGATGAGTGGACCGACGAAGAGGTAGAACAAGATCTAGTGTAGGAGCAATGACAAGACCTAGTGCAGGAGTAGGGACAGGGTCAAGAGTTGGGGCAGAATCATGAAGAGTACTAGAAGGATGGTGATGACATCTTTCATACACAAAGTCAGGCTTGAACCTTTCCACAATTTGTGAAAATTCTGAAAAATGTGGCATAAGAGATAAAGAGGAAGATGATGGTACAACATATGATGGCAAGAAATACTGATTTTCAAAGAAAACCACAAGCATGAGGATCATAACAAACATACCCTTTTTGAGTAAGAACATATCTTAGAAAAACACACTTAACAAATTGGACAGTTAGTTTATTATGTCCATGAATAGGAAGATGCACAACACAAACACAACAATAAATACGAAGATTAGAGTATGAAGGTGAATGCCCAAACATTTTAAAAAAAGGAGAAACATTATGTAGTGTAGGAGAAGATAAGCTATTTAGTAAGTGAACAACAGTAGAAAGTACTTCACAAAAAATGAGGAGGAATAGATGATTCAAGTAGAAGAGTGCATACAACATCAAGAAGGTGACAATTCTTTCTTTCGAAAACACCATTTTGTTGTGGTGTGGAAAGATAAGAACGTTGAGATATGATCCCCTCATTTTGAAGAAAACTCTGAAATTTATTGGACATATATTCTCCTGTAGAATTCGATCTTAAGACTTTTATTTAAGTAGAGAATTGAGTCTTAAGAAAGATACCAAAGATTTAAAAATAGAAAAAACTTCTGCCTTAAACCAAAGAAAATATACCCAAGTAAATCTACTATAGTCATTTATGAAAGTAACAAAATACTCATAACCCACATGAGAAACAACAGATGAAATCTCCCAAACATCACTATGAATAATATCACAATAATTATTTGCACAGGATGCATTATGTGGAAATGGTAAAATTTTACTTTTACCAAGTTTACATGTAGAACAATCAAAAGAAACAGAAATTTTTATTGCCCAAGGAACTAGATTTGAACAAGGTACTAAGTACTTGAAATTTTGGATGACCTAAATGATTATGCCACATTTTATTCATTTGCCTATCATCAATACAGACAAGAGAAATTAAAGGAAAAATAGGACAATTTGTGGAAGAAGATAAGCATAGTGGAAAGAGTCTCCCCACTTTAGGTCCCTTAAGGATGACCTTCTCGAACACTTGATCCTACACAACACAACCAAAACGAGAAAATTAGACATTATAATCATGATCCCATTTTGCTTTGCGAAATCCTTTGGACCTATAGGTGCTAGAAGTGTACCATCAATATGACCCATAATTCTTTTCCTTTGACGAATAGTTTCAATTGAAATTCCCAAGTAGAATAATTTTTGCCATTAAATCGAACAAGAAAGGAATCAGACTTATCATAAGACATGATGAAAAAAAATATAAAAAAAAAAAATTCTCATAAACAAAACCTGATTGTAAACACTGTATTTACTCTAGATTACCTAGAAAAATTTTCAAAGCACAAGATTAAGACCCCACAAGAGCACAAGACCAAAATACAAGAGTGAATCACGGTTCAGAGTTGTAGTTTTGATACCATGTCACAATACCAAGGCAAAAACAAACAAACATATTATGATATGATACGATCTTTTTAGAAAAACTTAACTTTATTCTTCAACCTTTCTTTCTTAAATATGTGGTATAATATATATTTTACATTAATATGAGAGATTCTTATGAATATACATTTAAGATAGGGATTATAAGAGATTTGTTGTGACAATAATAATTATTGGAGATTCCTAACAACTAGTTTATAAAAAATAATAAAACACATTTATGCACATTAACATACTCTTTGTTATGTGCATATGCTTGTAGTTCATCATTTATTTGTCATGTGTTTGTTTAATTTATGCTTGAGTTTAAAGAGATAAAAATTAATAACATCCAGATTAGGCCCAAATTTAAAACAGGTAAAAGTATTATATTATTATCATGTATACATGTGTATTTTATTTTGATTATGTGTGAATGATGATTTAATATTCCTTATATTCTTCATTTATTTCAGGCTACAATATTCTGAGATCGAAGATATTGTTAAAAATATAATAGATATATTGGGTCATAAATTTTCAAATCTTCCTAATGATAATCTAGTCGGCATAGAATCTCGTGTTGATGAACTATCAAAACTTTTATTTTTGGAGATGATTAATGATGTGAATGTTATTGGAGTTAGTGGGATGGGTGGTATAGGAAAGACAACACTTGTTCGTGCTTTATATGAAAGACTATATGATAAATTTGATCTTCATTGTTTTATTGATGATTATTGATGATGTAAGTAAACTTTATCAAGATTCTAATACATTGGGAGTACAAAAACAATTGCTTTCTCAATGTCTAAATGAAAATAATTTAGAGATTGACAATGTTTCGGAGGGAACATGTTTGGCATGGACTAGGTTACACAATGGTAAGACACTAATTATTCTGGATAACGTTGATCAAGTCGAACAACTAAAGATGTTTACAGGAGAACCTGTTACGTGAATGCTTAGGTGGAGGGAGCAGAATTATCATTATTTCTAGGGATGAACATATATTGAGGAGATATGGAGTAGATGATGTTTACCAAGTCCAGCCATTGAATCGACCAGATGCTGTTCAACTGCTTTACCAAAATGCTTTCAAGAGTAATTATGTAATGAGTGGTTATGAAGAGTATACAAACATTATATTATCATATGTTCAAGGACATCCCTTAGCAATTGAAGTACTAGGTTCATCTTTATTTGGCCGAAGTGTCTCACAATGGAGAAGTGCACTGACTAGACTAAGGGAAAACAAAAGTAAATATATAATAATGAATGTGTTGCGAATTAGTTATGATCAGCTGGATGATACAGAAAAGGAAATATTTCTAGATATTGCTTGTTTCTTCAAAGATCAAGAAGTTGAATATGTGAAGGAAATTCTGGAATTTCGAGAATTTCATCCTGAATATGGTTTACAGGTTCTTATTGATAAATCACTCATAAAATATGTTAATAGCGGGATTGCAATGCATGACTTGTTGGTAGATATGGGTAAGTATATTGTTCGAGAAAAGTCACCAAAAGAACCAACAAAGTGGAGTAGATTGTGGAATTACAAAGATCTCTGTAAAGTTATGTCGGACAATATGGTAAAGTCATTCGTTGTGATTTTTTTACAATATATAAATCTCCAAAACAGCTAACAATTTCATTCTTGTTTGGGATGGTGTAGGCTGCAGAATATCTTGGAGCCGTAGAGGTTCGAAAAAGCATATTAGAGTTTCCAGAAACAATAATAAGAGTTGACGCTCTATCCAAAATGACTAGTCTTCAATTGCTCAAACTTCAGGGTGTGAATTTTTGTGGAAACCTTAATCATCTTTCCAATGAATTAGGGTATCTTACGTGGGATAATTATCCTTTTTATTATTTACCTCCAAGTTTTCAACCAGAAAAGCTAGTTGAATTGTCCCTCATAGGCAGCAACATCAAACAACTATGGAAAGACACAAAGGTAGTGTAAATTATTATTTTTTAAAATAATAATGAAAAAAAATATTTTCTTATACTATTTTTTTTTTCTAATTAATTAAAGAAACAAACAAAAAGCGGTCATTATTAATTTTATGTTACTATTGACCCTCCATTGCAGCTACTACACAATTTGAGACGTTTGAATCTCTCTCGTTCAGAAAATCTACTGGAAATGCCAAATGTGTGTAAGGCCATAAATCTTGAAAACCTCAATCTTCAAGGATGTACCAAACTTAGGCAGATCGATCCATCCATTGGTCTTCTTAAAAGGCTTACTTTTTTGAATTTGAAAGCCTGCAAAAATTTAGTAAGCTTACCCGACGGTATATTGGGCCTCAAAAATCTTGAATATCTGAATATATCTGGTTGCTCAAAACTGTATAATATCAAGTTATTAGATGAACCAAGGGACGACCTTTTGAAGAAAATTTGTGAAGGTAAAGCTCCTGCTAATTCCCAATCAGCATTTTCATTTGTCAAAAAGTGGCCTTCAAATTTATTCCATTCCAGAGCTCGTAAAGAGAAATCTACTGTTTTATTGTCTTCCTTATTTGGCTTCCCATGTATGCGTGAACTTGATATAAGTTTCTGCAATCTACTTCGAATCCCTGATGCTATTGGAAATTTACATTGCTTAGAAAGGTTAAATGTAAGCGGGAACAATTTTGCTACACTGCCCAGCCTCAAGGAGCTTTCCAAACTGTATTATCTAAACATGCAGCATTGCCGACAATTAAAATATTTGTGTGAGCTCCCTTCACGAACTGAGTTGCCATCACCACTCGGTGAAAATGAAAGTTATGTAAACGAAGCAGGATTATATATTTTCAACTGCCCACAATTAGTTAAGAGTGAACTCTGCACAAGCATGGGACTTTCATGGATGATACAAATTATTCAGGTTTGTACATGTTCCTTCCTTCTGGTATTTTTCTTTTCCTCTTTGTGTGTGTAGGAGCCAGGAATTAACTTATAGTTGTGTGTGTTGTACTAGGCACTCTACCAATACAATAATTTCAAGGGTGGATACCAAACATGGCCTCCATTCATTTCAAGTATTATTCCAGGAAGTGAAATACCAAAGTGGTTTCACAATCAACGTGAAAGCATGGGTAGTTTAATAACCATAGATCCATGTCCCCTTGGGAATGGTAAGGGTAGGGTTGCTTGTTGTGTAGTATTCTCAATTTATTCCGAAAGTGAAAGAGATTCATGGATGCGAGTAGGCGGTGATCGTTATGCTAATGAAATTCTGCCAAACGCTAATGCTATGGCTTATGGTCTCGAAATTCCGGTGGATCTAAATGAAGATCTAATCACGGACAAATCAGATCACATGTTGTTGTTCTACGTTGCTGGTCTCAGGAGCGAACTTTTGACATTTGAAATCTATAATAAGGAGAGACGACTTGTTCAGGTGAAGAGATATGGGTATCGTTGGGATACTTACTTAACAACGCGGAACAGCGGAAATTCGTGAGGTGAAAAAACACATGTTTTTGGCAATTGAAGAAAATATGTAACATCTGTATTTGGATTATGGCTACACTTCTCTCATAGTGAAGAATTAGGCATTTGATACTTATGAATAAGAACAAATGCTAATGCTCATTTTATTTGGTTTCTGAACTTATGATTCTCACTCCAACTCTATGCTTTTGATACTTTCTTTCACCTATTTTATATTTTATTCTATGGTACGCATGACATTTTTCATAAGAGGAATCTCGATAAAATGAAGATATAATTTTTTAATTATTATAATTTTAGAAGAGTAAGAATAATTATAAAAATTATTGATTGATGAAAGATTTAGAAAGAAACTATAATTCAATATTTTGAAAGAGTTTATATTATTATTTATAATAGGTTTGAAGTCATATTTCTTGACTTGTAGTTACTACACATATTCAGCTTCTTTAGTTGATTTTGTGCCACTTGTTTTTTTTATGGTTAGGAGAAAATCTTGATCCAAGTGAAAAGGCATAACCTAAGTTGGGCACGATTCTTTTTCATATACCACACTTTGTGTCTTGTAAATATCTAAAAATTCTTTTAGTTGCTCCAAAGTGTATTTAGCTTGGATTTTATATGAACCTTGATTGAAGACTTACAACAACACATGATATCAAGCCATATGGTTGTAAGATATAGTAAATTTTCAATCAAACTCCTATAATGTGATATGCCAACTTTTGGTACTCCATCATCTTTTTGTAACATCTTATTTAACACAAGTGGAATAGCGAAAAATTTGTAATCATGCCTTTTGAACTTCTTTAGTAAAACCTCAATATATTTCTTTTGAGTGATAAATATTTTTTTTTTTTTTTTTGTCTTACCTTTATATTGAGAAAGTAATTCATCAAGTCAAGGTCGGTCATCTCAAATATATTCATCATATTTTCTTTCAATTCCTTAATCATTTGTATATTATTTTTTGTGTAGATAAGATCACATGCATAAGAGAAACAATGAGAGTGTTATACTAATAAAGGTTCTTGATATATAATTTTGGCTTATTCTTTCTCCTCTTACATCCTTGATTAATAAATTTTTTTATCGATTCTACTATACTATGCTTGAGGAGTTTGTTTCAAGTTTTCTTAACCTCAAAATCTCTTTTAATTCTCAAACATTTCAAACTTTGATTTTGATCAAACTTGATGATAAGAAATTTTTGGATTGACAACAAAAAACTCTTGGCACAATTTGAGGTTTAAGCCTCAGCAATATCTTAAAGAAGAACATGTTCCAAAGAAATTTGAGTTTAAAGAACATGAAAAACTAGTATGATCAATGAAATTTTTCTCAACTGTGAACAAGAGAATCAATTACTAGTTGTCTGACTCTTTACATTGATGTTAGCACTAATTCTTTCAACGATGGTTGGTTTGAAGCAATCATGGAAAATTTGGAGAAGATTAAAAGTCTATTATGTCTTCTGACTCATATGAAACTGAAAAAATTGAAGGTACAGTTACCATGATTAAGAAAGATAAGTCAATTTTAGAGGATGTTTAAATCCATATATTGTTGATGATGATGAGACATTTCTAATGACTCAAGAAAAACCTTTTGAAAAACACAAGAAAGCTTATATATTCTTCTAGCAAAGGAAGATGATCAAATCTTAAATGAGAATATAATAATTGCAGTGGTAGATCCAACTTTCATGATAGTTACAATTCCAATCCAGAGGAAGAAATAACAATGGAAAAGATAATGCACTACTAGAAAAAGATCATTTTACGTCGGTTATATTGGACATTTAACATTGGTTAACGCGGCATCGTTGAAAGAAATGTCGTTAAATTTAACATCGGTTATGTAAATAACCGACGTTATATACCAAACTTTCAACGTCGGTTATTTTTCACAACCGACGTCGAAAGTAGTATTACCATATATATTAATTAAATGTATAACACAGACAATAATGAAAAAGAATTACCATATCACAAATAATTCAATTACAATCATGTATCTCATATAATACAATTACAATAAATTCCAATAGAAAAAGGTAACAAAACTATATGTGCAATTATGAAATAGAATTATGTAAAAATGTTTATAATTCCCTAACTCTCTATGTGCAATTGTTTCTTCCTAATTTCAACAAAATGTTGTGCCCATTTGTTTCTAACCGTTTGTATGGTTTCAGTAGGCAATGCTTCTTTCTCTGTAAATGCTTGTAAAAATAAAATAATGGCATTCATTAGTTCCAATTATAAAAAATAAATTGAATGTAACAATTTAGTTAAATAAGATGATACTTACCTCATTCCAAGTATCTCGAATGTTTCCAACAATAATCAGCCACATCCAATACATGACGTAATATCCACACTCGAAGCTACTTGGTTGCTTGTTACACTGAAATACGATTTATTAATATATAGTTTAGCATAAAAACATAAATTAGATACACTAAAGTTACATACCGTAATCAAATTCCAAGTTGGAGCGGTGCTTTAACTTGTGTGTTTTCCATGTAGCGTACTGCAAGCCTTAAATACACTAATGAAAAATATTGATTAGGGTTTAAGACTTTAAAATAAAAGAATTGATATAAAAATACAAGTAGGATGTTAAAAATACATACCCGTTTACAATATTTTTTATCTCAATGTCAGGTTTCCTCCCCAATGAGCAGAAGAAACACACAACATTCTTCCTTGGACAAAGTACTAATAGCTGCCAATGGTTTCTGTATAATTACCAATAATTAGAAGTTATTCAATAGATTAATGCAGGAAAAAATGTACTTTTGCATAACTTTGTAGTTTCAAGTTAATCCAACATCTTTAATTTAGTTCTAATTCCTAGGATTCCATTTACTTAGTTTACTTGCTTCTAGTTGTAATTTTGTAGTTAGTTTAATTCAAAAGCATTTTAATTTCAACTCTATAATGTTTTAATTCAATTTCTACAAGGTAGCTTAACTTTCCAATTTTTGGGTTTAGCATTATTCTTGTTTTGGTTTGTTATTCATTTGGTCCATTTTTTCACGATTCATTTACTACATTGTCTTAACTTCCTTTGCATTATAGTTCTGCACAATAGCTTAGCATCTTGATTAAATTTTATTTGCATTCCAATCTTACATTTACATTCTAAATTATTCCTAAATCAATTCAATTCATTCTGCATTTACATCATTATTATTTTGCATCATCTTTTGGTCTTTAAAATTCCAGTTTTCAGATCCAGCTTTCATTTCAAGTCATTTAGCATTCTCTACTTATCAAATCTCAATTTTGCACTAATTTTCATTATTCTACAACATCATTTCATTTACACTTAAAATCTAATTTACACTTTTACAATACATTTATACATGATACCAAACATGATAGATACACAGAATGTCTAAGTTCATGCCTATATAATAAAAATATACTTTATTTAGAACAGATTCACATCCTGGTACTTCCTTTTTCTAACTAATCAGGTGAACATTATGATAATGTGGTTTACACACAATAGGACGAATTATTATGCTAATGCTAACAAGTTTGAATAATTTACAGAGTGCAAAGGGAAATAGTTAACGAGAGAGGGAGATAGAGGCTAAACCCTAACCTGTTGGCGGCGAACGAGGAATGAACTCAACAGCAACAACCAGACAAGACGGAAATAACCACTAGCGGCGGTGGTGGCGGCGGCGGTGGTGAACTGGGAAACGGGGAGTACTGGTGAATTGGGAAAATAGCAGAGTGACTGGCTGGGAGTAATGAAATAATAACCATCAACGTCGGTTATAGATTTAAACGACGTTACATCAATATTTTACGTCGGTTATATATTCAAACGACGTTGATACTCGACTATCAACGTCGTTTAAATATATAACCGACGTTGTTATATTTTTTACGACGGTTGAATTTGTAACCGACGTGGAAAATGTAGTTATATTTACAATTATATCACCGCTTCTAAAACAACGTCGGTTATATGTATAACCGATGTTGTTTTGTGACGTTGAAACCCCTTTTTTTAGTAGTGGTAGATTGAATTGGGGACAAAATTAAAATAACTATTTCAATAAGAACTATAGACTACAATGTCAAATTTGTGGTAAGCTTGGATACTTAGCACTTGATTATTGGTAGCGGTTCAATCAAGATTTTCAAGATCCTCCTTAAGTAAATCACAATTAGTATCAAGGTTTCTCTTAATTTGATCAATAATTCATGTCAACACCAATAACTGGATTCGATCCTCTTTATCTAAATAGTGAAGCAAACCATTATATCATAAATAATGAGAACAACCTTTTTGTCAAAACTAATTACATATGGAATGATCATTGTAAAAAATGGTAATAGTTCAAGTTTGATCATTAAACATATTGAAAATTATAAATTATATGATTTTTAATCAAACAATTACTTTATTATGAATAAGTTATTACATGCTCCATCCATTACAACAAATTTTCTTAATGTGCACAATTTTGTTGAGATAATGAATTTTTTTTTTTTAATAGGAAAACTCTTCTTCAATCACATCATAACTTCTAATATACATATTGTTGTTTAAAAATCACAATCAAACTTAATCCTAATAAACTTATTCATTCACAATAGAAACAAATATATTAGACAAATATATCATTACAAATATCCAATATTAAATTTCAATCATCACAATATACACATCATATATAATAAATAAATAAAATATATTATAATCTACAAATGACTAAGTAAGTTACCTCTTGATTCAATATTCTCACTAAAACTATTACACTTAAGTTCAACCTTACTTCATTCTTATGACATTCACTCTAATCTTATTTTGCTATTTTCTTGATGGACTTACAATTTATAACCTATTGTGCCTCTTTCTTGGGTGTTGTAAACATTATTACATTCTTCTTAATCTTTAGTGTAAATATTATTATTACACTCTTCTCAATCTCAGTTGTAAATATTATTATTATACTCTTCTCAATCTTTATTGTAAATCTCTATTGTAAATCTCTATTATAAATATTATTATTACACTTTTCTTCATCTCTGTTGTAAATATTATTATTACACTCTTCTCAATCTCTGTCATTTGTATCATTTGTATCATTTTTATCATCTTTGTCATTTAATACTATAAAAGTTAAAAAAAAAAAAATCAAATTCTTTACTTTTATATAAATATTAAATATAAATATTAATATAATGTACCCATAATATTTTTGTTAACTAAGTACTTATAATTGAAAAAAAATGTGTTGTATCTCACATTTAGAAAAAAACAAAACAAAATTTATTAAAAAAATATTAAAGAAAAAAAGATTAAAATAGGTTAAGAGAAAATTTTTATTTTATTTTATTATTTGAATGAAATAAAAGTTAAATAATATATTTTTACTTTTTTAATAATATGAAATAATTTCATTAATAATTAATAAAATATGAAATAATTTCATTAATAATTAATAAAATATGAAATAATTTAATTGTATAAAATTAATAATTATAATTTATAATAATGTACACATTTGATCAATAATGAATAAATCTTAACATTATATTTATATATTAATTATTTATCAAATATAAAAAAAATGACATGAAAAAAATGGTTGGTTGAAAAAAGATTAGTGTGATAATTTAATGATTGAAAAAAAAAATTAACATTATGTAAAACATATAGTTGGTTGTCATTCTTCAACTCTTTACATGCAAATAATATCATTTTATATTCAATTCAAAGCAACCTCTTCTTTTTATTTCTCTCTCTTTTCAATAAACAAAAAATCAGTAAAGTTTACTAAAACAAAGAACAAAAACCAATAATGACTATCCAACCTCACAATGAGGGTGATAGTGAGGGTACATATATGGTGTTACAAAAACCAATAATGACTATCCAACCTCACAATGAGGGTGATAGTGAGGGTACATATATGGTGTGTAAGGTGTGTCACCTACGACACACTCCTTTGGAAAGGAAAAGAGGTTTCTGTGTGTCATCTGCGACACTCCTTTAAAAAAAAAGAAAGGCTTCTGTTTGTCACCTGCGATACTCCTTTGAAGAGGAAGAGAAGTTTTTGTCTTGGCATATCCTATACCTATCTCCATCCTCACCTTCTAGTCCCCTCCACTCCCCTCCCTTCTTATGTCACTCTCTGTTTTTTATTTTTATTTCAATTTCAATTAATATATGTTCACTGAAAATAGGGTCTTTGTTGGATCTAAACCCTAAACCTACCACTATCTTTCTAATAATAATAACAATATTAATATTAATAAATAATAATAATAATAATAATAATATTATTATTATTATTGAATGATGTGATATAAATATATTATAAAAAATATATAAATATTTGCTTTTTTTATTTCTTATCTTATTTTTATTAATTACTCTTGACATTTATTTTAATTATTATTATTTAAAAAAAATCACTTTTAACTATTTCTCAAGTTAACTATGAAAATGATGACCTTCAATATAATTATTAATGAGAATTATAAATTCTTCGCATTAATAACTAATGATGACTTTTCCACGTGTTCACATTATATTTTTAATTTAAAAAAAAAAAATTTCTTTTTATCTGAAACGTATATATATATAGAACACGGTCAATAACTCTTTCACAAAATTGAGCGTAATATGAATATGACATGAAAAATACAAGGTGCACTCAGTGTAACAAAAGTGCATTCTTCTCTCCCATTCCTTTGATACTTTAAAGGTACAAAATTTACTAATACATAAATGCAGACCCTTCACTTTGGCCTATCTTGTACCAAACTCAACCTATGGACTTCTATGCTATATACAAAAGAATTCTGACCTCAAAAATTATTATTCCTAACTATATACATAAAAACGACATGTCTTAAAATTGGTTTCTCAGTTGCACTACTAAACTCTGCATCGACTCAATCTTTTGACTGAGTTCTTTGACAACAGTAAGGTGCTGAAAGGAAGACTCAGAAGTACCAATATCAGATATCAAAGCATTAATCTTAGCCTGTGAATTAGCAACCGCTTCCTCAAGCAAAGTTAATGTTGATTCCTTAGTTTTTCTTGTACTTTCATTTGTTGGATTTTGTAACGGAGAGAGGCCTCCGCTAGAAGCACTACCATCTATGTTAAGCTTCTCAGGAGAAAAAAAATTCTTGTCAATTTCTTCACTTCCTGCATATCATCATAACATTATTAGTGATGGAAGAGGGAATAAATGAGAGCATCAATCCAACCAACCCTTGAAACACTAAGAACTGCGAGCTTGAAGGCAAAGGATCATCACCAACAAAATGGCTGGATTAGTGTACTTTAGTTAAACCTCAACTTTGCTGTCTGATTTTTCCTTTTTGTTATACTGCTAAACATCCCACCTTGTTTAGACATGTTCAAATATTATAGTTCACACATTTAAGTTTACAACTTAAGATAAACTCCAGACAATTAGAAACCCATGTATACTAATTGTTCTGTTCTATCTACCAACTGAAAAATAGTCTAAGTTTCATCATATTCAAAAAATTATTAAGTGATAATCAATATAGTCTTCAATGCAAGGGAAGCAAAATAACTTTATAGCCACAATGAGGAGACAAATGCCTCCTTATTTTCAATTTCGTAGTTAATTTTTTTATTTTCAGGTCAAAAAAGCAATTTAACCTTCTTGACTGCCCCGGTTTATACAAACTAATTCAAGTATCATATTCAATTTCCAGATGAGGTATACTCCCATATACCAAGTACATGAGTTCTATCCGGATACCTTGTTTTGATGCTTAATGTCAAATTCTTAAACACAAAATAGAATTCACGGGGTATTTCTTATGCACTCTCAATGATATAGACACCAAACCAACCATTCATTGCCAATCAAGAATGTTAAAACTGAAATCTATGTCTACTCTGCATCAAAATGTAGTTCTCAGAATTTATAAAAATCTGGCATTATACACATAAGAAAATCTGGCAGCATACCTAGGCTGGCAAGCTGATCAATTACGGACTGGCCGACAGAACTTTCCAGCTTCAATAGCCGTAAAATTCCAGCTGTTATTCGGCCCACAGACTCAATTTCAGATTTGCACAGAAAAGTGAGATGTTTGACCTCTTCCTTGGTTACAACTGCCTCAATCTGTATGGTAAAATTTTCATCGCACACAAACTTTCAATAAAAAAAAGTCAGTGACTACATACTTTAAATATGAAAGTTCCATTACCGGCTGTCTTATATAAAACTTTAGATTCTCCACTTCCCAATTAACCATTTCATCATCTTCATTATCTTTACATAATATCATGCCTACTTCAATATTAATTCCCTCAACTTTGTCCGTGAATTGTTTAACTCCATTTGCAATTATAATTGATGAAGGACTGTCCTTTTCGGTATGAGGCTTCATGATCTGCAGCCCGTGAACTCCAACCTGCAAGTTCTGGCTCAATATGTTACGCAAACAGAAGGACACATTTACGGATAAGATAAACTCACATGTCCACTTAATTGTAGGGAAAATATGT
Organism: Macrotyloma uniflorum; assembly: GCA_016859785.1. Lineage (NCBI taxonomy): Eukaryota > Viridiplantae > Streptophyta > Magnoliopsida > Fabales > Fabaceae > Macrotyloma > Macrotyloma uniflorum. Next base: position 255,893 of record BDMB01000063.1, on the reverse strand, counting down.
AAAAAAACTTCCCTACTGACTTTGGCAATACACAATAAACAAATATCCACACATTCCAATAACAGAAGGTTATGTAATGCTAAAGCTACCAAATACACATTAAATTGAAATGTTGATTGGGTAGCAAATATCTTTGATATCACTTGTATCAGATAATATCTCATTATACATTAATATTTTCATATTTCCTTTCTGTTTTCCTAATTTTCCGTAATATATTCCTCTTTCACTTATTTCTTTCTACTTATATCTTACCAAACTAACACCGGGATCAGTTTGTTTGTCGTTGGTAAACATTTGTTGGTTGATCAACGAACATTAATTTGAGGGGGAATGTTAATGTCCTTAAATCTATCATAATTATTACTTAATTACATTAAATTACTGTAAATATCTGTAATGTCTCCTAAAATTTTCTGTTGTAAAGCTCCTAATGGCTATTCAATGAGAATGACCCCAAGTGAGCAGATCAGTTATTTTTGGAACATTATTGGACAACTTTTTGCATTTACTCACAAGGTACGGAAAGTTGTGTGCCAATAGCTAAGGGTAATGAAATCATGCATGTAGTGAACATAACTATACATATACATTTAACACTTACACACTGCATCAAACTTGAAGAAAGAAGGATGCATGTCTTTACCGTCACCAGTTCCACAGGATGTAGTCGTATTCTGTGTGATTGTGCTTTTTTTTCTGGAACATCCTTTGGGCAACTTTTTGCGTTTACTCGCAAGGTATGGAAAGAGGTGTGCCAACAGCTCTCTTCTCTGTTTTCATCATAGCTTGAGAACCACCATCTTTCAGCCACCTCTTGTGCACCTTCAAGAGCAAATAACCAGTCTCTCAACTCTATAACTACATCCACATTATCTGGCTTCTTCAAGTGTGAAAAACTGGTATCTTTCCCTTCTGTAGTCGTTTCAACTGCCGTAAATGCATGTAAGAAAACTATACTTAAAGTAACAAACAAAACACAAGGAATATGACAAAAATTTACTATATATAAATGTTTCATACCATTTTCTAAATTATCAACAATCAGAGATGTTGTCTTAAAAAGTTTTGCCAATGGTCCAGTTTGTAAGTTTTTCAATCCTTTGGACAAACCCTTCCCTGGACCACCATCAGACCCTAGTATTCCAAATCGACGCAGGAGGGCCTCAGAGTAGTTCATTCCCCCACCGAGACGAACGCCAGTTACAGAAGCTGAGACATTTAAAGTATGTGACTCCGTGTCTACTACACAAAATGGTATGACTTGCACCATACGTATGTTCAGAAAGGGTGATGAAAATTCATTTCCGTTACGTAGTTTTTTTTTGTTATGCACCCAGAAAACAGGTCTCAATTTAGGGTATCCATTATCACTTATTGAGGTAACATTTTCTCCAGTACTAATATATGGGTCATTTTCACATGCTAACTGCCCTTCAGAATCCGCACAATCTATCCGAACTCTCTCCCAATTTAATGTGGATGAAACAGCAATAGCACCACCTAGAGTTCTATGAGTGGCACTAATAGACAAATCTTCTCCGACAAACTGTACTAGGGGCATTCCCTCAGAATTCGTTGAAGACGACTCGAGAAATTGAAGTTGGAGAATATTTATACTCAAACTTACAGAAGTGTCACTGGGAATCTGGTCCATCAGATTTCCACTAAAAGATTTGTTCCTGACATCTTTCAATTGTTTATTTTGTCCAGCTATGGCTATTTTCTCACTAACTCTCCCAAAATAAGCATAGAGATCCAGGACAAAAAATAACTGTTGAACTGAAGCGTTGGATAGATACTGTTCACAAGCAATACCAACCCTCACAATACCCCCTGGAGGAGGAACCTTTAACAATGGAGTACCATCAGCAGTTACCATAGCTACTTCTATGCGAGCATCTTTCAGATCAACACATCTCCACAATCCAGATGTCCATCCGAGAGAGCTCTGACGTTCAAGCTTCTCGGTACTTACTTCCAGAGATAAAGTAAGCTGGGATGCTCCAGCAGTCCACTTCTTCTGACTCGCATCAATTGGTTGATCCTCCCAAAGACAGAAGCAAGCAGGATCCTTCTCGAGGTTCAGTATTCTCAGTTTCAATGAGGGTGAATCTAAAAAGAAAAGATTTTCAATGCGTAGCCTTGCTCCAGCAAAGGATGTCTTGACTGTATTGTTCATATTGGTTTTAGAAATATCCACTTGGGTCTTATCCAAAGGAACTGTAATATCCAGACCCTTCAGAGTGAAAATAAAAGAGTTTACTGAGAAATCTGGTAAAATGTCACCAGTATTGACAACAATACGATCAGCTAAGAATGATGATAACATCAGGCAGGATTTTTCCTGCAGATGAATCTGGAAAACAAAGAGATGTCTTCAAATAACATAATTTGCATAAAAAATTTAAATAGATACACTAGCAGGCCATTTTTTAAAAGAACCTGCACAAAGACACGCACCGTTAGAGGTTGACAATCAATAACAGTTTGAGAAGCAAAGGATGGTGGAGGAGGCGAAGGCACGATCTTAAGAGAATGGAGGCATATTAGAGGAGTTCCCACAATTGATTGCCATTGCTGTTCTCCTAGTGGATATATTGAAGGGCAAAAGCTTCTAGCTGCCAAAACACAGGATAAAAATATATAATCAAGTAAACATAGTTAATTTGCTAAAATGATCTATTCTTCGAAAACTGAGGTAATAAAGATTTACATTTTGGTTCAGTGTTAGCATAACAATATTTTTTATTATTATACAATTGCTTAGAGTCAAACTTTCTAATGAAATTACAATACTTCAATAGATGATAATATACAACTTTTCACACTTAGAGTGTGTTTGGGGGACGTGCAAAAACTTAATTATTTGAATAATCAAGTATATGTATAATCAGTTTTTATAACTGATAGTTTTTGATTGCATAAATTTAGTAAAAAGTGGCTCTAAGATTTAATTTTATTTGAAAGCAACAAATAAAGAAACTTTTAACATGAGAAAAAGGGTATGTATGAAGTTGAAAGGAAAGAACAATAGTGGGAATAATCATAAGCTACAAAGTTTCAGATTTATAAAAACATCTTATTATTTCCGAAAAAAAAAAACTTTTTACAGATTTCAGCCACTGTCTCAAACAAAAAGCTACAAATTGCAAACAGCCTTTTTATCCCTAAAACAGCTGAAATCAGAAAAAATAGTAATTCTCAAGCATGTTCTAATTGGATCAGAATTTAAATTCATAACTTAATACCAAATGCTGGCACTTGGAAAACATCTGCTGTGACAGATTGAATTGATGGTTGCACTAAGGTACATGGAGGAAATGAAAAGGTATCCCTGCATTTCAACATACAGATGGTACATTTGGTTATATGATAACAATCTTTTATTCTCTCCTAAAATTATTTGGCGTGAAATTGTCCAACAAACATAAGAAGTTGCAAAAACATTTGAAATTTAAAAATCTTTTGCAAAAATATATCGAATGTCATGTTAAGATATAACGAAAGTATTACAAGCAAGATAATATACAATATATTCACATGAATAAAAAGATTAAGCATAAATATAATTGAAATATAAAAATAATAATAACATTGAAATTAACTATAATACTACTTCTCTACAAAGGATCAATATCAAAGACATATTCATTAATGGGTCAGGAGTACAACTATATAAGGGAACTATCCTTTCTTCAATTGAAAACATTAATACAACATGTTTATGAGACTTTTTTTTACTTAAAAATTATTCAAGTTTTTCATTTCTAATCTATATGGGATTCCAACTTATGCTTGAATTCTAATACAATTATAATATTGATTGCTAGCTTTTATAAGTTTGGAATTGTACGATCATAATTCTCCCCCATTGAGTTATTAAAATAAATAAAGTAACTTAAAATTTAAACATTATAACTTAAAAGAAATTTATAACACTTGGAATATTTTCTATAAAAGTTTTTAAGTGTCTTATCAGGAGTTATGATATTCCTTATTTCTTTGGCAAAATCATCACCAAATAGTTCATTTCTACTTTTATAAATTGGTAATTCAGTTAAAATTCTTTGTTGTACACCTTTATGTGTCATCAACTTCTTTATACAAGCAAACCTTGTAACAACATGTCTTACCAATGTCCTATTATTTATGAATTGTCTCAACAAACTCAAGGTACTAGAATGGTTGTAGATAAAAATGACAAGACTAGATCCTCTTTGAATTGTCTTTTTTATTAAAGGAAGTTTTTCAATGTCTTCAAGTATAAAGTCTATGCAATGGACAACATAGGGAATCCAATATAGATTGGGTATTTTCTCCTCCAACAACTTACTAGCTAACATATAATAACTTCCATTATCTGTGATGACTTGCAAACATTCTCTTCTTCAATCTCCACCACAAGGTTTTTAAGCATCTCAATTAGTTTCACTAATTTAGAGTTATGAATGGACTTTACAAACATTATCTCTATTCACCAAAAAATTAATCAAGCATCATTTCTTCTAATCAATCTATGCATCTAACATAATAGAACAACCATGTTTTTTCCATCGCAGTTTATAATCTTTCAAAAACCTTTCAGTATAGTTCATCCTTATTAAGGAGTTGAACTCTAATTTCATGATCAGTAAGAGCTGGTAAATTTGGACTATAAATTTTGATAGTATCAATCATATCTTAAAGCAAGATTGAATGATAAGTCTACTTGGTACAAAAGACAAGCAATATATTGATGAACTAATGTCTTCAAATTTTCATCACATGCCTTTATGATATTAGCTTATCTTAGTTTTTTTCTTCTTCTTTAATGCAAGAATAGGATTCTTACAAAACATATCCATTGGTTCTTTTTTACCATCATTCTTTCTCCTTTTAACATTACTAGCTACTTAAAATTCAACTTCATCTTCACTCTCTTTAATATCATCAATAATCACATTATCAATAGAATTTACCAAAGTGGTTACTTTCTCTTTAAATAATTTTTAATGATCTTCTCTTACATTATTTAGAGTCTTGGGACAAGGTGCAACATTGTCCTTCTTTGTCATTAGATGTTCTTTAGCTCTAATAGTTCCTTCTTTCAAAAATTTTCCATAATAATTATATATAATAGTATTTAAGTTTGATTCATCCAACTGGTGACAATATTTATAACCTAAGTAATTCCTATTAGACGTTCTTGAATTGCCTTGTTTAATTGTCATTAAAGTTACTACAAACTAGCTTGCAAGTTATATCACTCCTATCTCAAAAAAAAAAAAGAAAAACACAACTAAGTTGAATTATCTTGCTTAGTTCCCATTTGAGGTAGCTAGAAAATATATAGTTAGGGGTTTCAATTTTTATAGAAAATTAATATTACTATGTTAGAATAGGTTATTATTTCAGTAGGTAACTTGTTGAAATAGATTAACTTATTTTTACTAAAAGTTGTTTGTCTCGTTAACTTCTACCACCTAAGAGTATAGCCTTTATCTTTTACACTTTTGTAATCATTGTAATTTATCCTCTAAATCATTGTAATCTATTAAGCCTTCTTACATATTTTTTTCAATTTTAAGTTGGTATAAGAACTCGATCTCACTCTACTTGTCTTGTATGACAAAGAAAACGTTGTCCAACCATTGTTTTCCGTCGTCATTTGTCCAATTTTCGCCGGTAACCACCAAATCTAGACCATCTCTCTAAGTGACAACCAACCTCACTAGTCCTATTGTAAAAAAATGCCCCTACACACCACCTTTTCTCTCGCTACATCAGGCACATGAAGTTCACGTCGCATTCCAGTCATCGGAACACCTCCACTTTTTTCGTGATAGTCGCTAGACATCCCCCTACTTCCTTTTTTACCCTTTGTGCTCCTGTTCTAGCATTGGTTGAGCAAAAATCTTCCCTCTCTCTCTTGGGCTCTATCCCTTTCTATTGGGCTCTCCTTGTGGATCATCTCTCTTGTGTCCCTTCTCTCTATTTCTCACTTTCCAACAATCTCCCAAACTATGTATTTCTCACCTCTCTATTTTCTATTAAATCAAGGTATGGTTGCAAGTCTGTTTCTCTAGGTCATTGTTGGTATCACTATTGGTCTCTTTGAGTAGTGTTGGTGTGATTATTGGTGTGCTTGTTGGGATATTGATTTGGTCATTACTTACTACTCAGTGTTTCTTTCAAGATGTCTCAGGTCCTGTCACCTTTTTTTTTGTTAATTCAAGATTCTTCGATGAGGAATATCTTACTCTAAAGTTTAGTAGCCATGCATGACCTTATACTCAAGCAAGTTTATCAACCGCCTACATTTTTCCAACCATTGAGAGTTAAAATGCATGTATTATTGATTTAAGTGTCTTAGATCACATATCTAGCAATGCTTCCTTATTCTGATCTTCTCCTAAAGTTCCTCACTTCATTACCTCTCTACAAAGAATTGGTTAAATTTCCCTTTCTTGTTCTTTAAACTTAAAACTCGCTCCTTACTTTTGTCCTTTTAACATACTTTCTCTAAGTCAATTAACTATCTTTAAATTGTTCTATAACTTTTTATGCTAAATCTTTTATTATATAGGATCATGGTACAAGTCAGTTGATTAGTAAAAGGTATGAATTTAGAGGACTATATTATCTTAGTACTAGACCATTTATGAGAGTGTCTCACATCTTTCTCCTAAAGTTTTACATGATTGCTTGGGTCATCCACAGCTATCCAACCTAAAAGGATGGTTCTTGAGCTTAACAAACTTCATGTCTTAAATTAAGTCATGTCAATAAGGAAAGCAAGCTAAATCTTCTTTTCCAAAAAGAACTAAAACACGATGTAACTCAACTTTTTCAACAATTCATTTGACATTTGGGGGTTCAAGTTGGGTTAAAAATTTTAGTATTTTGTCATCTTTATTGATGAGTAATCTTGTTGGCCTTAGTTTATTTAATAAAAGATAGATATGAAAGTTTTAATATTTGTGTCTCTTTTTAATGAAATTAAAAACCAGTTTGACCAAGTTATCAAGATCTTTAGAAGTGATAATGTCAAAGAAAACTTTTTTTTTAATTTTTCTTCTTTTTTAAATTCACATGGTATCATTACACCAATCTACTTGATAAAGCTTAACAAAATGGTATAGTAGAAAAGGAAAATAGATACTTAGTTGAAATTGCTTGTACCTTGTTGTTTAGTGCAAATATGTCTATCCATCACTAGGGTGATGTTATTCTTATCTTATTAAACGAATGTTTTTTTCTTTCCTAGAAAATAAAGTTCTATACTCCATTTTGTTTCCAAATGAACCTCTTTTTATTTAATTTCTCCTCATGTTTTTAATTATGAGTGTTTTGTACATGATGTGTCTCCTAATTTAGACAAACTCTCAGCCTGAGCTATCAAAGTGTTTTCCTAGACTATCTCTTCTTCCAAAAGGGTATTGATGTTATTCACCTAACCTTAAAAAAGACGACATATCTACAAGGGTCACATTCTTTGAAGATACCTCTTTCTTTCCTTCTTCCACACAAGATGTTAATTTTGTCCAACAGGTCTTGCCTATGCCCACAGTTGTGTCTTTTATGTCTCCTATTCTTGACACTACTCCAACCCCTTCCCATGATCCAAGTGTCTTTCATCATCCAAGTCTACCTAGACCATCATCACTTCATATTATCACCTATCAACAACGAACCCAAATCACTAGCCCTATGTCACATAGTGAGTCCTTTCCATCAAGTCATTTACTATTATCATCTCATACCACGACTCTTGACAATGAAGATAAAGGACAAGGTTTATTACATGAAGATAAAATTTCTAAGTAACTTATTGAAATAGATTAACCTATTTTCACTAAATGTTGTTTTTCTCATTAGTTTCTATCACCTAGGAGTATAACATTTATCTTTTACACTTTTATAATCATAGTCATTTCTCTTATAAATCAATAGACAAGCTAAGAGATTAGGTATCTTTTAAGCCTTTTTACATCATTTTTTTTTCCAATTTTAAGTCACTAGAAGAAAAAAAAAGGAAGAGTACCTAGCTGTTTGGGCTAAGGGAGTGCATTAGGAGAAAGGAGATAAGTGTTGAAGTTAAATTGGTTTGATAACAGTGTTGCAATGGGTTGATAGTGACTAAACATGTCACAAGCAATGTCAAAACAGGTCACAGGCAGCAAAGCGGTGACCACATCACTAAGGTTGGGATGCATAATCGAGGTAGGTCTACATAATTAGTGTTTTTATTTTTGTTTTGGAGTTGAGTCAGGTTGTATGACCCAACACTTTTTAAAAAAGATACTAATCTACTTGATTGGGCCTCTCTATAACCCACAAGAGAAAAAAAAAACTTAGGGCTACACACAAGTCAAGACGTGTTGACTCGAGGCTTCTTCTTCATTTTGACTACATCTGTGTCATTACAACTAGCAAGAACAACCAAAACAATCAAATAGGCCAAATAGCATCTCCTTGAACATATTATGTGATCTATTTATTTTCCCTTCTTAGTTGTATTAACTACTCAAGAGTCAATCCAAGATATCTAACCACATAAGTTGCTATATAGGCCATCACTAATTGCCAATATTTTCAAATTATTTAGATCTGAGTTTCATTTAATTTATGTTGAATAAGAAAATAAAAATGAGAGGAACAACCGAAATAGCACTAACAAACATTAGCACAAATATACCATTTAATCATTCCAAAAGTAGTTATAAATATATAGGTATAGCACAAAGACAAACCTTAAAAATAATCCTGCTACTATAACTTTGGTCAAATTACTATCACTATCTCCTTCAGAAAGACTGGCCTGCAAAGATAATCAATCAAACACTGATTCTTTCTCGATATGGAAGTTGGACATCATATCATGCCATGGCAAGGGGACTTATGAACAAGGCAAGAAGCATATATTTGTAAATGGCCTTTGTTATTTCAAATCAGCATGTGTAGAATATACAAACCCATAACACAAATCATCAAAGGAAATACATACTATAAAGGGCTCTCCTTCTTTTGGTCTTTTTTTATGAATAGTTTGCTTAGAACTAAAGATTTAAGTTTATCATGCCAAACTCACACACAACATAAGTGTATTATGATACAACTTTCTATTTTGTAATTATTCCTTGTGCTTTCTCAATAGCTCAGACACAACCACAAGTATCAGCTAAGGTTATCTCCTTATTTTGTTGCCCAAGGCCCAATGAACCCCTCAAAGAAGATATTTCATAAATATTATGTTAAAATTATTGAAATTATGATAAATATTGAAAAAATTAATTACAATGAAAAATATAATGAAACTGAATGTTTACATAGAGTTTAATAACAAAAAATAGAGGATAGTAACATATATATAGAAAAAAAAAATCAAATTTAAAGAATGAATAACAAAAAATCACCTCCTTTCCCCCACTTGTTATATAACTAATTGTTGTACTAGAAATATTCTTTCATACACAAATTAGTTACCGTCCTTTGTGTACTTTTCTTGCATCCCATGGTGTTTGCAACATTAGCCATGTCTCTTAAACTACTAGTCGTATTTCGCTCAATCCTACCATTTTTCAAATTTTTCTTTATATGACCTTGCAATATTACATTACCTCTCTCTCTTTCTCTCTCTCTCTGTCTATAATATATATATATGCCTTTGTTTTGTATACACATAAGGGATTTGACTCTGACTTTTTATCATATATCTTAACATGGTATCGAGATCTTTAGTTAAATTTGTACCTTCCTGATAGACCCACTATTCATCAAAGTAAATTTTTGTCAAGAAATCATGTTTCATTCTGACTTTTGTCTCCTTTTTGTCGAATTTTCTTTTTTTTACCATTTTCGTACTATTTCACTATAGTTGTCATTTTTTCTAGCAACATCACTATCAGAGTTGCCCCACCTAGATCACTACTTTGCTATTAGTTTGCACCAAATGGAGAAGCCATGCTACCTCACATGTCCCTTTGTCATTGTTTGTTGCATGTGACAATACATCTAACATCTTTTTTATCAATGATGAATGATGTCATACTCTCCTTATCATTCTCACCTCGCTATTCTCTTTCTAGATATGTAATTCTCACCATGATTGAAGTCCATTTGAAATATTTCACATTTTTTGGGTTCTTTTCTCTCTCTTGTAGTTGTCTTCTCTCTCTACCATCAACTAATTGTCTTTTCTGGTGCTTCTAGGTCTTACTCATCCATCTTCACTAATTTTCTCAATGTTCCTCTAGCCATTGAAAAGTTAAATGGAATTAATTATTATACTTATGCATCTAACCTAAAACTCTAGCTTATGGATTAGGATTATGTTGATCATCTTACTTAGATGATGGCCTCTATTAATGAAAAAATTGTCCTTGTTGGTACAAATAGATGCTGAAAGTATCATCAAGTCAACAATTCATTCTTCATTAAAACAAATATTTTGTGTTCATGAGATCTATTTACAAGTTTGGGAACAAGCTCGATTATTGTATACCAATATTAGGAGTCAAAATCTCTTTAGTGTTGTTGCTCTTCGATGCCTTGTTGATTCAATAGCTGAGTACTTGGTCAAAGTTCATAGTCTTCTTCATGACTTCAATGACTCTTACTTCCACTGTTGCTCAAAAACTCGAGAGACGTCAAACATTCCTTATGTTGATTGCTTTATATGGGCTTCCTAATGAATACTCACTTATACATGATCATATTTTATAGTCCTCGGTTGTATGTACCTTGAAGTCCACTTGGTTTATCCTGTTGCGTGTGTCAGGTAAGTCATCTAATGAAATACCTTCTTCTATCATCCTACTGACTCCTTTGCATTGGTATCTCAACGTAAAGATCACAATCACTCTCACAAGCCAAGTAAGTGGTGTCCCAAGTGTGATCATTGTTATAAATTGGGCACACAATTGACTAGTGTTATGTCTTTCATGGTCACTCTTCCCAATCTAGAATTTTCCTAGGCTACTCCCTTACTACCCTTTGATTTAGGTCTCACTCCATTTGATAGCCCCACTTTCTTCTATGAATTTCTCAAATGCCATGAGGAACATAGGCCTTTGGTTCCACTACTTTTGTAGCACACATAGGCATTTCCTTTGCTAACCTCGCTCACTCCACTTCTCTTGACCATTGGGTTCTCGACTCTGGTGCTACCAAAGATATTTCTGGTGATAAATCTCTTTCCTCTTCTCTTTCTACTTCGAGTTATTTACCATAATATATTACCATGGCTAATGACTCTCGAACCCTCTCTCATGGTGTTGGTACTATTTATCTTCTCCCTTCTCTTTCCATTGACAATATCTTTTATGTTCCACGGTATGCCTTTGTGTTATTCTTTGTCTTCATGTGCCTCTATTTTTCTATCTACATATAGTATATTAATTCTAAGCCACAGATTGCGATGTGGTCATCTCAATTTTCTAGATATCACATGTTCCTCCATATCAACTTTTTCATGGCATAGGTTACTAATGTTTTTCAACTGAACATACGAAACATATGCTTTTCATCTATTATTAAAATCTTTCCATACCATTATTTGAAGCATATCTTTTTAATCACTAATGCCATCCCAAATTGATTTGTTTCTCATAAATTAAATAATTTGAAAATTTATAGCATTTCCTTTAATCTATTTCTCCTCAAATAGAGTATTTATAACTTGATTTCTCTCTTTTGATTATCATGTCTCATTTCAAATTTATTCATATTTTCTTCTTTTCACCCTTTTGTAGTTATTTTATTTGTTACATGATTAAGTCTCATCACATACCAAGGGTTATAATTGAAGTACAAGGAAGGACTAAACATGAATTGACAAGCAACACCAAATATATCAAGTTCTCAATCACAATCTAAAGAGGATATTATGCTTTAATATTGCTATTTCTTGCCATCCGAATGTATGAAGATATTTAACATTACATAATGTGCCCGTCTTCTATATCTTCAATGTCAATTCTTGAAATTGTAGATGTTGTCTTAGCCCATTCGGGTTGGCATCAGTTCATGTTTGACGAACTATGTGCTCTTTTAAATAGTGAAACTTGGGATCTTATTCCTTTTTCCCTTAAAATATTTGTTATTGTAGGTGGATCTTTACTATCAAAGTTGGTCTTGATGGTTGACTATCTCAAAGCTTATTTGGTATTCAAAATTTTGGGTGGGACTATGGTGACACCTTCTCTCCAATCACCTCTGTCCGATTATTCATAGTGATGGTTGCTCTTTGTTGTTGGCACTTTTATTAGTTAGATGTCTAAAATACTTCCTTTATGGTGATTTGTTAGAGGAAATTTACATGGAACAATCTTTAGGTTTTGTTGCTCAAAAGGAATCTTTCGGATGAATATACTTTTGTAAATCTTTATATGGTCTCAAGTAGGACATGATTCAAAGTGAGGCAAATCATTCAAAGTGAAAACATTGGAATGACCAACCATACATTCCTTTTCCTATAGTTACTAATGAAGTTAGTCCTATCTTACAACCTAAGTATGACCGATTGTGATCACTATGACATAATTTCATCTAAGAGCAATGAAAAACTAGGTGAATTTTTGTAGTGGGGTAATAATAACAAATAGGACGCAAGTCTAATTCTTTGGATAATTGAAAAAGGTCCAAAATACCTTACATCAAGCTTCTGATTCTTTCTTAGAATCATGAATTCTTATCTATAAAGTTGTATTTTAACTAAAACCATATCACCTTCCTTAAACTCTATTTGTCTCCTCTTTTTTATCTATATATTTTGTTTCATATTTTGTTTCTCGTGTCAATTTTTTTTTTCAATTAAGATAGAATAATATCTCTTTCTTACAACAATTATTAAATATTCGACAAATCATTCAAATCAAACACATATGTCACCACTTGAGGAAATCTCTTCCATACACCGCCTTCAATTGTGTCATACTAGTACTAGAAATGATATAAAATATTGTTTCAAAATTCTACCCAAGACAAGAAATTGGCACACCCTTCTTCGTGTGTTTCAATAGAGTAATTCAATAAGGTAATTCACCTTTTGAAGAAATTAAAATACTCCAAAGTAAAACCAAGTGTTTTAATAAGAATTATAAAGTAATTTCTCTTTCACTTACATCTCTCTTCAACCACTAAATTGAGCATCTAGTCTCTTCACCACATATGCATCCTCACTCTCTCACCCATGTTGTGAACATTCTCTCTATAGAATTTTATAACGGAGAGGTGGATTGGTAAGAACAAAAAATGTTCTAATAATTGAAGAAGTGACAATGTTTTTACATATCCTTGCTACAACCTTAAGAACAAAGTAGTGCAATTTAGTTATTGTAGATATAAAGAAATGATAAGTAAACAATTCAATAATGTCTTGAGAGTGGTATTGAAAGTAAGCAAGGACTACTTGAAGTTTCATACCTATAATCTAAAAGGTCATGATGTAAATGAATAGAGATGGTTGGAGGTAATTTTATCAATAATTAGACTAGATTAATTAACTTTAAACATTTTTTGAAAAGTATATATTTTAATAAACTTATGCTGCTTATAGAAATGTGTTGCGACTCCGGTGACAAATTCTCTTGATGATAGACCTAAATATAATAATAGAAAGAGATATGTCTCTACAAATGTTAGTAACTTATGGTCTAGATTTAATGTTTATTTATGTGTTACCTGTGTAGGAAGGATATGTAGAGACTCTCAAGTATTGTGAGATGCTTTACATTGTCAAAACAAACTTTAAATTCCATCTAGTAATATCTATTAAAAATAATATTAAATTAATTTTTCTAATTCAATTCTATGAGTTTTATTTTAAAATATTGTAGGTAGATATATTCTTGTAGATTTAGGATATACCAATGGTTCAGGATTTTTAGCACCACATGGTAGAACTAGATATCATCTTAATGAATGGATTAAAAACACCCCTCAAAATTACAAAAGAGTTATTTAATCACCATTTGGGATATTAAGAAAATAATGGAGTATATTAAGAAACATTCATTCTTTTATATAAAGATCCAAATAAGGATTATAAATGCTTGTTTTGTGTTACACAATTTTATCATAAATGAGGAACAAATTGATCAAATTTTAGAAGTTCAAAACTTGAAGCTTTTATCTACAATTGATAAAGAGTTAACTCAATCAAGGGAAAAAAATTCAAAACAATATCATAGATGAAGTTGCAATTATTCAAATACTGTGTAGACAAAATTTCAAGATACATTAAAAATAATTATGTTTGCTAATTATTACGAATGAAGTTAAAATAAACTTTGTTTTGGGAGGTTTTCTTATGTAATTTGTTATTAAAGATAAAGATAGAGTTTCATGTACTTGATTTTGTTTTGTAATCAAAATTTTGACTTTAAGCAATTTTTATGAGTTTGTTTGGAGAAAAAGTATCACATAATCTATAATTAAATTAATGAAGTTAGTAATAATTGCTATAAAAGTTATTAGTATGTTATATGTGATATTTGTCATGTGCAAGTTTATGAAAACATGAAAGGGAAAAGAAACATGTTAGAAACAAGTAATGAGGAAACAATAAGTTACTTTACATAGAATTTGGAGAGATCAAAGGGCAACATATAATATTGTAGCTATTGTGTTATCCACTAACTTTAAAGTCCAACTTTAGAGATCATGGTATAGAGATGTTAGTGACATCCTTGGTCGGAATGGATTTGATTGTCATAACACTGAATATATAATTATAGTTGGTGATGAAAATGTATGGAATGAGTATATTAATGTAAGTAGTTTTTTATATTGTTATGATTCAAAGAAAATTTGTTATTGTTTATATTCTTATTGACTTTTTTATTTTTGTTTTAATACTATTATAGATTTGGAGGAACCAAACTCTAGTTAAAAAGAAAGAGAAAATCTTCAAGTTCTACTTAGTACATAATCATAAAGAAGAAAGATGAGAGAAAATGATTCAATGATTGCTTAGATGGATGAAAGATGTGATTAATTACTTTTAAGTGATTTTAAGTGATTGGTATATGTATTTGGTGAAAAAACGAATGAAGAGGAAATCAAAGAAATGCTAGATGAGGTGACTTTGAAGTCAAACCTTAATAAGGAGATGGGCTAAAGCGGCTATAAATGATTGGCTTACATGCCAAAACAATTAGGTATCATGAAAGCACTTCCAACTGAGAAAAAGAAAGATTATGTCTTAGCACATATTTCTACAACTAAGTAATATATATTTCATTACTTTGAATTATGTTGAAATTTTATTATAATATATAACTTATGATTAGTTACTTAATATTTAGTAAAAATTTCTCTTTCACTACTTTGATTGGTCAAGTTTGTTGCACTTTTGCAAACAAAGTAAAATTTGAATAGAATTGAAGCAAGATATTGAAAGACTTATTACTTCAATGATGAAAGATTATGAAATACACATTAAATAAGAAAACAATGACTTGTGCACACTTCTTAGTTTTTTTTATAAGTAAAATCATATTGTCAGACATTATAATTTCAATTATGATTGAAAAATCAATCACAAAGATATAATGATTTATATGTTTATGTTATAAATATAAATTAAATTATATTTCACTAATAATATTAAATCTAAACTTATTTGAAGGAGAAAATTCTATTATAAAGTTCATGGCCAAGTCATCCCAAATTTGATTAAGAATTGGGAGGTTGTAACAAACTCAAAGGTAAGGCATTTGAAGACTTTGCTTGCTGACATATAAGGCATTCCTTGACATAGGCTCTAATATCCTTACGCATTCCTTTCCAATAAAATTGAGCAGCACCTCTAGCTATTGTTCTACTACTCCAGCATGCCCCCTAAGTGGTGATGAGTGGAATTCTTGTAAAACCTATTGTATAAGGTATGATTCTGAGGCAGAACCAGCCTACCTTTCGAATACAATAAGTCATCATGCATAGATTATAGATGGTGGGGAGGTGTACCTTCTCTACATAATTTTCTGATGGATCTCAATTGATCATCTTCAACTATAGCAGCCTTGAGAGCAGAAAAAATTTTGAACTTAGGTTATGACCAAGCCGTTAAGAAGGATCTTGAAAGTACATCAGCTGGTATATTTTCTTTGTCTGGTTTATATTCTACTTAACCCAATAACTTATGTAGTGCTTGCTCCTTAAACTTCTTTGATTTGTCTTTATAATAAACCTATGCCCCGAATGTTTAAAATTTGTAATAGTTTTGTAAAAACATATTCCCTTGTATAGGCTGACTTTTTTTGCGAAGTAGGAGTTATCTTATTTGAGAAAAATGCTATTGGATGATTGTTCACAATTTTATTATGTTTCCTTGTTTAATTAGGTTAGGATTAGGAGTCTTTTTAAATAGAAAGCTTGAGCTTGTACTAGTAGCATACATTATTACAAGGTCTAAGTTCTATAATCAGTTAATCAGTTTAATTGTGTGAAAGAAATCTCATTATTTATCTCAATTTTTGAAATCAAACAATCTAATATTAAAATACTCAGAACCTTCATGCTCTTTCCTCTTTTCTTGTCTAAACCTTATAATTTCAACAAGTAACAAGGGCACGTCCAAAAAGAAAAAATACATGGAGAATGAAATGCACAAGAACATTATCAAGTAAATTACCCGAGAAAAATGGAGGGACTGCATTAAAAGCTCAAGCTGGAACTCTGCAAGTTAATGCCGTTGTAGAATTATTTCCATGCTATGTTTACATGTAAAAGTAATAGCTATGTAATATTTTAGGATGATTAAAGGAGATATAAGTCATAACAATAATTAAGGCTAAAAACATACCACAGTCTTTAATGCAAAGAAATATATGGTCCACAACAATTGAGACTATAGAATGCCCAGCAGCTTCAGTTGATCGCTGTCATGATTGATTCAGAAACCCTCCATGTTATTACTGTTTTTTCTATAAAATACAGCTGAAAAAATATTTTGCTCAATAGAGGAAGTAGTTAAGGAAGATATGAAACCTGCTGAGGCTTGAAATCTACATTTGCCCTATTTAGACAGACACATAATCCTGTAATAGAGCGAAGAAACGCACGGAGTCCTGTTGATATAATTTTTATCAACTTCATGTTACATCTTTGCCTTTTATATCAACTCAGTATGGATACTACAGGCCTAACAAATCTTCTTTTAGTTACCTGGTTCACTTAATGCAGGGCAAACAGCTTCAGTGATATGTAACTGAACCTCAAGTCCAAATGGACTATTTAGTTCAGTTCTCTGAACTGTGATCTAGTAATATAAAGTTCAAGCTATATTTCATGAGTCATGACACAAAATTATAGAAGAAAACATCATATTCATTAAAACTGATAGGAGGAACTACATTCCTTACAAATGCTTCTCCTGCTATTCCTTCTATAAAACGCTCGCCTCCAAACAATACTCGTTTTGCTCCATCCTCGTCTCTCAGGTTTTCTCCCTCTTGAGAGCGGCCTAAAGTAGCATCCGTGAACATGTCAGGATGAGGCAAAAGGTCAATAGACATAGATTCCCATTCTAGTTTCTGAATAGAGGGAGGGGGAAGTAAGAATTGTTAGGTGGTAATAAAAAGTATAAGTAACTTAAAATCCTCCCTAGGGAGAAATGGAGCAAAAACACATTCTGCTGAAAGCATAAATGAAAATATTCGGATGAAAGGAGAGATGTAATATGTAAGAGCAATATAAAGACAAGTCAATCTTCGCCAATAAGGTTTTGTTTATGTAAGCTTTTGAAAAAAACATTGATTTTTAACAATTTTTAATAATGTGATTCATATTTCAAAGATTTTATATAAAGAAGCTATTTTTTTATTGGTTACATTATAAAAAAGACTTAAAAATAAAATAAAATTATCAAGGTAGGATATAGTAACAGCTTTTTTCCATAAGCTACTCAAAGTAACTTCTCAAAATAATCAGGAATTTATGTATTTTTTAGATTTTTTATTTTATTCAAAAGCTTGAACAAATACATTAAAATTCATAAAATGTTAACCTTTTTTAAATAAAAGTGTATTTTCATGAGAAAAAAAAAACTAAAACCAACTAACTCAAGGTTACAATCACAAAAATGAAAGGGTATATTTAATTCTTATAAAAGAAAATGAAATAGTACTTTGAAGACATATATATACTTCTTATTTCTGGAGAATTCTCGTGCCGCTTTAAGATTTACAACCTGATAAGAGAATAAAAAGTCAACAAACTTCATATTCGAGAGCCCTGACTTTTATTGCAAGAATGAGTCTCCTCAAACTTACCTCCCAGCTTTCATTTGTGGTATACAGTGAAAGGTTGCGTATGGTGATAGATGCCATAGGTGGTGTCCTACAACCAAAGACAGGAACAGGTATGCTTATCAATAGATTTTAGGTGAAATATACAAAAGTCTTTGAATCATAGAATGACCTACTACGTCTATGCTAATACAGTAATATCACTTTTCAATTTATAGAGACCCATAATAACAATTGAGAGTGCTTGTAGAGCACAAATGCACTAAAGATGCTACCCAAATCTGAGCACCAACAAAAATAACTTACCATGTTGCTCCTCCTTGATCACAAGCACTTCCACGAGTTTCAATTAATAGATTAACGGTATGAATCTGTACAGTCATTCCATCTGCAATCTGGTGGTTGCCCATGGTTAATAGAAATTACTAAGATTAAAACTAAATATGTATATATCTATCGACAAGTGAATGGCATTTGCTAAGAAATACCAACCCTTAACCTAATCGGCAAGTGAATGACTTTATTCTTAGTCAAATAAATAGTTGTTAGAGGAAGAGGTGAGGAGTATAAGAGAGGACGCTGATTTATTTACTTGAAAAATGTCAAATATAATGAGATATTTATAGAGTAGAATAGAGAGATCTAAACTTTCTTTTAATAACTTCTTTAATTAATATTCACCTATTATTTTCTAGGAGTTTCTCTAACTAAAACCTCATTATATATCTTTTTACATCCTTCTTTAATTAAAGACTTTCAAGATTTTTCTAAAGAAACTTGAGTTATTCTAGACATTTCTATATTTTAAATTATATTAACATTTCTCTCCCTTAATTTGAAATTTTCTTATTTATATCAATCATTGCTCTTAACCTTTGAAACTCTTCGAGCTTTAGTCGCTTCATGAAGATATTTGCAACTTGATCTTGAGTCTTGACATACTTGAGCTCCATTTCCTTTCTAGCAACGAACTCTCTTATGAAATGATATCTCATGTCTACAGGTTTGCTTCAATCATGAAACACCAGAATCTTTGCTAGTGCTTGTGTAAACTTGTTATCTATACAAGTCTCTATATCTTCCACTTATGACAAATGAAGTTATTTCAATAATCTCCTTAGCCAAATTGCATGAAAAGTGCAAAAAGTTGTTGTCACATATATTCCGACTCACATGTTGAAAGTGTGACAATGGGTTCTTTCATTTAACTCCATGAAAAAGCACATCCTCCCATAAAAAATATAAAGTCACTAGTTTTCTTTCTATCATCAATATCTCCTACATAATCACTATTACAAAATCCATGAAGTTTGAAATCATTAGAGAAAGAATAAAATAACCCATAATCAAGAGTACCTCTTAGATAATGAAGTATCTTCTTAGCAATTTTCATATAAGCAGAAGTGGGAGTCTCCATGAATCTGCTCACAACTCCAACCGCATACAAAATATCATGCCTTGTGCATGTTAAGTATCTCAAACTTCCAACGAGACTTTTGAATAGAGAAGGATTCTCTTTTTTACCATCTTCAAACTTTGATAATTTCATCTCACTCTCTCCATAGGTGTGTTCACTGTATTGCAATCAAACATTTTAAATTTCTTCAGAACTTTTTTAGCATAGTTTTTTTGAGAAATGAAGATATTTTCCTCTAATTTCTTAACCTCTAGGCCCAAATAATATGACATGAGCCCTATGTCTGTCATCTCAAACTCATATGACATCGTCTTCTTGAATTCTTCAAACAAAATTGGGTTGTTGATAGTGAATATAAGGTCATCTACGAAGATGCAAACTATCAAAATATCTCCATTACCATGAGTTTTGACATAAAAAGCATACTCATTGAAACATCGAGCAAATCTATTATCTTTGAAGTACTTGTCGATGCGATTGTTTCGTGCTCTTAGTGCTTGCTTTAATCCATACAAAGCTCTCTTCAACTTAACCTTATCCTCATGTCCTTTAGCTACAAAGCCCAAAGGTTGCTCAACATAGACTTTTTCTTCCAGATAGTAATTCAAGAATGCAGATTTCACATCAAGTTGATAAATGTTCCACTTCATTTGAGCTGCCAAAGAAATTAACCAACAAATTGTATCCATGCAGGCAATAGGAGCATAAACTTCATCATAGTCAACTTCATGCTTTTACATGTAATCTTTTACAACAAGTCATGCTTTGTATCTTTCCACTTCTCCACTTGCATTCTTTTTAGCCTTGTACACCCATTTTACTCCAATTGCTTCATGACCTTTGGGAAGAGTTGTTAATTCCCAAGTATCGTTCTTCTTGATTGACTTGATCTCTTCTTCCATGGCATGCCTCCACCTTTTATCCTTCACAGCTTCTTCAAATTCAATGGCTCGCTATTTGTTAGAACACAATACAATTCTTCAAGATTATGAGTAACTTCACCCGTCTTTTCATAGATTTCACGTATATCACGTGCTTCCTTGGCCTTTCACTTGTACTTTCTTTTTGGGCATTAGATATAGGTGATGGAGGAGGTGAATGAGGTGGAGTAACATCTTGAATTGTAGTCTCTTGATCTTCTCCTTATTCTCCAAGATATGGAAGAAAAGCATAGGTCTTTTCTTCTTAAACCTCTCAGTTCCATGTAGCTTCTTCATCAAATTCAACATCACAACTTACCACCACTTTGTCATTATTCGGTATAATTTGTAACCTTTAGAATGTGTATCATAACCAAAAAAAACATATTTGACACTTCGGTCATCGAGCTTAGATCTTTCTTGTGTCAGTACATGAGCGTATGCTATACTTCAAAGACGTGCAAATGATTAACACTAGGCTTCCTTCCACTCAATGCTTTTAGAGGAGTTTGATTTTTTATATTAGATGTTGGAGAGCAATTAGATAAATAGATAGCACAAGAAATGGCTTTAGCCCAAAACTCCTTAGGCATGTTTTTAGATTTCAACATGTATCTGGCCATATTGAGAATGGTTCTATTTTTCCTCTCCACTACTCCATTTTGTTGTAGCGATCTAGGAATAGTCAATGGACGATGAATTTCATGAGTCACACAAAAATCATTAAACTCCTTTGAAGTAAATTCTCCTCCTTGATCAGATCTCAAGCTTTAATTTCAAAATCACTCTCCTTTTCAACTAGTTCCTTGAAATTCTTAAAGGTAACAAAAGCTTCTGAATTTTGTTTTAGAAAGTATATCCATGTTTTTCTACTAAAATCATCAATGAAGAGTAAGAAATATTTACTTTTACCGAATGAAGTTGGACTGATTGGACCACACATCAGTATGTACAAGTTGAAGTGACTTGGTTGTTCTTGATGCAGTTACTTTTGGAAAATTTTTTCTCGCATGCTTTCCAAGAAGACATGCTTCACACAATTGATTAGGGTGATTGATTACAGGCATCCCTTTCACCATCTCTTTTTCTCCCAAACTTTTTATGGCTCAAAGTTTAAATGTTCAAACCTCATGTGTCAACACCATGCCTTATCTTACACACTCACCGTCAAACACTTTGCTTGAATATTTTTAGATTCAAGATAAACATTCTATTACTTGACATAAGCACCTTAGCAATTAAATTTTTATTTTGATCCTTAAGCCACAATATCTATCTTTCATGAGAATCACATATCCTTTTTCAAGAAGTTGGTCTAAACTCAAAATATTACTTTTTAATTTAGGCACATAATGAACATCATTTATCAACATATGACTTTCATCCTTAGAAGAGATTAGAATTGTACATTTTCCTTCAATTCAGACTTTCGATGAGTCTCCAAAAGATACATTTCTGTTGACACTCTGATTAAACTCCACAAATTTCTCCTTGTATCCACACATGTGATTGCTAGCACCATTATCTAAGTACCACGAACAATTAGCGTCCTTATCTTCACCTTTTAGTGTTAGTAACAAAGTTGGCTCCTCTTTTTCATTAACAAGATTAGTTTTTTCCTCCATGTCATTGAGACGAAATTCCCAAGAGAAATGACCAAGCTTATGACAATTATAGCATTCAACTTTAGATTTCTCATACTTTTTTTCATTTTGAAAATAACCACAGCCTCTTCCTCTTTCTCTTCCACGACCTCTTAATGATAAATAGCTTATTTCTTCATTAGTTGAACCATTATTACCATTTTCTCTTCCTCCTTGTGCATGATCATGTCCTCTTTCTCCTTGTGCATGACCATGTCCTCTTCCTCCTTATCCACGACCATATCCTCTTCCTCGTCCACGTCCTTGTTGACTCCTAAATCCTTCATTATACTTCAAAGAAGCTTGAGCTTTTTGAGGGCTTACTCTAATGGATCTTCTTTTCTCCTCTTCATTCTTTTCTCGTGAGCTTGTAGAGAACCTTCTAATTATTCAATTATCATAAAGTCAAGATCTTTTGACTCTTCAATCACGCATACTACATAATTGAACTTTGGAGTTAAGGAACGGAGGATCTTCTCTATCACACAAACATCTTCTATTTTATCTCCATATTTCTTCAATTGATTAACAATCGCGTTTACTCTTGAGCAGTAATCCTAAATTGATTCAGATTCTTTCATCTTCAAAACTTCAAAGTCACTCCTTAGTGATTGAAGCCTTATCTTCTTCACTCTGTCAACGCCTTAGAGGGATTTTTCCAAGATCTCCCAAGCTTCCTTCGATGTAGAAGCGTAGGCAACCTCCTCGAACATGAGGTCATCCAAACATTGATGGATTAGAGTAAGGGCTTGTTGATCCTTCTTCCTTATTTTCAACAAGGTCTCTTTCTCATTTTAAGATAACCTTTTTTCATCTTGTGGCTCCTCGTAACCTTTTCTCTACAATCTCCCAAACACCTTGAAAGTCAAGAAATGCAATGCTTTCACGTGAAGACACCATTTTTCATAATTTTCTTTTGTAAGACGAGGAAATTGGAAGATAATATATTCATTGTTTGTCATATCTCAACTCTATTTTTTTCTTTCTCAACTCTCTATTTTTTTTTTCTCAATTCTCAATGTTTCTTTCAATTCTCTAGATCAAACCTAACTCTTGATATCACTTTGTTAGAGGAAGAGGTGAAGAGTATAAGAGTGATTTATGATTTACTTGCTTGAAAAATGAAAAATATCATAAGGTATTTGGAGTAGAAGAGAAATCTAGACTCTCTTCTAATAACTTTAATTAATACTCACCTACTTAAGAATTTCTCTAATTAAAATATCATTATAGATCTTTCTACATCGTTATTTAATTAAAGATTTTCTAGATTTTTTTAAAGAAACTCAAAAAATATTCTGAACATTTCTATATTTTAAATAAGACTTTTTAAATTTTTTTAAAGAGACTCAAAAATTATTCTAAACATTTCTATATTTTAAATTACTAAAGACTTTTTATATTTTTTTATAAAGAAACTTAAAAATTATTCTAAACATTTCTATATTTTAAATTACATTAAGAAGAGTAACCTCTCCGTATTCTAGGAAAATTATCTCTGCCAACATCTTTATATTTAGAGAGTACACATATAATTCCATGCTTGATAGGAGAAACCTATATGTTGATTTGGCCTCTAAAAGATTGCATGAAAAATTAGTCCCTATATCTGTCAATTTCAGGAAAAACTAATTCGTCCTTCACTGTCAACTTAGTGCTGGAATTTGTCAACTTCATGACTAATTAGTCCCAGAAATTGTTAAGTTAATCCCCAATTTGATCATGTTAATGTTGAAATGAATGCTTTTTCATGAAGTTAACAAATGCAGGGAAAATTGTATACAAGCAAACTTTTAGAGACCAATCAAAGCATATTGCCGATTTCAGGAACAAAATTGTATTTTATTCTTATATTTCATGTTACTGAAAATTCTCCTGGAAAGTAGAAACAACTTCAACAGAAGGAAAATGGGAAAAAATGACAAGTCCCCTGAAGGCATGAAGTGAGTAAATCAAATTCCCCCCAACTGTGTCAAAGAGTTCTTGCTTTTTCTTCCTCTCATACCATTGAGAAATTTACAACTATTGCATGATTAATAGTTATGGATGCTTCTCACTCGTAAAATAATTAACACTTAGAGATGAAAGACTCAAACCTTATCAGCAAAACCATAGCCACTACCCTTTGAGGAGGCACTTGATGTGGTGCAAGGAAAAAAAGAGCCTAAATAAGTAACAGCAAGGCATCACTCTATAACAAGACTCCTCCCAGAATAATTAGCAATTTCACTACCTGGTTGGATTTTCAGATGGTTGAAAATCAGAATTCTCTTCAAGAACCAAATTTAGCCTATCAATTTGCACGATGACCGGCTCTATCTGTACATTGCTCACGTAAGGCAGCTAGAAAGCGACAAAAACTGAACTCGTTAAGAAACCTTACACATTCATTAATTTGATTTGTTTTCTGCTTTCATTTTCAGCCAAAATGTTTTCACTAATAATTGCAACATTATAAACGTATTTTTTTTTATGTTTTTTATTTTCAGGATTTTGCAAAAAAAAATATTGGAATCAGCTCAACATACCAGAATGATTAATTAAATGAAAAATTAATACGCACCACGAAAAAACAAAAAAAAAAGGAAAATAAATTACCAATATTTTATGTATTAAGGGGCATTCATTGGTTTGACCCAACCAGCCTAACCTTCCCGACCAAACTAATTAAGTTGGTTCAGTTATCTTCTTTGATCAGATTTGACCCAAACTTAACCAACAAGACTGGACCTTCATTACTTAGCATTTATATCTTATAACCCAATCAACCTTATCACCCAACCCAATCATTCTTTTTTAATTCTTTTATCATTCCTTTTCCTTTATATATTTT
This sequence comes from Macrotyloma uniflorum, assembly GCA_016859785.1. Taxonomy (NCBI): domain Eukaryota; kingdom Viridiplantae; phylum Streptophyta; class Magnoliopsida; order Fabales; family Fabaceae; genus Macrotyloma; species Macrotyloma uniflorum. The sequence continues at coordinate 230,847 of BDMB01000063.1, read as the reverse complement.
TCTCATAATTTTTTATTTTTTATAAGGTCTTCTAAACTGAGATTTTGAAATTTTGGGTCTAGATTGGATTTAATTATTGGGAAAAAAGAAAAGAAAAATACAGTAACTTTCATAATTTTTAAAGTTTGTTTTAAATTCTAGTATAATATGATATACCCAAATTGAACGTACTCGTTCTTCATCAATTTGGTTTGGGCTGGGTTTGATGAAAAGTTCTATCCAAACTGAGGCAAATAGTTTTGATTGATTTAGATTCTATTCTCCCCTAAACCAAACAAACCGACCTTTGAGCACTCCCTGTTCTTTATAAAAAAACATTGGTACCTAGCTATAGAAAATTAGAAGTACATTTAATTGATGAGTCAAACAATTAGAATATTCTATTTCATTTGATCACTAAAGGCTACATCATTTATCAACCCATTTTGCATGAGTGAACATCAATATTAATTCCAGAAATTACAAATACCAATCATTTTAGTCCATCAAATTATAATCATGAGTCATTTAGTCCTCAAATTGCGAAAAAGAACAAAATGGGAAACTGTCATTAATTATAGTCCCTAATAACTTTAAGACCCATCATTTTTTATTTTTTCTGTAACCATGTTATTTGTAAGGATTAATCATCTTAAGAAGCAATGACTAACACTGTTATCCAACATGATTTATGCCGCACCCAATGTGACATAACCAAGAATCGAAAGTCTTGATCACTTGTTAAGACCCATCAATTTAATCCTTAACTTAGGAAGTTCTCACTCATTTTAATCCCTAAGTTCAGTTCGCACTAATCAATTTGATCCCACATTTACTCTAAAACCCACATTGCCGATGGTTATCAAATTCAGAGAATAAATTAACTGATTGGCAATGTTGGGACAAAAGTTACAAGTGGTGATAACTTTAGAAAGCAAATTAATTGAGAACATAGAGTATGAAACTAAATTACTAACACAATATCACTAAATTCACCACCAGTACCTAATTCAAGATTCGTTTTACTTGTGCATTGTGATTCTGAAGAATCAAACGTCAAAAAGAGCAAATATAATTAGTGAGAGTGACAATCGACAAACCATGATCTCCAATTTGCCAACTTTAGCGGTGGTGACACTGAGCGCGGGTGGAAATCCAAGGCTGGAATGCACCGCGTCCCCATTCAAATCTGAAAAAACTCAAAGTTCAAAATCAACACCAATTCCAATCATGAGAAACCTAATTCAAAATTCAGAAAAAGAAAAAAGAGGAAATGAATTTTAGAATTGACCTAGATTGGAAAGCTGAGCGGTGCGACCCTGTAACTTGAACTGATCTCGTGAGAACGATTTGAGCCAGTACTTGAGAGTGTACTCCAGAGCTTTTGCAAGGATCGACTCCATGCCTGAGCTCCGGTCCCTGGTTCGGATCGAGCTTCGGGAAAGCCCCGAACGAGAAGCTTCAAAATAAATTATCCGAGAAAATAGTTATAGAAGAACCTTCATTGACAATGTGGGCATTAAACAGATCACGATGTAGTAGTGTGCAATGGAAATGGCAAAACGAAAAAGCCATAACGGGTCTGGATCGGAGCATTCGGGTCAGAGAGAATATGGAATTTTTTTGGTATTGTTTTGAGAGAAAATGAGAAAATGTGGGTTGATGCAGCAAAACCACGTGCCAGAAGATTGTGCTTGCAGTGTAGAGTGGTGAGGGAGAAGGAGATACGTGTGGCACGTGCGAGTGGGAGTTTGTTAAGTTTTAGCGGGAGAAGAGAAGATAGCTTGGAATTAAAAGCTGTCAAAACTCAAGATTCGGTGGGGTCATCCGAAAGTTAGTTATGGCCCAATTGAACTACTAATATTATATGTTGAATCACTTAAAAACTATTTTGAATTAATTAATTTTTTTTAATTATTTATCTTTAATTGTATAAAATCAATAATTTACTAAAAATATAAAAATTACTCTCACTTTTTATTTCATTAAATTTAAATTTTATGGGAATAAGATATAGTATAAAAGATTTGTACCAAAATTAGAAATAGAAATATTAAGATGGTGAAACTATAATTAATCACTAAGGTTATAAGGTTTTAGAGGGTAATTGTATTTTATGAAAATGAAAATCGAGATATTGAGCTTTATTAGAACTAACATATCATCAATAATTCTAAAAAAAAAATGCTGGAAAAAAAATTTCGTGTCTTGATTTTATGTTTAGATAATAAATTTTTGAAAAATAATTTTTTTTATAAATATTTTATAATAAAATATAATCGTTTTTATTGATTTTAATTTTAAAAATATTGATTATCAAGTAAATACAAAATGCAGTATAATAATAATAATTTTCAAAATTATAAGATAATTAACTTATAATAATCATTATCAAATAAATTTAAAATTCAACATGATAATAATAATTTAAATATTATTCAATAATTAATTTCAAAATATAAATTATAAAATAAGCATGAAACTCAAAATAATAATAATAAATTTTAAGATCATTATATATTGAAATTGAAATTCTTAAGTATAAAAAAATCTTAAATTTAATATTATAATTAATAAAAATTAAAATTGTTAAATATTTAAATAAAAAAATTAAATTATCAAATAAATCTAAGACATAACATCAGAATCCATAAATTTTAAAATTCTTAGTTATTAAATAAATTTGAACTTAACATAATAACGTAAATTTTATTTAAATTTAAGACTTTTAATCATCAAATAAATTTTAGATTTTATATTTTAGATTTTATATGATAATTAATAAAATTTAGATTTTTATATAATAAATTGATAAAATTCTTAATTACCAAATAAATATGATATTTAACATAATAATTAATACATTTTTGTGATCTCTCATAAATTTTTGTATTTTCTTTTTTTAAATTTAAGGACAAATGATTTTGTAAATTATGGGATAATAATGTTATTTTTTTATAAGGATGCTAAATCAATCCTTGTATACCCTACTATTAAAATTAAATAATTTTAAATTATTTATTTATATTTTTATTTTATTATTTTTAATATATGATGATGAAGTTTTAAAGTTTGATTTTTAATTACGTGAAATCCTAAATAATCCAATAAACTTTGTTATTGTTATTGTAATTGGGTGAAAATTTAAGAGAACAAGCTTTTTTTATTTTTGGAATTTAGGATTTTGCTATATTCCTTAAGAGATTTGTCAAATCTTTATTGCCAGAACACAATGGAATATATTATTATATATTAGGTGTGCATCATTTATTATTTTTTATGTTTTTTTCCTACAAATTTGTTAAAAATATTATGTACATAATGATAATATTATGATTCTTATCTAATTATAATTTTTTTTTTCAAAATAATATCTTATTGTGGTTTAGGGTTTAGTTTGTTGAACAAAATAATATGTTTAATTTGTTGAACAAAACTTTGAAGAATGACAATTTTGGCCAAAATTGAAAGAGCAATATATGCAAACAAAGTTATTAGAACCAAACACAAGGTGTGGGAATTTTTTTAGTGAGTTATGGGAAGTTAGGGAAGGAAGGGTATTGGGGGAGATGAAGGAACAAAGTGAGCGAAAGTATAAGAAAAGTAAAAGGTTTTCTTTTAAGTAAAAAATGTTTTAATCACAAAAAAGAGAGGGAGAATCAAATAATTAAATAGCAAATAAAAAATATATGAAATTTAACTACAATTTCATAAAAAATCACTAAACTTAATGAAGGGTTTAAAAATCTTCATTATGTACCCTTATTTTTTTTAGAGAATCATAATCTTAATTAGAAAATCTTTAGTAAAACAAATAATTGGGTAGTTTTTTTTTTGAATCGGCAATGACATAATTGGGTAGTGATGTTCAATTCTTCCTTGGAGGACAATTAACTACCTTTCATTAGATAGGTCTTTCACATCAAAAAATTATTTTGCTTGGGAAACTATGATGAACTGATAATTTTTATATTTATCTCTTTAAGATCTATCAACTCATTTACACTTAAAAACAAGCACTTTAAATTTGATATAATCAATATCCCAAATTTCTTTAATGACTATAAAGTAACTTATGAAATTCATGACATGATTGTTATCTTTTAAACTAAAAAATATATGGACTCTGTCTTAAAAGTAGTATCACTATTTCGCATGGTACTTCTATCATCTGGGACCTTTGTATAGAAAGAAAACTTGTTAATATCTTCATATTCAGTTCAAGTTATAACATCATAGTTAGATTCACAAGCTAACCATTCTAATTCCTCAACTACACAATTTTCTTCATGAATTTTTTCTTTGAATGAGTGAAGAAAAACTTTTTTAATATATTCATTCAACAACCATTTTTCATTCATTTAAAGATTTAGTTTCCTAGTCAACTAGGTACATCCATTGCAAAAATACATGGCTCACCAGATAAACTATTAAATGGACCATAATGTCAAAAAAATAAAAGAGAGAAAAATATTTCTAGTTGACACAAGATAATGATAGGTTTGTTTTCCAACTCAATAGGATCACTTACTTTAATACAAATAACATTGAAGAATATGAAAATGTGAGTAATAACTTGTTTGACATTTTTAGGTAAGATGTCCTGAACAACCAGGAGGAAAAATTATTACATAAAGAAATATCAATCTTGAGATTTTAAGTCAACAAATTTGAGATCTTCTAGTGACATAAAACTCTTAATATATGAAGAGTATACTAGAGGTACTTTGACTCCCTAAAAATACCCAAAAAAAATCTTAATATTTTATAATTACAAGCAATAACTATGTTCATTTACCATAAATTTTTTGTTATAGCTATAAATGTACACTCAGCTCAACCATATTTTTATGAGCATTTACATATTCTTAGTCTTCCCTTTAATGTTTAAAAGTGTGTCAACTATACTATTAAAAATAATTTTTTGACATACATCACATTTATATAATGTCTAACAATCAATTTGGACTAGTGTGGGAGTTCAAAGAATATGAATTTCTTCTTCCATATGCTCTTCTAAATGTGTTTCTTTTATGTTTTTTCAAATATAACATTGATGTCAGTCACCATGTCATATACCTTCTCACCAGTTAAGGGTATTAACATAGCTTCATCCTTTTAATATCTATTAAAATTAGTCTATAATGAGTGATTATATTTTAGAAATTTCCTATCACCGATATCACAAATTTTTTTCCCATGTTTTAGTTTATTATAATTTCTTTTTTTTCACATATAAGAAAAACATAATGTCCCTTAATATTATAACCATTTATATGTTCTTATGTTGGAAATTTGTTAATAGTACAACCAATAATGCACACAACTACAAATTTTCTTTCTGATATGTATCAAAGACATCATTTTCTTTTCTCCCACCACAATTTCAAATCTTGTACCAATAGATTTAGATAAATATTTATGTCATTTCTCAATTGTCTATCATCATAGATAATATGATACACTTTTGTTTTATACACAACTAGTAAGGCAAATTATAAATCACAATTAAAATGGACCATGAATTATGCATGATATTTAAGTTACTATAAGGATTGATTTCATTTGATGTTAGACCAAGCCTAAGAATCCTTGGATCTTCTCCAAACTATATAAATAAAATAATTAATGTTCTTTCATTATGGAGAATCAATTGCATGATGTAACAATTCATCACATCTTCCAAGTGTATGTCATGTAAAGTTCAATGTATCATTAACATTAGCAAATAAACTCTTAAATTTTGGAATAATTTGATGACATCATAATACTTTCTTCGAAAGACCTTTTTATGTTTTATCATCATTAAATCATCATCTTTCATTTTTATCATGAAACCCCACATTTTATACACTATTAAAAATTCATCGGTCAAAATTTGTAAGTAATATTAATCATTTACAGATATATATATATATATCTATATGTAAACTATCAATTACCTATGAATATTATATACAAATTAAGATTTATGTGTAAATGAGCTATATTGATGAATTTGATGAGTAGGTAAGAAGTAATTATTTATCTATAAAATTAATTAGTAGGTAAATTCATTTTTCTATTGATTTACCTACAATTTTACAAATAATTAAAAAAAATGTTATTTGATATACTAACACTCTCTTGAATCCTAATCCTCATTACTCAAAAACTCAGTCAAAGCTTCACACTCTTATTCTTCTTCATCTCTACAATTTCTCTTTTCCTCTCTTCAACCCTTTTCCTCCAAATTCATGAATTTATCATACTCGGCATGCCCGAGATCCTCTTCTAATAGTCTTCAACCCATTTCCCATATTTTTAAAGAACCCCCTCTTTTTCTTAATTTTAAATCAGAAACCCTAGCTACCCCAATTTTTTCCTCTACAATGGCCTAAAGTTGGGGAAAAGCAAAAAAAAAAAAAAATAAAGAAATTGGGGATTTCTACTCACAAAACGTAGTTTTGTATCTTGTTTTGGAATTCAAATTTTGGCACTTTTTTGCATCAGGTTCGTATTTTAAGTTTTGGCAATTTTGCTTTCGGACCCACATTTTTTCAAACAATTAAGTAAGTAGGTTGTCTACAAGGTTGCATCTTGCATCTATAGAAGTTTCATTTGGTGCCTTAGATAATTGAAAGGGTAGTCTTAAGTTGGGAGGAAAAAAGTTATTAGTGAAAGGTCATTTATTTATCATTACCTATTAGTTTTGGACTATACTTATGGATCGGAACGAATATCTGAAGTTTTCTATTTTCTATTGTTACTTGTTATTTATTGCTTTAAATATGGGCTAAGACTACAATTTTGGCTACCATAAAATCATTGAGCAAAACACCTTTATATTCTAGTTTGAAGAGTTGGAATTTAATTTTATGGGTACTATTTCTATACATATTTTCATTGGAATAGTCTTTAATGGGTAGATTCAAATTTTAATACTTGTGTTCTACATTGGTACCTAAGATTTTATTACCTCATATAGACTTGGTTTTAGCATTAGTATGGCAAAGAAGAAGCTTTAGGGGGGAAGGGGTATGTTTGACATTTCCTATCTACTTGGTTGTGTTATGTTTGCATTTGGCTAAGGATTTGTTTAAATCTGAATGATAACTTCAATTTTATAATATAACCATCAAATTGCTTAAAATCTTTCCTCTAATAGTCAAGTAGGGTTTAATATTGTGTTTAGTGTTTAGAATATAGTATTTTGTATTTTGAAATTTCCCAGAAAACTTTTTATGTTTAGCATTTTAAAAACAATTTGTATTGTATGCTTATATTATAAGTTAAAGTAATAAAATTCAAACTGATAGTAAATTTGGGATATATAATTTTGAGTGCATTAAGGGTTTCAGTACATATCCTTCACTAGCTTAAGAAAATCTAGTAATGTTTGTTCTGTGTGTTAATTTTTTTTTTCAGTTATACATTTTTGTTTCTTTTGTTTTTTAATGCACTTTTTTTTGTGTGTATTTGATTAGTATTGATTGTAAATTACTTAGGTCTCATAGTGTATAATCTAGTTTAGCTTTTAAACTACTTCTCATGGTGGAAAGAAAAATTTTCATGCACATTTATATTTTTTTTTTTTTGAATAATTATATGATACCATAATTTATTAAATATATTATATTTATCTTCAGAGAATTATAGATATATTTTTTCCATAAATCAACACTTTTTTTTAGTGAAAATCCAAAATTATCATATAAATAAATATACTAGTGTGTAATTAATATCAGTGTAATGGATGAATTATTTACCAAATCACCTTCTTTCACCATAATAAATTAAATAATTATCTACCAAATTTTATTTACAGATAAAAATCGGTAGGTAATTATAATATTACCTACTGATTTTACATACAGAATAAATCAGTAGGTAATTATGTACCAAATTTTATATACAGAAAAAATCGGTAGGTAATTATAATATTACCTACTGATTTTACATACAGAGTAAATCAGTAGGTAATTATCTACCAAATTTTATATACAAAAAATATCAGTAGGTAATTATAATATTACCTACTATTACCTACTGATTTTACATACAGAATAAATCGGTAGGTAATTTCTTTTATAAAATTAAATGAAAACTGAAATTATTATTTTATATACTTGCCCTAATTCATTTCTTCCCAATTCTCAGTGTCTTTTCTCGTCCAATCTCAGTCACCTCTTCTCATTCACTCGTTTTCTCTTCGATTAAACTGCAAATAATCATAGCCACTTGGTTGGTCATTCTTGCAGGTGCCCCAGCAGGAAGAAGGGGGTTGGCTGGCGGAGCCACGACAGCGGGATTGGCCTCTTCTCATTCAATCCTTCTCTTCGATTAACACTGCAAATCAAACGATTTCATCATTTTAATCACTTTTAGGTACGATTTTGATTCATCTTTTCTTTCTCTACTCTCGGGTCATTCTAATGTTCCTGTAGATTTTGTAGATTTTGCAGATCTTGTAGATTTGTGTTTTCTGTGAGTTGGTATTCGATCTGAGATGGTTGAAATTCTGTGAGTTCCTCAATTTTCTTCGATCTGCATATTGTCTCTCATTTTAATTACTGAACATTTCTACTTTCAGTCCCCTATCCCCTAAAAAACCTCTCTATAATCTCTCACTTTTTTCACCACCATTGCAAACATTTTGAAAAAGTTTGTTTATTAACAGTCCTGCACTTTTATTTATAAAGTTTGTTTGATCTAAATTTATAATAGAAGTTCAGCTAAAAAGCAAAAATGTAGCTTTAATGATGTCTTTCAATTTTGATATACAGGATTTATGTTTATTAATTATAAAGGAATATAAGTGTAAGGGGTAGTAAATTAGCATGCGCTTACATACGAATTTATCTACGGAAATTTTAGTATTTACTTTATCTACAGAATTTTCCGTAGGTAAATTACCTACAGAATATTCAGTAGGTAACTTACTTACGGATTTTTCAGTAAGTAACTTACCTACGGTTTTTTTAGTAGATAATTTACCTACGGATTTTTCAGTAGGTAATTTACTTACGGAATATTCTGTAGGTAATTTACCTACGGATATTTCAGCAGGTATTTTACCTACGGCATATTCAGTACGTATTACCTACGAAATTTTTAGTAGGTGTTTGAAGAGATTATCTACGGATTTTTGTTGTAAATATTTACCTACAGCTGATTCTGTAGATACCTTTAGCTACGAAGGTTTTACCTACAGATTTGATGTTGTAGAAAATCCGTAGATAATAATATATTACCTACGGATATTTTGCATTTCCTACAGATTTTTTTCGTAGGTAATATATTAATTTTGTGCCAACTAACTTTTTGGTAAGTTCAAGGTAAGAGAACTTTTACTATTTTCCAATTATTACCATTTTGTTTTTATGGCTAAATATATGATATATATTATAAAAAAATTTACAAATATCAAGTGGTTATGATACATAGTGTCTTATTTTATTTTATTTTCATTTATTCAATAATTTATATCAATGATTTTTTTACTTTTTACCTGTGTTAGAATGGGATTCATTTATTTTTTGGGTGATCAAAATATTTCAAGAATTCACTATATCTTCATTTTTAAGTTTTTATACATTTAATTATTTAAAATTTTTCTCTAATTAATATTTGTTTACCTTTTAGTTTCTTTACTAATATGTTAATATGACATTTTGAGTTGTACATTAATTAAATTTGTAATACATTCTAAAAATACTGAAAAATAAAAATATCCAAAATTAAAGATATAATTTATATACTAATAAGAATAAAATTGAAGAAAATAAGATAAATAAAACATATTATTTATATATATATATATATATCATATTAATTTATATAGATGATGCATAAAGAGAAATTATTTTAATACTTTAATAGATATTTTATATTTAAACTTACTTATATGAAAATATTAAATAGTTTAGATATGATTAAATTAGAAATTATTTAAAAACTATTATCTATTTAAATTTTATAAAATATGAATATTTATTAAAATAATTTTATTTGAATGTATTAAGTTTTTAAAATAAAAAATACTAATTTAATAATAATAATAATAATAATATTTAATACTATTTATAATATATTTATACTATAAAATAGTTACTTTTTTACTATTAAAAAATACATATACATTAAACAATATTATCAATTTTATTACAAAATTTACATAATATTCCATTAAGTATTTAGAATATTTTATATTAATTTAATAATAATATTTTGTATTAAAATTTTTATATTAATTAATATTCATAAATTTAATTCAATTAATTTTATTAATTACATAAAAATCTAAAATATTTAAAAAAATAAAAAAATTTGATTGTTTAAATCGGTTTAAAATATATTTAAATTTTAAATAAAAATATATTAAATTATTATATGATGAATTAAAATTTTCAAAATACTAAAAATATTAAAATGTTATAAAAAATGAATAAAAAAATTTAATAATTAAAATTAATTAATATGATTTTTATAATTATTTAAAAATATTAATATTAAAAAATATTTAAAATATTATAAAAAATTATGATTGTAACGTACCAAAATTATACCTATTTTGCTATTATAATAGAATAAAAATCTACTAATACATTATTAATAATTTCAAAAACATCATATAACAAGAAACGTCTAAATACATAAAATTTCACTTCAAAATAAAGTCTTTACAAAAGTTTCGTGAAATTATTCATCAGCATATAATTAATTCTCCTTTAGGCAAAAATTGAAACTATTGTTTAGCTTTCACTTGCATTACTATCTGTTCCCGTGTCAAGACACGATTATTGCACTATCAACAAAATCACAAAGCTAATGTAAACAATAAGATAAATCATACGGAATTCATAACATCATTCAAATATAAGTATTAAATTTCATACAAGTGTAAGGGTCTACCAAAGACTTTACACATTTCAAACACATTCACAATCAAGACTGACGCCTTCTGGAAGACTGTATGGATCTCGGATATTTAAAACTAGCACCTGATGTATAAACATGGACCACGGGTCTTATACCGACCGACTAATTAAGTCTTTTTCACCTCAGCGTCATCCATGTATCAAAAACAGGACCTCGGGTCTTATCACGACCGACTAACTGAGTCTTTTTCACCTCAGCGCCATCCATGTATCAAAAACAGGACCTCGGGTCTTATCACAACCGATTAATTGAGTCTTTTTCACCTCAGCGTCATCCATGTATCAAAAACAGGACCTCGAGTCTTATCACAACCGACTAACAGAGTCTTTTTCACCTCAGCGTCATCCATGTATCAAAAACAGGACCTCAAGTCTTGTCACGACCAACTAACTAAGTCTTTTTCACCTCAGCGTCATCCATGTATCAAAAACAGGACCTCGGGTCTTATCACGACCGACTAACTGAGTCTTTTTCACCTCAGCGCCATCCCCTCACTACTCATAACCAACACCACATCAAGGTAGTTCCATCTAGTTATCTTTTCAGAGCAACTGATGGAATCTCCATCGACCTCTCACCACATGTGGTCTTAGTCTATATGATTTTGATCCACATTGAAGTTTGGATACCTTATGACATATCCCTAGATCTATACACACTAAACTACCACATTTCATTCACATCATAATAAACTTATCCTCAATATGAACTACATGGCCTCATGCCCATTTCATGCTCATCATTTTATATTCACAAATCACTAATCATCATTCACAACATCACATCACTAATCTCATTTCACAATCTAATTCCAATCACAATACATCATCAAATCACACATCACATAACTAAATAATTTAATTATATAACAAATATCTTATAACATTTTATCACATTTCACACATATATACTCTTTTAACACAAATTAGAAGATGAATGATTATCCAAAATTAATAAACTTTCGCTCAAGTAAAAATATTTTTGAAAACGTTTCGCTCATCTTCACATCATGACCTTTAATCACTCAAAAATTCATATCTTATGTTTTACACATTATTTTTATGTGAAATAAAAGCCATTGATTAGCTAACATCTAGTGCTAAAACTTTTATGAAGAAAACTTTCCCAAATTCGTAACCAAAACATCCCAAAATGGGTTCGTAATTTCGAAACGAATACTTTTCCTGACAGCTTGACCTTTAATTACGAAAAAAATCGTATCTTGAGTTATAATTATCATTTTTAGGTGAAATAAAAGGCAGAAGTTAGATAACATCTAGACTACAACTTTCATGAAGAACACGTTTTGAAATTCGAAATAAAATCAAGTCAAAATAGGGTGGCAATCTCAGGGTGAAACCCAAATCACACTTTCAAATATAATAATCAATATAATTCTCATAAATATCACATAATAACACACCAACACATATATTAATCCAATAAATCATGAATAATTTTTTTTAATTAGCTTCCCTTACCTTTAAAAGATCTCAAAACGCAATTCTATTCGGAGAGAATTAATCTACTTTTCACGCTTTTTCCCCAGTATTCTCGGATTTTCAAAAAGATAAAAATTGAAGAAGAATTATTGGAAAGAATTGGGAGAAATTTGAGAGAAGGAAAATTAGGGTTTTCTAAAAATAAGAGGGAAAAATGAGAGGATTAAGGTTAAATAAACTATTTATAATCTCTTCTCTTTGTAAGTAATTGAGTTTAGGGTTTACTCAAAATTGAGCTCTCACAATGATAATATTTTAATAATTAAAAATAATACAATTATAATTATTAATTTTATCTTAATTATTTTTACTTTCAATGTTTTTATAATATTATAAATGTTTAATTTTTTAATAAAATATTTATATAAGTTTTAAAAATATAAAATTTAAATTTAATTATTTATTATCAACTATTCATTGTTCAAATAAAATATTTGAAATTTGAAAAGATTAAAGTTTGATAAAAAATTTGTAAAAGTTTAAATAATTAACATTACTAGATAGTTTGATTATTATTTTTAATTTTTTATCAATTATATATATATATATATATTAAATGTGAATAGTTAGGTAAATCATCTATGAATTTGGATGAGTTAGTAATTTACTTATGGATTTTAACTAGTAGATAATTTATAAGTAAATTACTTGTGGAAAAAATATATATAGAGATTTACTTATGTCAATATAAGAAATCCATAAGTAAATTTGAATTAACATTATCTACAAATTTTATTGTAGCAAATTCTTTTATAATACTTATACAATGTTTCAAACTCTCATTTATTTGAATGAGTATGTATTTTTTTATACTTTTGTATTTTATTTGTCGGTTGAACAATATGAAAATATGTCATTTAACAATTTAAGTAATTCAAAAAATAATATTTATCAATCTTAATATTATTGATAAACGTGTAAAAATTGTATATCTGACTTCTTTGTGTCGATTTTCATCATTTATAATACATATGTGCTTGTTAAAAAATTCTTATTCTACTTCACAAATGATGTCCTCTAATTAATAATATAAATGCATATAAAAATCTTAAAATTAACTAAATAACATATTTAAACTTACAAATATTATTTTTACACATAACTAACTTTCAAATTAATAATATTCTTTATTTTAAGTTCTAAGGATTCCTAAAATTTAAAAATAAAAATTATATTAAAAATTTTGAATATTTATAAACAAATGATTAAAATATAGTTAAGTTATGAGGGTTGCATGCGAAAAGGTTGATATGAGTAGGCTACTACGAGGGTCTGTTGGAAGGGTTGTTGCAATGTTGCGGGAGGAAAGGAGGAGAGGAAAAGTAATTAAGCAGTTATATTATTTCCTCGTGCCCCAATTAATTAAATACTTTTCTAATACATGTAGAAAGAGGAAACTACGTCGGTTATATTCAAAAATCAATATTATTTTCTCTTTTTATATTCTCATTATTCTACATCACTTATATTATTTTTTACAAATTTCATTCTATTAATATTAATATTAATATTATTATTATTAATATTATTATTATATAATAGGAATATATAACAATTAAGAGTAAGAAAGATGATATAAAAAATAAATCAAGGACCAAATCTAAAACACCTTGTATATATTATATCATAAGACCAAAAATTTTATTAAACAAAATTTTACCATCATTGCAGTTATTTGTTATTTGTAAAGAAGAAATAGAAAATAAAATAGTTATTTGTTTTAAATATTATAAATAAGTAATATAATTATGACTGAAAATATAAAATAATAGAAAATGATAGTTCGTACAAAATATCAATTTTAATATATAAAAAAAATAAATTTTATAAAATCAAATATTTACAATCATATATCAAAATTTATTAGTTTATAATAATAAATAATTTATGTTATTATTAAAATAAAAGATAATTTCTATTATTATTAAAATAATGAATAATTTTTATTATTATTAGAATAATGAATAATTTTTATTATTATTAATTTGTTTCTTTATTTATTAATTTGTTAATTAATTTCTTGTATATAATCGTGCTTTCGTAGGTTTATGATACAATAATGAATAATACAAATTATTTTATCTATTCTTTTTTTCTTTTTTACTCATATGGTATTAGAGATATCAATGTTATCATTCCGCATTTGAAACCCTAATCCTCTTCTTTTCATTGATTTTTCTTTTCGCTAAGTTCATTAATGGCGAATTCTACTATTGAAGCAGAACCTTCACCTACATCTTCTTCTTCTATCAAAGAGGAGGATAAATCATTCTCTTAGTAGTGGACTTAAAGCTTAACTCATCCTCATAAAATCGGTTCAATAAGGTGATATTTGCACCACTTTATAAATCCTAATTTGGCCTTATCTCTAGACAATGTGGGATCTCCAACACACCCTCCTCACGTCGAGAGTCCCCAAACTCGACATGAGACTAGAAATTTATAGGTGGTCGGATAGTAGTGGTCTGATATCGGCCTGAGAAAATTTTGAGTGGTCCAATAATGGTGCGAGAATTTTGTTAGAATAGGCTCTGATACCATATTAGTAGTGGACTTAAAGCCTAACTCATCATCATAAAACGTCTCAATGAGGTGAGGTTTGCACTACTTTATAAACCCTAATTTGGTCTTATCTCTTGATGATGTGGGATCTCCAACATGTGTTGTAAAGCCTTTTTATTTGAAGTGATAAACCTTATTTGGATAAAGTGAATATTTTATATATTCAGACGTTTTATGTTTTATGATGTTTTGAGAATGAGAATTATTAATAATGTATTGGTAGATTTTTATTTCATTATAAAAGCAAAATAGGTATATTTTTAGTTCATTACAATAATGGTATCAGAGCATAAGTTCCTATGATAAATTGTACACCCTTAAAGTGACCTAGGGTATTGGGTTTACCTTGTTGGATGAGTATTTTAAAGAAGAAAATAAACTTGATAAAGTACTGAGGGTGCACACTCAAGACTTGGTCAAAGATTATTTTTCTCTTATAATGTTTGAATTCTTATTGCTTATTGAAAATATTGTTTTTCTTTCATGGTAGAAAGCTTAGAGTGTTGTTTGATTATGGAGTGACACACTTGGTTGTGTCAAGTGCTTAGGTTGATGTGATGGGTTTGCCTGTTATGTTTGCTTACCATATATTTTTATGTGTACTTTTGAGTGTTTGTGGAGTATTTTATGGTATGATAAGTGTTTTGTGTTGTTGACTTAATTCTTTTGTCTCTTAATTAACTTGATATTATTTTGGTATGGACTAGTTATCTTTCAACCATGTCTTATTGAATTGTACAAATAAAATTGTCGTATTTGGTGAAGGTATTATGCAATACCTTAACTATGCTTCTACTTGGGAGTTGGAAGATGAGATGAGAGCATCGAATCCCTTTCTCTTTTATTATGAGTATAATTTTTTAGGACGAAAATTCTTATTGTTGGGGAGATTGTAAAAGTAAGATATTATCCTTTTCTCTTTGATGGTGATTATAATTTTCGAGAACGAAAATTCTTGTTGTTAGAGAGATTGTGAGGACCCGATTTTGAGTAAACCCTAAGCCCACTTACTTAAAAAAGGGAGAGATTATAAATAGCCTATTTAACACTAATTCTCTTATTTCCCATTATTTCTAGAAAACCCTAATTTTTTTTCTCTCAATTCGTTTCAAGAATTCTCCTTCAATTCTTATCTCTTTGAAAATCCGAGAACACCGAGGAAAAGAGTGTGAAGAGTAGATTAATTCTATCCAAATAAAATTTAGTTTTGAGATCCTTTAAAGGTAAGGGAAGTTAATTAAGTAAAATTAATTATGATTGATTGAATGATTATATGTATTATTAATGTGTTATTATGTGAAATTGATGAAAATTATATTTATTATTATATGTGAAAGTGTGATTTGGATTTTGCTATGAAATTGTGATCCTATTTCAGCTTGATTTTATTTCGAATTTCGAAAAGTGTTCTTATGAAAGTTGTAGGTCTAGATGTTGTCTAACTCCTGGATTTATTTAATGTAAAAAAGATATGTATAATTCAAGATACGATTTTTTTCGTAATTAGAGGTCAAGATGTCAGGAAATTATTCGCTTTGAAATTATGAACCCCTTTTGGGATGTTTTGGTTACGAATTTGGGAAAGTTTTCTTCATAAAAGTTTTAGCCCTAGATGTTAGCTAATCAATGGTTTTTATTTCACATAAAAATAATGTGCAAAATATAAGATATGAATTTTTGAATGATTAAAGGTCATGTTGTGAGGATGAGCAAAATGTTTTTGAAACTATTTTTGCTTGAACGAAAGTTTATTACTTTTGGATAATTATTCATGTTCTAATTTGTATTAAAATAGTATATATGTGAAATATGATAAAATTTTATAAGATATTTGTTGTATAATTAAACTATTGAGTTATGTGATGTGTGAATTGGTGATGTATTGTGATTGGAATTGGATTGGTGATAATGATGTGAATTTTTTTTGTGAGTTGTGATTGAGGTCACAAGGATTTGTGATGATAGTAGTGCCAATGAGATTGAGATGGCAATGGAGCCAATGAATTCGTGATGGCAGTTGTGCCAATAAAATTTAGATGGCAATGGTGCCAATGAGATTTAGATGACAGTGGTGCCAATGAGATTTAGATGACAATGCTGTCAATGAGATGAGATGGTTGTGTGTCTTAGATGGAAGTGTGTCTATGAGATTGTTATGAATTGTGAATTGGATTGTGTTGTTATGTGTGAACCAGATAGTTATCATGGGTACCATTTGGTGTAGCTTTAGTGTACATATGGAATTCTAAATGTCTTTGACGGAGGTAACCATACTTCAATGGTATTCTAGTCACATAGACAGGGGTACCATGTGGTGGAGGTCGATGGAGGTTTTGACTGCACTTATCATTGGGTGGGAGGAGCCATCAATTCTTTGACAGGTGTGTGTGGGAATCACCCTAACATGCGGTTACTAGAATGGTGATAGGTGTGTAATCTTGAAGTGAAAAAGACTCTAAAGGGATTGCAATCCTGAGGTGAAAAAGACTCTGAAGGGATTGCAATCCTAAGGTGAAGAAGACTCTAAAGGGGTTGTGTTTATGGTCTGGTAACTGTATGTCAAGTGTTAGCCTCTGAGATTAAGGACTCCATATAATTTTTCGGAAGAGTCTGTCTAGAATATTAGGTGTATGTGAATGAGTGAGTGAGATGGATGTATGTGATTAGGTATGACTATATTTTTTTGAATACCGGAATGTGTTTAGATATATGATTGTGAGGATGAATTTATGAGTTATATATATTTTGATTGGTCTTGTTTACATTAACTTATCCTTTCTGTTTGTGTTTGTGGTTTTGTTGATATTGCGATGATGGTGTCGTTAGACGGGAGCAGATAACAATGTAGGTGAAAGTTAAATAGTAGCTTCAAGTTTTGTTTAAAGGAAATATAGTTTTGTGCTGATGAATCATTCTACGACTTTCAATTTATTACAAGTTTTGTAAAGAGTTTTTATTTGAAATGATAAACCTTATTTGGATAAAGTGAATATTTTATGTATTCAGACTTTTCATGTTTTATGATGTTTTGGGAATTATTAATAATGTATTAGTAGATTTTTATTCCATTATAGAAACAAAATAGATATATTTTTGGTTCGTTACACACATGGTACCACATATCAAGGCAACCTCAACCAATTGTCCATTCTAAGTTTCATTCCTTAGGAAAAAATGGCAAAGCATCCATTAATTTTTTACCACATGACATCTTCATTTATGTGACATAGAATGTCATTAAAGTTTGAATATCTCAATCAATACACATTCATATATCTATACACACTAATTACCAAACTTTACAACATCCTTAGGATAACTGAAATCTAAACATCCTCTCAATAAGGTACACATCGGCTTCATTGCCAACTTAATTTCATCAAACGACATCTATAATCTATTAAACCCCACATTCATACTCTTTTCTTATTACAAACTCAGTTATTTTTAAGCAAGATGTGCATCTGTAGGACACATCCTTTATACAAGTTTTAATTTATAACCATGAATATCCCTTTTTAATCAAAGCAACTTTTACTAAAGTAGGGCAAGTAATTTAATAATTCATTTACTAAAACACTGTTGGATGACTGAAATAAACAACTTAAAAGTGTATGAAATATACTTTAGGTTGAAGTGGTATGGTCTAGGGGTGTTCGCGGTGCGGTTTGGTTCGGTTTTTCGCTAAAATTTATCCGAATCAAATATAAAAATTATTTGCGGTTCGGTTTGGTTCGGTTTGAAATAAAAAAAAATCCGAACCAAACCAAACCAATTTTAGCAGTTTGGTTTGAATCGATTTTTGCGGTTTTTTTTTTTAATTTTTAATTTTATTTTTTTTATTAATAATTGACTATTTTTATTTTTTTAAATAATAAACTAATAAAATTATATCATTGACTAGATTTCATATTGTTAGATAAAGGATTGAAAACCAAAAATGATAATATTACTATTTAATTTTTTGCACACTTTTGCTCAATTATATTTTATAATTATTTTTTATATTTTTAGTACCAATTTTTATCAATATATTTATCATTACCGATTAAAAAAAAATGGAATAGAAGAAATATATCTTTTTAACCATCAAATCATATATTGTTTTAATTTAATACCAACAAAATAACAATATAACATTTGACCAAACCACTAACAAAAATACACAAAAAAAATCCAAGTAGATCAATTGTCAAATGTCAATAATTACAACATGTAAAAAATAAAACATGGTTAGTTAAATTCAAATTGCAACATTTCTTGACACTTTTTATAAGAAAAAAACATAACTTGTCAAGAAATCATCATACCATATAGTGGTAGGATTGGATCAATTTCTAGTAAGGAACCCTGGAACCCTAAGATGCGTCTAACAAGATGAAAGTTGTAATAGACAACGACAGTACGTTAGGTCTTCTTTGCAAAATAAAATTAAAAATAAATATAATATTATTTGATAATTGCGGTTCGGTTCGGTTCGGTTTTGAAATGTCAAACTGCAAACCGAACCAAACTGCGCGGTTCTGAAAAAAAAATCCAAAATGATCCAAAAACTTGCGATTTTAATCGGTTTGCGGTTTTTTGGATCGGTTTTCAGTTTTTTCTTTGGATCGGTTCAGTTCTGAACACCCCTAGTATAGTCTATTTGACTACATAGAAATGGGGTGTTATTTTGGAATGAAAAGATGACTACAGAAGAGATTTTTTGTCTAATTCAAATTAAAATTTGGTTGTGGATCATTAATAGAGTAAACAATAATTTTAGAACTTTTGCTCAATGGTGTATAAATCATCTATCATATGTAGGGTAGGTTAAATCATTGAATAGTAATGGGAGGGATAATTATCTTATTAATTGTTTAATTTTCAATATACCTGTAACACCCTTAATTTTTTGAGGTGTATTTTATTTTGTGTGATATTTGGAATTGATAGAAATTATTTTTATTATAATTATTATTATTTTTAAAAGGAAAATAAATATTAATATAATTATTTTAAAAAAAATTATTAAAATAATAAAAATCAAAACTTCACTGCCTCAGTTATTATATTTATGAAGTACCGCCATTTAGTTTTCTTCTTCATGTTTCTTCCTTTAACGCGAAGCAATTCTCCTTCTCTTCTCTCAGTACACAGTAGCTCCATCTTCTTCTTCCTCTTATTTTCAAAATTTCCATTTCAAAATCTTGCCTTGATTCTCCGTTTCTTCTCAATTTGAGGTAATCTAACTCAAATCCAAGCTTCTAATTCCATTTCTACCGATTAAAATCTTAGATTAACTGTAAGATTTCATTGATTTTTGAAGGTTTGAGATAAAAATCAAAATTTCTCTATTTTTGGATTTTTGAAGAATTTCAAGATAAGGGGAGTTTATTTCTTATTATAATCCGTAATGTATGATGTTCTGTGGTTTGATTGTTGCTTGGATGTGTTTAATTTGGAAAATGGATGTTAAAATCACTGGAACCTGAGACCATTTTTGCGACACTGGAGTGAATTCGCTCAGCGCGGGCGAAATCCGCTTAGCGCAGAAAAATCCGCTCAGCGAACCTAAAAAAAAAAATTACTATTTGCACCTCCCTATTTTCTATTTTTACTATTCACACCCCCTGTTTTTACTATTTGCACTCTTGTTTGATATTGTGCTGTATTTTGTTATTTGCACCCCAATATGATTGTCTTTTGTGATTGAGTGATATTTGGATCTGATAAGTTGGAAAAATTTATCGCCTGGAAAGTAGAAAAGTTGTGAGATTTGGACAGTAAGATCCTTTCAAGTTGAATTCCGTGTGGATTAGTCACAGAGATACACTGGGGTGTAGTTTAGGAAGGTTCATTAACCTGGGGGAACTGAAGGGTGGTGAAGTGGCTCAGCCATCGATGTGCACGATGCGCTTGGGGACTGTCACAGGCCTCGCACTTCGTTCTCGACTGAATCGCTGACTATGCTTTCTGCCAAACGGGCTCGTGCGCACACATTGTATCCATGGGGCGTATTGCCAACCGGCGACTATCCACACCGGCGTAAGGCCAATGTCACCTGGGTGGTGGGGTTAGCAGCGTTATTTTGGGATCCCAAGGGTACCTAGAGTACTGAAACTAATGTGATCACAGTTTGAATGGTGATGTGAGTGAGACATATGACTGACGTACGTGATAAGGAAATATGAGGGAATTTAAATAATAATGTTGTAAAAAGATTAAAAGAACTTGTTTGACGATGTTGAAAATTGATAGTTAAAGAATTTTATTAAGATGTAATACTTAATTATATTAATCATTTTCTCTGATTAAATATTCATTTTTGTGATTATTAAACATAAATATCTTAAATTTTGTTGGAAGATTATGGTGAGGAAGAAACTCACCCTTACAACCAATTTTTCAGGAAATTACGTAGGAAGATTCGTGAGACACTCATCTCTTAGATGAGAATTTGATTGGTAGGACAAATCTTGCTTCTTCTTGTTGATGGGGAACCTACTCTGAGTATAGGGATTTATATCATTATATATGTATGAATAAAAAATTTTATACTCTAACCTGATGGTATGTTTGTTAAATAACAAGAATAATTGTGATTATTCTGTGATTTTGAAAGATAGGTTCCTTAACCATAATATTATTTTGTAATGTTTAAATATTACTATAAATAGTATCTTTCTCAGAAATAATCAAGTTATTATAGAAATGATATGAATTTATCTTATTTTCTTGAAAGGAATAAACAAAATATTTAGTTTTTAGTCATAATATGATTTCATACCATATAATTATTTTATGAATAATGCTCAACTTATTTATGAAATTTATTATTTATTCATAAATTTATTGTTTATGGATTTAAATTAGTATTTATCAATTATATTCAAGTTGAGTTACATAATTATAAAACATTTCTTTTTGTTAAATAAATATTTTTCATCTATTTTATTTTAAGTTAACCATTGACTATGAGAAAAAAAAATCTTAAAATATTATTTACTTATTTCATTATTTAAAGAAAATTATAATGTTAAGAATAATGATTTGAGGCGTTATAATACCTTT
Organism: Macrotyloma uniflorum; assembly: GCA_016859785.1. NCBI lineage: Eukaryota > Viridiplantae > Streptophyta > Magnoliopsida > Fabales > Fabaceae > Macrotyloma > Macrotyloma uniflorum. Next base: position 208,831 of record BDMB01000063.1, on the reverse strand, counting down.
GCACACTTCTGTACTATGTATTTTGCAATTTTTTTGGGTACTTCTAATACCAATTTTATTAATATATTTATCTTTGCCTATAAAAAAAACTAAAGTTGAAAGTTCTCACTCAAGTGAAAAAGAAGTAATGAACAACTCAATTTATCGCCAAGACTTGTTGCTTAAGTCACCCATTCTTACTCAAACGATAATCTCGCTCAAGTTAATAATTTTCTCTTGGACAAAACTGAAGTAGTGAGTAAGCTATCTTCTCCCAGTCTTCGTCGCTCAAGCGATAAAATTTTTACTTAGACAAAAAAAAATGCTAAGAGAAAACTAGTCACCTCTAAAAACTCTCTTGCTTAATGTGACAAGAGCTCGCTTAGCAAACACTAAAACATCCCAAAGAAAAAAAAAATTCAGTTCAAAAAATCTAACATACTTCCATTCAGTTCAACACAACCATTTAAAGTAAATAATTGACATGGCAACATAAAAGTTAAAATGTTAGAGCTAAGATTCAACTCTTATTACCTCAAGTAATATCTTTGAAATGCTTAAAAAAAAGCAACTTCAACTTAAAATTTTCCTAAGAAACATGAGGATAAAAACTCATAAGGATAATGGAAGAGTTGGGAAAATAAAAGTAAAGTTTGAAACTTAGGAAGTAAAGAGACTAACTAGAAATGAAATAAGAGAAAAGATTGGGGATAAAAGAAGTGAAACTAAACTCTTTTCTCCTACTCAAATAGCCATGGGATACTTGAATGAGATAGAAAACTGAATATAAGTTTAAGTAGTATGAGGGAGGCTTGTATTAAAAGATAAGTTTTGGAAAAAAAATTATCAAAATTTTCCTCCACTCAAACTGTGCTAAATGGACAAATTTAGTGATAACAAGAATAAAAAATTTTACTATTAACATTTTTGAAAATACACCATTGTTGTGGTAGTTTTAAAATAAGAAGTAAAAGTGTGAAATTGATAAAAACTTGAATAAGAACTACATTAACTTTATTAACTTTAGGGTATTAGACTTAATTCAAAATAAACAAGATTTGATTATAAGAACTTAAAATAAATATAAAATTTGAACAAATACAATAATTTTTATATTTTTAAATTTAGATTGTATAAAAATATACAAATGAATAACTATACTCCAATCCATCAAATCAAGTCCTAAGTATATCTTATTGAATCATAATCTCTTACTAACTTAATAGGATAAACATATATTAAGTTCAAGGATCTAAAGATGATTAATAAGTCTTTTTTCATTCTCAGACAAATAAGTTATTGAGTTTCTTAAAAGATTTTTCAATCTCTTAAAAGTTCAACTAAATTATGGTTTATTAAACTACAAAAATAAAAATTTACAAAGATAAAATAACAATGAAAAAGAGAAATATAGAATTATATATAAATATAATAAAAATATACACGAGTGTTTGAAAATTACATCTAACTCCAAAAAAGGAGAATTTAGCAACTCATGAAATTGAATAGCATGGAAGCAAAACAAAAAGATGAAGAAGGAGTGGTCCAAGTGGAAATGGAAGTCATGAAAGAAGTTCTTCAAGGGATGGGTGCCCTAATTTTCTTCTCAATCCCAAATCTCTTTTCTCCCTCCAAAATTGTTTTTTATCTTTAATAAAGCCACACTTTAATAATCATAAATAAAATCCCTTGTTAGGAATATATAAAAAGTAATTATCAGTGTTTAATTTACTTTCAAAACCAGTTTTACTAAGTGAGGATTGAAAACATTTTGTTATCTTCTCTATTTATGAATGACTCGACTCTAATTGAGTAAGACTTGATCCTTTATCTATCTATGAATAATTCAACTCTAATTGAGTAAGACTTAATTCTTTAGAAATTTTGTTCGGTGATCTAGTTTTACTTTAAGTAAAAAAAAGTTGGATAAATGAGAAATCTTTATGGTTAAATTAAAATTTATGTTGATTAAGGTAATTTTGTTTTTTTATATTTTTATATTTTCTATATATATATATATGGTAAAGGAGAGACTTAGTATATAAATATTTTTGTTTGTTTTATTTTTAGATTTCTTGTTCTTTATTCTTTTAATTTTTTTTCTTCACCAGATTTTACAGAAAAGAAATAAAAATATTAAATGTATCAATAAAAAATATAATTAATTACTCTTTTCTTATAATTATAAAAACTAATAGGAAACTAAAAAAAGTAATATTAAAAATTATTTAAATAAAATAAAATAAATGATAATTATAATTAATAAATTAAACATAAATAAAAATTCTAAATTTAAGAATAATATGAATAAAAATCTCATTTAATTTTTTCTTCAAATTATAATAAAAAAACCATGTGTTAGTTAGCATTCAAGTTTCCTCTTATTTCTTTACAAATAAAAAGAAACAAACCAACACAATCAACATAAATATCCGTCTTCACTTCTACACTATCATAAAACTTTAGATCCACATAAAGTATAAATAAAACAGAAATGTAATAAGCAAATTTTCTTTTAAAAAATACATGATAAGACTAAACTTAACAAGGAATAATTATTTCTATAATAAAAAAAATTCTAGAATTTTTTTTTTTTGACAATGTATAAAAAATTTAAAATATTATAAAAATTTTATAGAAAAATGAATTTAATTATCATGAATAGTCTTATACTTATATTTTATTGATTTATTTAAAAAAATGATTTTTAAACACTTGTATCTAATAAAATTATATTAATCTATAATTTACGTGTATATATATATATAAATATTTATATAACATTTAAAATATATAATAAAAATTATAATAATATAAAATTATAAATTTAACATATTATTTACTATATAAAATTGAAAAACATCTATAAATTAAAAAAAAAAGTTTATACATATGGAAAAGAAAGAAAAAGAGAGGAGACACACGTAAACCCACGAATGGAGGTCTTTTTATTATACATTTTTTTCATAGCTGTTTTGTTATCTGTTTTTCTCACTACCTTTCCGTTTGTTTTTTTTCTCTCTCCTCTGATCTCTCTCCTCTTTTTCCGGCTATTTTCCCGTGGGTTTCCCTCCTAAACCCTAAACTCTCATTCCCTAATTCTATCCACCTTAAATCATCAATTCTAAATATTCAGTATATTTTTTTAATTAATTAATGTTAATAAATTCCATATTATTTTCTCACTATTTGTATCATTATTTCATTTGTGATTATCATGAATACTAATCTTTGTCCTTAATTTGTAACTTAACCCGTGAATTTTGGTTTTTAATATTTTCGTGGGTTTCAATCAAAGTTAGAAAAAAGGAAAAATTTTGAAACATGTTTTTTTGTTTTTAATTTTTCAATATTTCTATCTTGCCCAACGTTTCCCTAGTTGTCGTTGTGTTTTTTTCGGTGTTTTTGTTTCGAGGGAAAACCGCGGAGAAGGGGAAAGATTTGGAGGCAAGTTTTGTTTTGGGGTGGTTGCGATTTGGATTGTTTGGCTAAGATATGGGGACACTTGTAACCTCAGCTGTGAAAAAAAACTGATTTTTATCTTTTTGTTTCAAAAAAAATTGTTTTGTTTTGGTTCTTGATGGTGGAAGAAGGGTGTGATGATTGAATTTAAGGGTGAATCTGAAGAATCCGTGGTGACCCTTTTGTTGTTGTGTCTGTGGATAGCTGTTATTTTCATCTCTTTGGTTTTGGGGATGAGTAAGAATGATGGCCAGAAACAACAGCGCCTTCTTCATGGAGGTGTTGCTGCTGATAGTGATGGCAAAACCAACAGCAATAATAACAGCAATGGCTTTATTCCCAGCTCCCTTCGTACTCTCTCTGGTTACCTGAAGATTGTTTCATCAGGTGCTTCTACCGTTGCTCGGTCAGCTGCTGCCACTTTTGCATCATCGATTGTGGATAAGCATGGTGATCCTGACCGTGATCGGGTATGTATGAGTGGGCTATAACTTGTGGAACTAGAAAATAGTAACTTGCTTGCTCATCATGTTTATCTAGTTTATGAATTGCAGCTTGCTTGTATTGATGACTTGTGATATTTGTCGATTGTAATTAGATTAATTTTGCTTTTATTTCTGAGGTAAATGCTGATTCAATCTTATCCAATTAGATTAGGTTTTTCTTAACATGAGATAATAGTTTATGCAATTCAAGTTCAGGGGTAGTTGTTGTAACTCTGTTAGTTCTGGGAGTATTGCATGTCATGTGCATGGTGCACATTGAAGGGTAGAGTTTGAAGTTAAATATGGGAGAATTAACGGTTTAGATAATTTAAAATACAAGCACCTGAATGTGGTAATAGACTCTCTTGATTTTCTCGTTGGTGTTTACCATTTGAGTTTTACTCTTTGAAGTGCAAACCTGCACCGTAGAGAATACGTATCCGTACTCTAGATATGATGAGTGATGACTATAATTATTTTTCAGTTCCTTTAGTAAATTATGTGCTTGAATATTTTGCATTCAAGTTTTCACATATGGAAGTGGGGTGCATATTCTTTTAATAAATTAAATTGACGATATATATGTGCAATTTCTCATGGCAATGAGGATGTCATCATTTATCCCAGTAGGTCAGCAGGAGTGCCAATATTAGGGTGTATGGCCTCTCATGCTTACAATGTTCATTCCATAGCAACCCCTTGACAAACAAAATGTTTTAAAAGATAAAATTTAGAATAGGTTCTATTAAGGAAAAAGTACAAGTGTATTTTTTGCAAATTGGATATGTACATGTGTCTTGAAAACTTACATACAAGACACTTCAGTGGTTGTTAATTTCTGTTTTCTAATAAATAACCTGATAAATCCCTTTGTCATTTGTGTTTAATGGTTTGTTATGGGAGGGTATAGTCATTTCTGTTGATATTTTATTCATTTTTTATTGATATTTGTTCATATTCAGGATTGATCCATGTGTTAAGAAGGGATATGCATTTTTGTCAGATATGATTGTGTATGCTAATATTAATGGCTAAATACTTGTTGACGGATTTTTGTTGTTTCTTGTCTGTCTGTTGAGAGTTGTTACCAAAGTATCCTTTTTCCAGTTGTACGGCTTACTCATTTGTATGATCCAGCATGGTCCCCATTTAATAGGGTTTTGAGAAATTTGAATATCAAACATAGCTAACCAAATTTAGTGCAACTTGTAATGAATATCTATTAATTGTCAAACTGAGCTCTATTCTATAGTAAATGTTATGTTTTAATGTTTATTGGCAGCATGTTTGGATGACGTTCACCTTCTAAGATGGGTATACATAGGGGAAACCTGATTTGCTAGACAAAATTTATGTTTGGTTGCTGGAGTGCAAAACTGATTTTGCTCCTAACTAAAAGTAAGCCTGACAAGCTAAAAAATATATCTTTCGCATTTGGATGAAATTTTTATGCCAAGTTTTACTACAAACATACTTTTAAGATAAAAGATTTAGAGTTTCAAATTCAGTTCACTTCAAACTCTAATTTAACCAAAATCAAGATAATCTACACCCATCCAAACTTCGTATAAGTAATCAAGGAAGTAAAATTATTGAGAGTGAGTTATCCTTTTCTCTGCTTTAGTGGCTAATTTAGAGGGTGTGCTGCATGCCTTAGGCACAATGATAAGATTGCTGCATTGTGAGTTATGATGTGGAGTTCATGGGTTCAAATCCTGAAAAAATATTTTCCACTTGCAGGGGTAAGGCGTTGTGCATCTAGTCTTGAATCCCAATATGAGAGAGCACCATGCATTAGGTTGCCCTTGCTCTTAGTGGCTAATATCTTTCAGGTTGCACAGTTTTAGAGCTTGTATATTATACATTTATTAAGAATTCATATTCACTATTATTATTAAGGAGCTTTGGGTCTAGGATTTTGATGGGTATATTTCGAAGATTTGAAGTGTAAAGTTGAATGTCACTGGAGGAACCATGTTGTTGGAAGGCTACTCATGTTTGTTGACAACTTAAGCTATAGCCTGGGAGTCATTTATCATTTCCTCTCTAATACTAGGTTTTGGTTTTTTCTTTTCGCTTCATTGCAAAATACAGGTTTTGGTGTCTTATTTTTTTCTACTATTTTTTTGGATGGATTTTGTTAATTTTTAACAGTAATAGAATTTATGGATATCTGTTTGTGACAAAGTGGAATAATTCCGTTTCTTTTACAGATTATACAGTATATATATAATATAGAAAATAGGTTTAGACAGATATTGAACTATTGAAGCTAATCACGTTTTATGAATTTGCTTATGAAGGAGTGGGTTATTATTGGAAAGAGGCATCCAATTGGTATATATATATATATTTTGCTTTTTATAATAGAAGAAATTCATTAAGAGAGAAGAAAATTACAGTGATGGTTGATAAGGGGTTCTCCCTAACAGAAAAGTGAACCAATACGGAGGGAAAAAACAAATGGATCTAAGTTGTACAATCTATTGGCATAAACACCTCTAGAGGGCCATGAGCTATACACCAAACAGAAGTGAAATGCCTGAGAATTATTCTAAATTTTGTGGCAAAGAAACCTCATTAGAGATATGAGCCTGCAATATCAAATTGTATCGTAGTATTGCTGTAAGAGTTTAGCTCCACTGTGTTGTGCATAAACCATCAAATACTGGACATATTGTTTGACTCAACTAAATGTACTGAGCTGTTCTCTGTGTGATGTCCCTGAACATCCATCAAATGCACCCATGAGTTCTAATGTGACAGTTTCTGCAGTCAAAATAAAGCTGGACTTTTTGGTAGTATTATATGATAGATTTAACATTCTTATGTAATTTATTATTCCATCAAATATCCTTATCGTTTTGGAACTATTAGACCTTTTAATCTTTTTCTGTTGTATAAATTATGCTGCCTATTCTTATATTTCATATATTTTTTTCCTTATGTTAAATGGATGTTTGTTTAGGATGTACATATGCTATTTATGGTTTTTTTCTCTGCCCTTTCATGCGTCTGGATCGGATTTCTGTTTACTTCGATACTTAATTAATCATGAAAAATTGATACTTTTTTATTCTTTTTTCTTTCTATTGCATATTTCAATCTGGTGTTAAGACTGAGGTGAAACTTTTCAATTACTTCCAAATATGTATAGGTTATTTGGGCTGGATTTGACACATTAGAGTGCCAGGGTGAAGTCATTCGACAAGTACTTCTTCTAGGCTATTGCTCTGGCTTCCAGGTGTGGAACGTTGATGATTCAAATAATGTCTGTGACCTAGTTTCCAGACGTGATGGTCCTGTTTCTTTTATGCAAATGGTACCAAGTCCAATTGCATCCAAGAGACTGGAGGACAAGTTTGCAGACAAGCGTCCATTGTTGGCAGTATGTATAGATGATTTCTTGGCAGGAGAAGGCAAAAAACAAGATGAGTTGGTTGGCACTTGCGATGGGGGCACTTTAAACCACCATGACCAAGTGAATGGAAACTATCTGCCAACTAGTGTTCAATTTTATTCTATGAGGTCCCAATCATATGTTCATGCACTAAACTTTACATCAGTCGTTTATTCTGTAAGATGTAGTTCTCGAGTAGTAGCGGTTTCTCTGGCTACTCAGGTAATTTTTCTAATATTATATTAAGTTCTTCTAAATTTGTTTTCTCTAATGTTTAATGATATCTTTATTTTGCAGATACAATGTTTTTCTGTCACAACTTTAGCAAGGGAGTATATTTTACTTACCAATCCTGTAATCACAAGTTGTTCTAGTTCTGGAGGCATTGGCTTTGGACCACTTGCAGTGGGTCCTAGATGGCTAGCCTATAGTGGAAGCCCTGCTGTAATAGCCACTTCTGGGCGTGTCAGCCCACAGCATTTGACACCTTCTGCAAGCTTTCCTGGTTTTTCTTCAAATGGGAGCTTGGTTGCACACTATGCCAAAGAGTCTAGCAAGCATCTTGCTGCTGGGATTGTGACCCTTGGAGATATGGGGTATAAGAAATTTTCCAGTTACTGCGCAGAACTTCTCCCAGATAACAGTGGTTCTATACAATCTGTAAATTCTAGCCCAAAAGGAAATGTAATCATTCATGGTCATTCAACAGATGTGGAAAGCATTGGGATGGTAATAATGGTTCTTTATAATAATTTTGCATTCACTTGTAATTCGGAACATATTGTGCTTGATTATCTTTTGTACCCAAATATATATGATAGCATCTTCCCTATCTTAGGCTGTACAGACCTGGTCTTTCCTTACTATTGCCTCAAATTTAGTTGCAAACATAGTTGTCATTCTGCAATAACAGTCTATTACAATTTTGCACTAGCTCAAGAGTTTTAGTTGGATTCTTGCATGTATATTTTGGTCTTGGTTATCCTTCTACAATATGGCTACTGATGCTAGTACTGTTAATATTTTAAATCTACTAGCATAACTTATTCTTCTTCTACAGGTCATTGTAAGAGATATAGTCAGTAAAAATGTCATTGCCCAGTTCCGGGCCCACAAGAGTCCAATTTCAGCTTTATGCTTTGATCCTAGTGGCACCATCTTAGTGACTGCTTCTGTTCAGGGGCATAACTTTAATGTTTATAAGATAATGCCTGGATATGAGAGAGTGTCAGCGTCTAATGCTGGCCCTTCTTATGTTCATCTCTACAGGCTGCAACGTGGCTTGACAAATGCAGTGAGTTGATATTCCTACCCAATCTTTCTTAGGATTAATAAATGTTCATTTTTATTTTCAAAATGCATCTATAAGTAATTGAGACCTTTTACAAATCTGTATTTGAATCTTCAGGTTATTCAAGATATCAGTTTTAGTGTTGATAGCAGGTGGATTATGATTAGTTCTTCAAGGGGCACTAGCCATCTGTTTGCTATAAATCCCCAAGGCGGACCTGTAAATATTTTTTCATGTGACAATAGTTTAACAGAAAAAGATGGTGGATTGAATGCCATGACTAATCAAGCAGTTCGTTGGCCTCATAGTTCAGCTGTAGAAATTTGTAAACAGCAGAGCCTCTGTGCTACTGGTCCTCCGATCACACTTTCTGTTGTAAGCAGAATTAGGAATGGATCTAATGGCTGGAGAAGCACAGTAACTGGTGCTGCAGCAGCTGCAGCTGCAACAACTAGGATGACTTCCATTTCTGGGGCTATTGCTTCCTCTTTCCATAACTTAGGATGCAGAAGTACCTTGTATGTCAATGGGAACTATTCCGAGGAAAAGTATGATCTGTTGGTCTTTTCATCCACATGTTCAATGATACAATATGCTCTGCAGACAGTTAACTGTCAAGATTCAGGTGTTGTTTCTGGATTAACGCCTGGGTATGAGTCTGCCCCCCTGACTGATGCAAGAGTAGTTATTGAGCCTATCAAGAAGTGGAACATAAGTCGGAGACATAGTTGGAGAGAGGGGGAAGAAAATATGGACATTTATGGAGAGCATGGAGTTTCAGACATCAATGAAGTATATTCGGAGGAAGTAAAGGGTAATATCATCAGCCCTAAAATGAAGAATGTATCAGTGAAATTGAATTCCTGCTCAGAGAGAGAGCATCATTTGTATATTTCAGAAGCTGAACTGCAAATGCATGAAGCCAAGACACCATTGTGGGCAAAGACTGAGGTATATTATCTTAAAAATGGAAAATGCATTTCTTTAATGTTTTATTAACATTCTAATGCTTGATAGTTTGACATTTAAACATGTGATTCTGTTGCCAACCAGATATATTTTCATTCAGTGGCTAAAGAGCCTACTTCGATGATGGATGTAGAAACTGCTTCTGGAGGGGAATTTGAGATTGAAAAGATTCCAACTCGTGCGATAGAAGCTAGGTCGAAAGACTTGGTTCCAATTTTTGACTGTATTCAGACTTCAAAATTTCAACAAATAAGGTAAACGAATCTAGTGGCCATTCTTTTAATGTAGAATTAGACATTTATTTAGAAATCTAGAATTCCTTCATATTTACTCAAATTGACTTTAAATACTAATACAATAAATAATATTTTTGAAATGATGACTAATTAATTTACTAATTAGTTATTAGGAAGGCTTTGGATATTGTGCTCTTTATTTTAGGTTGTAATGACATTTTTTCACTTTCAAAGGCTTCTATTTATTTTTGCGTTAACTCTGCATTCAAAGAGACAGTTTATTTATGTACATGAAAAAATATTTTCTTGCAGGACTCCTGCTGTGGGTAATAAGTTAAATGAACAATTTTTGCATCAAAGTTCCAAGTTGTTTGAACAGGGAAGGATTTCACCCAGGAGTCTTTCGGGATCTCCCTGTTGTATGACTAATTATGGTGGAAATATTGCTGAATTTAAAAGTGGGATTGAAGGAAATGAGTGGGATGATGGTATGGTTCCAGGAGAAACAGAGGGTCTTGTAAATAACAACAATAACACCCTTAAACCAAATACTAGGCCAGAGACTGTAAATAATAGAAGAGAGCTCATGAACATGGATGTTCATCACACGCATGTAAATAGTGACAGAAAAGGCCTGAAACTGGAGAATCACCATGAAGAAAAAGGAGAGGAATTTGATTGAAGGTAGTAGTAATATTTTAATTTCTGGTATAGATTTTGTCAAACGATTAGTTTCTTGACATAATTAAATTGATTTACTAAATCGATCATATATGTGTGATACATTACTGAACAGTAATGTGATTGTTTACATATGTAATTGAGCTATGGTTGCAAATAATTGAATATGATTTTCTTTGTTTCATAGGTATGAAATCTTCTTTCATTTCGCACTGGAGGGCTTTGTTAACTTTGTTAATTATGGTTGAAGAGGTAGAGAAGTTTGAGTTGTAAGTGCTTGACTGCTATACCCAAATGGATTCCTCAGTTGACTCTGTAAATAACAGACAAATTCATGTCATAAATAATTAGCATTGATGGATTTAGTTCTTCTAAAGTGAAAAGATGCGTAGAGAAGGTCAAGATGCATCCATATTCAATCGCCTTACACGTTTACTAAGGATTCAAAATCAGTTGTCATGTTCATTGTAAATAATATCACCACCTTGTATCTTATCTTCTACCTTTCATTCTATTTAATCAAATTGTTATTTTTGAACAAAACATTGTGTACATTGTCTTCCTTTCTTTTTCACTTTCTTTAACTCTTTCCATGCTACCAAACTTATTGTTAAGTCTCTGTTTGCTTCTAGGGAGGGGAGGTAGAGGAGACATGTCCACAGATATAGTGTTTGCATCCTTTTTTGTCTACACGTAGAAAACACCAAATTTGAAGATATAAAGGGCTTAATTCAATTGATAGTGTTTGCATCCCCAGTCCAGAAATCGTAAAATCTAAAATTATAAAGGGCGTTTTTTCTTATTCAATGGATTCACCAATTTTAAACCAGTTCATCTGAAGGCATGTTCTTTGGTTCGAATAGATCTAATACTAAATTGATTCATCAATTTTTCAGTTGAATCGATTGATCCATTCTAGATTTCAAAACAAGTGTTTACAATGAATAGGAGTTTAATTAAATTTTGATAAAATATATAGAAAGAGTCTAGTCTGAAAAATTATATGTAAAAGTTAACAATGTTTATGACAAAAACTTAGTAGCTATTCCAATATAAGTATCCTTTAATTAAGGTTGGTGTGTTTGGCACTCATAACAATTGACTTTGGGGTTAGACCCTCTAAGGTTTTATGTGTGCAACAATGATTAGGTTCACTTTGGTTTCTCCAAGGGTGATGATTGTGGATTAAACCTTCCTGTGATATTTTGAACTTCTTGCCATTGAAAAAAGAGGAAGTACCTCACTACCAACCTTCAATGGAAGTTATTCAATTGTCCAAATAGGAAGATATACTACCCTCCATCCTTTGAGTTATAAAGAACAAAGAAACCAATGTTAAGGTTTAGGTATTAAAACAAAAATCTCAACAAGATTATGTATTAAAATATATGATTCTTTATAAATTTTTTTTTTATCATTCAATTTAATTATAAACATGGTTTGTGTTTCTTGTAGGTCAAATGGGGTCTCTCCAAACTTATAGGAAGTTTTCTCTTTACAAAATTGATGAACCCAAACTTATATGATCATTGTTTGACACTTGTCTCCCTTAACTCTGGAAGGGGTAAATATTTAATTACGGTTTCTTTTATAGTATTAACGAGGATGTTAAATATAACATTAAAATTATAATTATGATAAAAAAAATAACAATTGTTTACCGAACATAAAAATTCATCATTATATTTATTTCTAGATTTATATTGGTGAGAACATGCATGATATTATTAAATTGGTGTAGATAAATTTACGAATATTAGTGAATTTTTTTTTTTTCCATTTGTGATGAACTTTGAAATTACTATCTTAATAAATCTTAGGTTTAAATTTGATCATGATTTAGAATTTGTAATATAATTTTATTGTACAAATTAGAAGATAATCACCCAATTTATATACTACAATTTGGCAACAGTTTTGAGTCAAATGCTTCAAGGAGTTAATCATTAACATTAATAAATCAACCAGTGACCATCAAAGTAAGATAATTTTAGTAGCATGTCACTTATTCTTTTATTTTTCACCATTGGTTTTATAAGATATTATTGAATAATTTGAATTTTCAGATAATTTAAATTATAAGATATTAGATGGCTTCTTTTTTTTAATATATATTATTGCTAACAAATTTATTTTAAATGTGAAAATGTTCAGTATTACTAATTTTAGTTTATACAAATTTCTTTGAATATATATAAACAATGAAATTTAAATTTAAATTGGTATAAAATTTTAAAAGATATATTTTATTAAAATTGTTAATTGATCATTGTGAGTGATTAGTTATGCAGAACAATAAAAATGTAGTGCATGATTGGTAAGAGATTAACTACATCAATAATACATATATCACGAGGGATTGATGAAAAATTAACTATGTACAACTATAAACATATTGCTAAAGATTCATGAAGGATTAACAAAATTTAGAATCTTTCTCTTCATATTCTCCACATATATGTTAATTTGAATTCTTAATTATAATTAAAATTCCAATTGTTTTTAAATAATAGAGTCTTTTAGATTTAAATGAAATTCTTCGATTTTTTTATCTAAATAATCTTAATTCTTTCGAAACGGTATAAAAATACTTTATTTATTTACATTTCTAAATAAAAATAACAAAAAGTAATATTTAAATATAACTCATTTTCATAAAATCGGTTTATGAGATAAGATTTATTTTCACTTAATATACTTTAATTTGACTATATTATTAGGTGATGTGAGATTTTCAACACACCGTCTTCATGTCGAAATCTTTTTAACTCGAATATGAGACTAAACATTTGTAGGATTAAACATTTGTGGTGATCCGATATCGACCAGATATGATAGTCAGATAGGCTTAACAAACTCTAATATTATAATAGAAGTAAGTTTTAAGCATAATTTATCTTAATAAAATCAATTTATGAGATGAAGTTTATACTACTTAATATACTATAATCTGATTATATTACAAGATTATATGTGAGATTTAAAAAAAAACTTAAATAAATATTGTGAGTGAAGATTAAGTATAATTTCATAACTTAATTTCTAGTGTCCATTATGAATCAAATCATATTACTACCAAGGAATAGGAAGCAATAGAACTAGTGATTAATTAAACATCCTAAATCAAGCTTAGTTATTTCCATTTTAAGAAAATGTTTGAAAAACTTACCCCTATATAAAGTCATACCCCAAATTGTGTTTTCTTTTTTCGTTTCTTTTATTCTTTTTGGGGGGTGTTTTAGTTAGTAGACGTGCATTTGAAAGAAATCATGATAATGCATGTTTCTAGAATTGGTGGTTTATTATTAGGTCAAACTAGTCTAAGAACTTGTATGTTTTGGACATTTCACCTTATCTACCATTTCTTCGATGCAAATTCAATTTAACACAATTTCACACTCTTCTTCCCTCTCCAAATCTTATGAGTGTCTTTAAAGACTTCAAACATTGCCTCGTTACAATGAAACTCCCACCATTTTTTTCTTCTTAAGAAAATTAAGAATTTGATTCTATTCACACACACATTAATAACCCATAAAAACATTTTTAATCCTGTTTCATTCATGTCTATGAAAGCTGTAAAAAAGAGATCAATATTATGCGAATATATATATATATATATATATATATATATATATTATCTGATAGTTAGGCAATCAATTTTGATCTGCAAACATTTATGCTTTTGTCGTACTGCATATGAAATGTGAAGCACAAGAGTTCAATATTTTTTTAAGGAATAGTTCAACGTTAGTATATGACTTTTTGTTCCACTAAATTTATAATATTGATAGGTGAAAAGTGAAGAGGAAGAAGTGTAAGAAGAAGCTGAATCTGAAAAGTAGATTTGCTTTGTGTTCTTCAAATTTTCTCTATACAGTATCAATCCATGCTTTTCAGTTCAGTTAGCACATCCACACATCAAAACATAGCACTTGAAATGATGGTCAAGCAACATTTTTTTTTTTAATATCATGTGTCCACGCAAATATTCTCATCATTAATCAACAATTAATATTCAAGGGTTACTCAAATCCTGTTAATTTATTACATTCCCAAAGACATTGATTAAAACAAATATATAAAGTTTTAATATATTTCTTTTACATATAATTCATCAATATTTCAAAATTTTATCTTATACATTAATTATTTATATCTAACTTCCTCGTTGATAATTTATCGTATAAACATACAAATATATTATATTAAAAGAAAATATATTTTCTATTAAACAAATTTGTAATATAAATTTTTTTTATAAATTTATCACAAATTTTTCACCACTATAAATTTGTAGGTAAAAAAATAATAAAAAATTATTTTTCATAAAAAAAATATAAAAAATTTTCTACAAATAAATATTTAGAAAATCTTTTACAAACAAATCAATTAGAAATTTTTTTACCAATAAAATTTATAAAAAAAATTTCACAAATAAATTTATGAAAAACTTCTCATAAATAAATTTATGAAAAATTTTCATAAAAATAAATTTATAAAAAATATTTAATAAATAATTAATTTTTTTTATAAAAAATATTTCATTGATAAATAATGTTATTTTTATAATATTATATGAATAAATTAAAATTGTTAGCATGATAAATTAATGAAAGGATTAATATAGTATAATAAAGACAATCTTATAAACTTGAAAAATCAAATTAGAAATAATATTATGAAATTTTCGTGTAAGGATGGTTTATATAAAGTGTTATATGTGGGTTTTCCCTTATTGCCCTTTTAAAAGAAGTAGTTTTTTCATTTTGAATTATTCTAAGGTATGATGTCTATATAGGATAAGTACTTATCTTGGATTGTCTATTTGTGTCTATCAACCATGAGAATGTGTTCATGTGTGATCATTTTTCAATTTTGTTCAACATTAGTAGTTGAATTGAATCCTCATAGTAGAGGTAGGTAAAGAAATTGCATTAAACATGTGGTAGCACATTCCTTCTTTCCCATCCTCTCCTCTGTAAAATTTGTGCACCAAATATATCCAATTATTCAACATCTTACCAAAACTAAACACTCATGATGATTCCTAATTATTTGAGAAAAAGGTTGTTTATAAAGTGAGAAACAATAATAGTGTAGATATCTTAAATTTTAATAAGTTAATATATTGTCATTTCATTCTGAGAAAATTTATGAAAACTTAAATATATTAATTTCAATTTAAATAAGGCAAAGTCCCAAAGCTTTCACCACCAACCCATTTCCATTTATGGAGTAGCATTTGTTCTTTAGGTAAAGTTTGTAACTCTTTCCTTTTATCCTAAGAAAAGATATGAAACACACACCCACATAAACATATACTCAAATCTTTGATAAACTTAGGTAAATATAAATAATGAAATAAAAAATTGATTAAAAATTAACTGGTTTCAAGTAACTAATTAAACATTAAATAGATGTTAAATCACATAACATATTAAAGAGTAAAAGTTAAATTTTCTAATTACTAATTGTGGATGCTTAAAATTATAATTGTGTATTTGTGTAATAAAGTACTTCCACTGAATTTTGCATTTTGGGGTCACCCACAGAACCTAGGACAGAGGATTTTACCTACCCCTCCACCATTATCACTATGAGATCATGCCAAATGGTCCACCTATATTTTTATAGCTAGATATGAAATAATCAACATTATTTTTTTTGGATAATTTTAAGTGGCTAATGAATCATATTAACTTTTAATTTATTTTATTTACCTTGATTTTGTAATATATTTGGATTGAATAAAGACAAACTTAACTCTTAATAGTGAAAACAGTGCTGATAACTTCATCTGTCACTAAGTATCCACAGATTTTTTTTATTTCATGCTGTTGGAAAATAGTTACTAATATCTTTATTTATAATATCATCAATACATTATCAATTTATCATTATTAGAATTATTTATATTTTTTTATAAAAAATTTTACAATTCTTTTACAAAAAATCATAAGAGATGAGTTTCCTACAATTTTTTCTAAAATTTTATAAAATTTAAAAAAAAAATCCCATATAATATTAACATTTTTAATAGTATATTAACAAATTTTAACTGTAAATAATAAATTTTCTTATTCTCGTAACTGCTTGTTAGTATCTTTTATAATAAACAATTGGGATAAATATTTTTTTTTTCTCTTTTCACACGTAAAGGATAACAATTTAGTTTTTGAAAACCTTGGTTGAATGTGTAAAAAATACAATTGTCCTGTGGTTAAATTTTAGAGCCATCTTGTTGCTAAATTATAAGATGGACTAATAATTAAATGAAAGTATTCTAGATTTGTTAATAATATTATGTGTTTCTTAAACATTATACAATAACTATATTAAATTTTAAATTTGAAAGACTAATGATCATTAGATGTAATTATTGTATTTTTAATATATTTAATAATTAAATCAGAATTTTCACTTTTTTCAAAATACCTGCCATTTATATATTTAACTATCAAAATGGCCATTTACATGAATGATTGCTAAAAGAGAAAACAAAAAGAAATGACTGCAGAACACACATGGTTAGTAATAAAAGTTGATCAGATTCACCAAGAAATCAATATTCCAGAACCAATAAGGGTGAGCCACCCTTCCAAAAATTCATTGTTCTTCGAAGGAATAGAATTAATGTTTTCTGAAGTTTTACTCCAACAACCACATCCTGAACCCCACACACTAGAGAGAGAAAGAGAAGCAGTCATTTTCCATGTAGAAGTTCCGTTGTGTCATAGTCTCCAAACTCCAAACTCTACATAACAAACAGAAGAACTTCGTGTGGAGGCAAAGCCAAGCATACGCCAAAGTTTTTGTTTTTTTTTTTTTTCATTCATTTTTCAACCCTTTGTGCCTTAACTTGCCTCCTTCAAAACCAAGTCAATAGATCAAAACTTGAAACAAACAACATGGTCTTTCTCAGTCTTATGTCTCTTTCTCCTTAACAACCCCCTCTTCTCATAGCTCTCCTCAAATATATTAAAAGCCTAAAACACCCCCAATGACATGCTGCCTGTCCCAAATGCTAAGCAAGGTTAGGTGAAGATAGCAACCTTAAGCACCATCAAAACCTTCCTTTTGCAGAATAACCTGAAGTGGGATCTTGCAGTATTTTCAACACTGTCATTGATCAGATGGTGAATATTTCCAAGTGAAAAGAACTGAAACTGCTGGTTGAAGAGGAGGGGCTCGAAGCAGTGTTGGTGTTTCCACTTTTTGGTGTTGCATTGCCTTGTTGTGTTTTGGACAAAATGTTGCTGCAGATATCACCAAGTTTGAGGCATGTCACTGTGCTTCCGGGAAAAGGGTTGAAGGAATTTATAAAAGTGAAGGTTGCATCAAGGAGGCTTTCTTATCGGATGCTTATCTATTCACTCTTGTTCTTTACATTCCTTCTCAGGTTTGTGTTTGTTTTGACAGCAGTGGATAACATTGATGGAGAAAACAAGTGCTCTTCCATAGGTACATTATCAGCCTCTCTTTCTCTCTCTCTCTCTCTCTCTCTCTCTCTCTCTCTCTCTCTCTCTCTCTCTCTCTCTCTCTCTCTCTCTCTCTCTCTCTCTCTCTCTCTCTCTCTCTCTCTCTCTCTCTCTCTCTCTCTCTCTCTCTCTCTCTCTCTCCTCTTTCACACACACTCACACACAACAGAACACACACAATTAATGTCACAATCACTAACATACAAACACATACATGCATGCACAGAAACAGATAAAGATGTGACTCAGGGTGAATCAGGCTTATATTTTTCAATATATCAAAGCATACATGTATTTTACTATGCTTTGAACTTTTCATGATTTACAAATTGCAATATATATGGCTGAATTCAAAGCTTTATGATTATTGATTAACGGCACTTCTGTAAACTGAAGGATAGCAAAACCAATGGAATCAAGGAATTGTGTCTATCTTTTTCGTTTTTCAATATTGGCTACTTATCTATATTCAGTTTTCCTTTGTTGGAAGTGGAATTTTTGTAATATGTATTTTGCACTGTATTAGACTAGTAGGATTCATCAATGGTTCATGTTATTGGGTAAAGTTATATCCTACAATTGTATTTTCTTCTGATGCTATGTTACAAAGTTGTACGTACACCTGGTATAAATTCAACAATTTTCAAACATCAAATTCTAAACCCACAAAATTAGGTAATGATACATTCGGTAACCTTTTGAATTTAAAACAAGTGTATGTCACTTCAACGTCTAGAAATAATAAATTCCACAAGTATTTTATTTATGTATATACATGACCTTTCGATTAATGTTTTTGCAGGTTGCCTGGGAAAAAAATTAAGACCAAAGATTTTGGGAAGAAGTCTTGACTCAAATGTAATCTCCTTAACTCTTATAATTATATTTGTCATGTGAATTCATATGGTAACTAATTAACCAGAATTATCTAAAGGTGGCTGAAACTGACACTGGTTTCTGATAGGTCCCAGAAGTAATATACGGAATACTAGATCAACCTCTTGGCAAAGATGAATTAGAGGGAAGGACTGATATACCACAGACTTTAGAAGAGTTCATGATCCAAATGAAGGAAGGTGGATATGATGCCAAGACATTTGCAATTAAACTAAGACAAATGGTACCATTTTCCGACTCTTTCAACTTTGAGGAATTTAGAAGACTAATCTAATGCAAAAGTAACAGCTTTCCAAGTTCAAGTCCCCACTTAAATTCTGAACATTTTTTAGGTAACCCTTATGGAACAAAGGACCAGAGAAGCCAAAGTCCAAGAGTATTTATATCGCCATGTAGCATCAAGCAGCATACCAAAACAGCTTCACTGCCTTGGCTTAAAGCTGGCGAATGAGCACACCAACAATGCAGCGGCACGCCTTCAGCTACCCACTGCAGAACTTGTCCCTGCTCTGGTTGACAACAACTTCTTTCACTTTGTTCTGGCCTCAGACAACGTGCTCGCTGCCTCTGTGGTTGCAACATCACTCGTTCGCAACAGTTTGCGACCTCAGAAGGTTGTTCTGCACATAATTACAGATAGAAAAACTTACTATCCCATGCAGGCGTGGTTCTCCTTGCACCCTTTATTACCTGCCATCATTGAGGTCAAGGCATTGCACCACTTTGATTGGTTTACAAAGGGAAAGGTTCCTGTGCTGGAAGCAATGGAAAAAGATCAAAATGTGAGATCACAGTTTAGAGGGGGGTCATCGGCTATTGTTGCAAATACTACTGAGAAGCCTAAAGTAATTGCAGCAAAGCTGCAAGCACTTAGTCCGAAGTATAATTCAGTAATGAATCACATCCGGATACATCTTCCAGAGGTAAAGTTGATACAATTATGAAGCAAAATTATTTTGTATAACTGATTAACCTTTTGCCTGTGATCCTTACTGTCATAATACATTTTTCATTACAGTTGTTCTCAAGTCTTAATAAGGTGGTCTTCCTTGATGATGACATTGTGGTACAAACTGATCTTTCACCTCTGTGGGACATTGATATGAATGGAAAAGTCAATGGAGCAGTAGAAACATGCAGTGGAGAAGATAAATATGTGATGTCAAAGAGATTGAAAAGCTATTTGAACTTCTCCCACCCTTTAATATCCCAAAATTTTGATCCCAATGAATGTGCTTGGGCTTATGGCATGAACATTTTCGACCTTGATGCTTGGAGGAAGACCAATATAAGCTCTACGTATCATTACTGGGTTGAGCAGGTATATATATGTACATTCCATCCTACTAAAGAAAAGGAAAAGAAAAAAGTAGAAGTAAATTACTTTAGATATGTTCAAAAATAAAATTTGAGTTTCCTTAATGGCAAAAGATAGTATAATAACACGCAATTTGTGTTATGTTTTATGCAGAATATAAAATCAGATCTCAGTTTGTGGCAGCTAGGGACATTACCACCTGGATTAATAGCATTCCATGGTCATGTCCACACTATTGATCCTTTCTGGCACATGCTGGGATTGGGATATCAGGAAAGTACAAGTTTTGCTGATGCTGAGAGTGCTGGTGTCATCCATTTCAATGGCAGGGCAAAGCCATGGCTAGATATAGCCTTTCCCCATCTAAGGCCACTGTGGACTAAGTACATTGACTTTTCAGATTACTTCATAAAGAGCTGTCATATTAAGACATTGTAACTTTGATCATGAGAAAATGTGGCTTTTTTAGATGAGTGGAATGAATGGTATTTGCATATAGAAGAAGATGGAAACGAGAGGACTTCTTCAAAGCATATGCCCATCCACCACTACAAAGAAGTGGCAAGACAACAATCACATGGGCTACTTGGCAAGATGCACCCTTTTGTTTGAATTTTCCTTTTTAACTCTTCAGTTGAAATTCTTTTTCTCTTCAATCCTTATGTAAGTATGAGTATTTGTAGATCATACATATAAAGAAAATGCAGTTCTTTTGAGCGAGAGACGAAAGGACCATTATTGAAAATCCTTTTGAAACAGTGACCTGTAGTCACATGACATCTAACAACTTCACTACTGCACTAAGGCTCACTCTAACTATATTGAATGCTTCATATGAAAAACTTAAGACTTACCTCTTTAAAGCAACCTAATTTACGAATCAAAAATTAGTGGCATAACATGGACTACTACATCCATTAACATGTTTTCTCTCAATTTGATTTTACTAATATATTTAAAAATATTATTTAGTAGGACGTTACATATCTTTTATTTCTTCAAGGGACAGAAAATGTACAGAAAAAAAAAGTCAGATTAATTTTCTCCAATATTCGTGTTAATAAAAATCCTTACCTTTTCCGATCACATTAAATATGAATTAACACATGAAATTACTTTAAAAAAATAAGTTTAAAACTCGACTTCTAAATGGGAAACTATATTAGATATTTTAAAAGGAAACATTGCCACCCATAATAGTTCTATCCTGTTCAAGCAAAATTGTCTTCCGTGTAGGATACTTGTTGTCTATAAAAGAAAAGACCTATTGCTGATGAACTTACTTGACCTATGTTTATTTTAAGCAACTTCAGCAATGGTTAGGAGGCCTTGAAACTGCAAATAAGTCACCTTCATTTCTTTTTCCTCTTCCCTTCACATCTCTAGCCCACTTCTGCTGCCCATACATTACGTCATTTCGAGGATGAGTTTCAAACAACAAAGGTAAAAGAAGTTGACATTAACCTTCAAAAAGTTAGTATTAAAATTGCACACTGCCACTGCGAATCCCTTTCCATTTTTACAGAAAACGCTGAAAGACTTTGTTATTTTCAATTTTGCATTTAATTTAAATTTTTTTTTTTTTTTTTAAGAATTCATACTTTTAGTACTGTTTTCTATTTTCACGGAAAATAAACATTAGAAAATGGAAAAATCAATATCCCCTCAAGATTGTTGGTCAATTTTGACAACTGAAGGAATATCGATATGTCCAAACTAAGGTGGACGGCGGCAACTAACGACTGGATCAGACCTGGATTCCTGCTGTCAAATTTGACACAGTTCACCCTCCCAGTACCCTCATAATCCAAAGTCTCAAACTTTTTTTTTATTATTAATTTATAGTTCTATGCGGGTTGAAAAAGAAAATGTAGAGATTAAGCTTCCCTTCTCTCTCCACCTGTGCGTAATCCACATAAAGGAATATCTACTTTTTTGTGTCCCAAAACTTACAGGGCATTAGTTTAAGTTCGAATAGTGAGTCTGGCAAGTCAACCACCCATGGAATCTCAATACTATAGTGTTTTGCTTATGCCTAAACAAAGTAATATTTTCTTACAACTTTTGGCTATTATTATCAAGCGAATGATGAAGGGGTCTCTTTATCAAGGCCAAAACATACCAAGGACTTGCAACATTGAAGGATCAACAACAATGATAAAACTAACTATATATATTGAAAAAAAAAATTTGTCTCAAAGCCCTATTCGGGTATTATCATCCCACTAGCTCACAGCCTCAAAAACTTAGTATATTCACCCCTCCCCATGTTACAGACAAGTGCAGTAGGATTGATAAATGTGTCACCAAAAACATGTACTTCCACCTCATGCAGCTCAACTATATATATATATATATATATATATATATATATCACAATCTTCATTCATAGTTGAGAAACTTTCAATGATAGGAACTTCTTCCATTTGCTTACATAAGGAAATATGGCTGCACCAAATTGAAAACTAAAGCACTAAAGCTCTGTTGCTTCCTGGATTGTTAAAACCTAGCTATATCTACTAGCAACAATGCCCTCTTACCTATTTTGCATGGCTTAAACTGAAATAATGTTACTGTGAACCTAACATTGGATTATCTTAGAACCCAGTAGCTAGTATTATAACAGAGGCGAAGACAGCCAGCCGGACAAGCTTATTGAACATTTACATGCAAATACCAGCATTAATCATAATAGTATCATATGCCAAATACAGTAAGAGGTCACCACTGGGTCCAGTTAGAATACTTAGAAGAGAACTAACAAAGCAAAGAAGGTATTGGTAAAATGGATACAACCTTGGGCCAAAATGCAAGCCCAGAGAATTGTACACTGCCAGCTTAGGCAACTGGTGGACGGAGTACGTGATCTTGTGAAGTATCCACTGCAGCAGGCGGCATGAATTGCCACATTGCAACTCCTGGATAACTAATGAAAGGTACCAACTTGTTGCCATGGGCTTGGCCTTGCGCTCCAAATGCAGCTGGGATTGCCGCAGGGATTGCAGCAGGGGGAGGCATAAAACTGGGTTGTGCATTCAAAGATTTCAGCTGCAGCTCCAACTTCTCCTTCTCAGCCTTGAGCATCTGTTTCTCATCTCGAAGCTCATTCTTCTCAGCCTACACAAAACATAAGGAATTTGATTTCAAAAAAAATTAGTATTGTGATTTTTTCAGTCTCCGTTAGGAAAAGGTGCAGGCAGAAAACTTGTGGGGCCATCAGTTAGAAAAAAATGTTTTTATTTTCTATTTTTACTTCAGTAACAAATTTGACATCCTGTTTCCACTTTATCTCAATAGTTTGATAGGAAACAGTGAAAATAGTTGTTTGCTATTAAAATCTTTGAAGACATAGAACAAAATGAAAAAGGTGAAACTTTTGTAATCAAACATGAAAACAAAAAGATAACTAGGAACGCACTCTCTAACACACTTTATGATAAGCTAAAATTCTTAACAACTACAACAGAATCAGGAGAGAGAATCATTAAATAAGTAGTGGTACCTACCAAAATTTGTGAATTTCCATAAAATAACCAATAGTAGAGTGTGTTGCTAGCATTTCTCAAACAGGAAACATTTTCTTAACCAAATTGGCCCCTAAATGATCCACAATACATAACTCCCAAACAAAGAAGTCATTCAAATATGAGTATCACCTTTAACTCTTTAATCTTTTCTTGAAGACCCTTATTATTGTCTTTCAACTTCTGGGCTTCACCCCGTAACTGTGTCACCATTCGGACAGCATCAATCAGGATAGCAGCCTTGTCTGTTTTTGTAGGCCTTCCAGGCTCCAAAATGGAGCCCAATTCAACAAACCTAACATGTCCATCATATTAGGTGCATGTCTCAGCTACACATTCACACAAAAGCTCAAGAGGAGAATAGAAAGACAGGGGAGGTAGTTGAAATTAGGAAGTAGAAAGTGTACTTGTCATTAAGCCTATCTCTTCGCAACTTCTCCCGACAGGCCTTGGAGCTAGAAGTTGCACATGTCTCAGATCTAACCCTGCAAACAGAAATGAACAAGAAAATGAGGATCACTTCTTCCAAGATAAGCCATCTAGATTGGGTTCACTCCTTTTTTGAAGTTTACTCATTTGATATAATGTTGAATACAAAAGAGCAGTCAATGCTGTTAAGACAGGCAAACATGATTTAGAAAATTGACCTTATGGGCAGAAAAATAATGTTATACTCTAAAAATATAACATGCAATGCAATAGGATTTGTGATGTTGATTTCTTGATTAACATAATTTCACTAATTAGCCTCATCCTTTGACTGAGCTACATTACTAGACATCCGTCAGCTTGTTGAAGATCATTTATGGTTAGTGCCTAGCAAATTTATTTAAATTATTTAAACAACTAACACTGCTTCAGATTTCACTTCTTTCTTCAATCATTCTTAATCTATTATGGT
Source organism: Macrotyloma uniflorum (assembly GCA_016859785.1). NCBI lineage: Eukaryota > Viridiplantae > Streptophyta > Magnoliopsida > Fabales > Fabaceae > Macrotyloma > Macrotyloma uniflorum. The sequence continues at coordinate 184,207 of BDMB01000063.1, read as the reverse complement.
ATAAAAAGAAAGAAAACGAAAAAAGAACAGGAAATCATCTGAAGACACAATAGCAAGAAGCATTCAAGCAAAACAGAGATTAGGAAATTAAGTGAAGAAAGAGCTACAAAGGAGGGGGTTCAGAATAAGATAGCCAAGTTACTACACATGTTGATTCTTTTTTTTTTTTCGTTTAACAAAAATTATTTCATTCAACAAAAATGAAAGCGTAATAGAACAATGTGTACCTTTTCTTCGAGCCAGACTCTTTGAGACCGTCAGAATCCCCCAATGAGCCATCAATTTCAACACTAGGAGCAGATAATATGGTAAGAAAGACAAGGTAGTAAAACAAAATTGTTTTTTATGAGGACATGGACAGAGGTAGACAGAGTCATAGATAACGTGTTATGAATAAAATGTCAGCAGCCATGTATGATCGAACAAAAATATAAGACCTCAAATAAAAATATATGTTTTAGAAAGGAAAAAGAAATCTCTTAAGTAAAAGGGAATTGAAATATATGCATGACCTAAGAATATATTACTAAGAATGGTAATAAAAAAGTAGCATTTCATATTTCATAGGACTCTTATGAAAAACCATTCCAGCAAGATTTTGGTATAACTATTTCTCATTCTCATATTGTTGAAACCTATAAGCAAAGGAAAATTGCACTATTGGGAGTTAGAACAAAAAGCTAGTCTTATCTAACTAGGAGGAATTGCTTTATTAGGCTTTAGCAGTAGCCAAATTTAGAAAAACCGTTTACGGAAGATTTTTCTTAATGATTTCTCATAACACTTTCTTAGGTCTTTCTCTACCCCCTTAATTAGAATATCCTCTTCTCTTTTTACCAACTTCTCTCACACAGACTGTTCAGTCTTCTTCTCAAATCACTAAACTAAACCACCTTACATGAGTTTTGTTTTCTCCTCCTCTCAATAGGTGCTACTCCCATCTGACTTTCTACCAAATATTTTTCTTCATAATCATTTACCAATCCACTGATCCTCCTCGTCATTCTAATCTGTTACAGATTTACTTCTTCCCCTTATCAGCACTTTCACTACCCCCAACAATCACTTCCATAGATCATTAAGAAAACTTGTAAGCCATAACTTCAGAAGAATCCCCCCTAATCTTACACAATTGCTTCACAATTACAAACTATGCCTGAAGCACTTCTTCGTTTCATTCACCTAGCTTGACTCCTATTTTAAGAATTAAGATGACCCCATAATTTCATAAAGCAACTAACCACCTAACTAGGGGGTACAAATGATCTTCAATTTCGTGTACAAAACAACATTTATTAAAGAAAAGCTGAATTAAGACAATAATCAGTTCTAGAGCCAATCATTAGACTGACAAAAATTGGCAGAAACATACATTTATTGCATCTTCTAAACAGAAATTTAAGCAAGGTGAATGCAGCAGAAGCAATTAAAACTCACACATGCAAGAATGTCCTGAGGTGTCAGAATTAATTCCAACAACATGTTTGTAATGAAGTTGGGACAGTTTAAAAGTACTTTTCCACCAAAAGCAGCAATTTTTTTCTTCTTCATTTAGTACATTGAAATTCAATAGAATACTTTTCAAACTTAAATCAAAACATAATATTATACACTCACTCAGGCCAGATTCCACTATTCAGAAAAACAAATTCATCAATTACAATCACCTTGACTAAACCAATCTCAAAATATTAAAAAAAGAAAATCATATTTCTTCGAACAACACAAAATCCTACACACTTAGAGCTTTGGAAACAAACATTCACAAAGTCAAACCAATCATGCATTGAGACAGAAACCCTATCACGTCACGGGGTAAAATCAGAAAATAAGAGAATGAAAGCATGAAGAGGAAATTGGCCAAGCGATCTACGAGTACCCGACATTGGAAGTGGCGTTCAAGGCGTTGGGGGGCCATGTGAAGGCTGAGGAAGGGACAGTGAAGGAAGCATCGGGGACAGGAATATCGTCGATCAAGCCGTAATCAAAGAGCCAATTGGTGTTTTCCCGGGAAACCATTGTTCGGATTAGGTTCCGGGAAAATTGAGGATTTTCCCGCAAGGAAGATGCGATGTATTGCTTTGTTTTCCTGGAAAACAAACAGAGACTGTGTGGTGTGTGTGCGTGTGGTGTGGGGTTTGCTTGCACGTTTTGAAGTTCCAAGAAGAAGAATGCTGAAAAAAAGAGAACTCATTTACTATTTTTTATTGGAAATAAACCATTTTATTATTCCTCAAAAAAAAACATAGGTAAGTGAGAGTTTAGTTTATAATAAATTAAAACTTATGTTTCTTAAATATTACTTATTATTATATGACTCAATAATAAAATTGTTTTCTAAAATTAACAGTGGACATAATTCTTTTAAATATTTATTAATTAAATAATAAATTTACTAATTACTAATAGTTATGAATTACGAATATTAGTTTATTATTATTAAAATTTTCTGGGGAAAGAGGAATGTGCCTGAAGAGATGGCAAAAATTGGTGGCAACTGGCAAGTGGTAATGCAAATTCTTCATATCGCTTCTACGATACGCTTCTGGGTTCGGGTATGGGCTTGGGCTTTGGTGTCGGCCTACACTTTGTTTTGATTCTGAGACTTTTTAATCTGATTTTGACTGTTTTCTTTTTTAAGGAAAAAATATAACTTATATGTGTGGTTTTTTTAAATATAATCATATTTTATTATTTTAAATTAGGTTGTATATGAATGATATTAAAAATTAAATAATTTACCTATTATATGAAGTAAATATATATATTAAAAGGATTAAAACAAAACAATTTATAGGATTTAAATTAAGTAAAAAAAAAAAGATATCTAATAAAAAAGTTTCAAATATCTAAAATTAATACTAAAAATTTGTTGGTATGATTGATACTGAATTTTATCACTTTGGATAAGATTTTGGATTTAAAATCTAGTAGATGAACAAAAATGTAATTGAAAAAAGGAAAAGTTTTTAAAAGTGGTTATCTAAATTCTTCTACAAAAATTACTAATGTTAGTGTTGGTTTCAGAAAATAAAAATAAATGTACTTTTCACACAAAATGTACAAATTTTGAATATATATATATATATATATATATAAAGAAATTCCTTAAATGAATAGTTGAAATGAATAGTTGATTTGTGTACTCTTTACCACAAGAGGGATTACTTGGCACTACATACCTATATAGTGATTCAGCTACAGACAAAAGAAATAATAATATTTTAATGGTTTTTAATTCATTCCAAAATTTATATTTTTATTAATTTTTTGTTTGAATATCTAACTTTATTGTCTATATTTTTAAAATAGAAAAGTTTTCCTATTATGTCCAATCCTACTAAACACAACCACAATACAAAATATTTTCTAGCTAATTTTATGTTAAAAACATTTAAAAATTTATTAAATTTTAAATATTGAATGTATTATTATGGATAAACTTTCATTGAGATTCCTAATCTATATTAAGACCTTAGAATAAAAATATTAATTTAAATTGATAATTTGACAATTTAAATTTAAGCTTTCGATATAAAGATGTTAATCTATATTTACTGTATGGAGTTCAATTTTTTTTCTTAATAAATATATTTATATGAACTTCTTATTCATGTTGTAATAATTATGTCTTTGATTGAGAGTTTTAATCATGATTCAATCATCAGTTATTTAATATATTCTTTCCATTAAATTTGATTTTCCAAAAATTGCATTTAGAACAATTAGACCCTGAAACTACTTATCCTTCTCAATTGTTCATCCTGAGAAAATTGAATCTATTTTTCCAATGTTCCTCTTAAGGTGTGTGAATTTGAACTAATTGGTTTGAAACATGACATATATTAACCTGCTATGATACAACACAGAGAATATTAAAAGAGAAAAATTGAAACATCATTATGATGAAGATGAATACACTGAAATACCTTTTTATAATACAACAACTTGCCATTTCATATCAGCAATATTCTCTTGTCCACACCAAACATTTTACAAATGATAAAAGATCAACCACTTGGAATTTGTGACATACAAAGAAGGGTTCCTATTTGCTTTATTTTTATCAAGAGAAAATGCATAATAGGTCTTCTTTACAGCTCTGGCAAACTCTGTTCAATGTGTTCATGCATCATCACATTGACTTGAGGGAATTTTTGTGGTGAATAAAACTATTGATCCTTTTTCTCAACTCATCAGGGTTTGTACCCACAGTTTTGTCTACTGGAACTCCTCCATTCATCAACCAAAAGGTAGGAATGACTTTGATTTCCAACTTGGAAGCAACTTCCTAGATAGAGCCACTCAATACACACAGCAGTAGACAGAAAAGTTGGTTAACAATTATGCATTCAAATTTGTCTCTTGAAACTACCCAAAAAATTAAACTGGGTATTATTATAAGTCACCAATTGATATCACTAGTAAAGTCACTTTGATTATGTTGATGACTAATAATGCCATTATTATAAGTCAAAAGCTTTAAACCTAATTTTAATAAATTGTGTTCTGACATAAAAACAGCCCACATGACCTCAAAGTTGGGTTTGGAATCCAAAAGTAAACAGTCTTATCCACCAGAGCTTCTCCGTTCATCAAAACAAACAAGGTTTTGATTTCCAACTTGGAGGCAACTTCTTGGATAGAACAAAAAATCACATAATAATAACTATGAATACAAGTCTTGTATATACTCAGGAATCATGCACAGAGTTTGTCCTTTCAAACCATGCATAAAGATAACAAAAAGATATAATTTATCATAGGTCACTTTTTTATATCATCAACAAAGTCACACTTTAATAATAATCAATAAAATTCTTTCTTTGAAATATTGAAAAAGTAATTATCAGTATCTAATTCACCTCTAAAATTAGTTCACAAGATGAGATTTACACATCATTTATATACCCTCATCTCACATTGAAAAGTCACTTATATACTTTTCTCTCACATTGAACAGTCATTTTCAATTCGAACTTGACTCAATCTAGGTCTAATTACCTTGTTAACAATAAAAGCTTTACATAGCGGTCCGTTAACAACTCTGTTAACAATCAGGATTCCTCAAATCATATAGAAGGGGATCATAATCTATTAACATGTGGCCAAGCTAGGTCCAATAACATGTTAATCAAGGTTTAGTATATTAACAAGTGACCCAATCTAGACCCAATAATCTTGTTAACCAGACTCTAATACTATGTAGAAAGTGATTATCGATGTCTAACTCACTCCCAAAACTAGTTCATAAAATAAAATTTACACTTCATTTATATATTATAATTCAACCTCATTTTTAATTAATATATGATTTTCCCAATACAATATGTTAACAACCTTTTAAAATAAATTAGACTAGTTTCTTGATAAGATAAAATTATCTTATACACAAATTAAGAAATAAAAACTAAAAGAAATATGAAAATATCTATAATTAATTTTAATTTATAAGAAATATTTTTCTTAAAATATGAAGAAATTTGTCTAACATGAAGGATGGAATCTTATAAGTTTCATTTTCATAACTCACATAAATTTGACTCTAGTGCGACCTTATAGAAAATAGTTTTTATGGACAACCCTTTACATGATTCACTATATACATTAAATAGCAGTGCAAGTTCTGCCAATAAGAAGCTCTGTCACAGAAACAGATGAATTGAAAATCTCAGAGATGTGGTGCCATATGGACTAAACAGTTTTATATAAACACCAAAGTAAAAAGGAAGCACAAAAATCACCTTTGACCCCATGAACATCCACATTAAGAAAGAGAAGATTTTGATAGGTGGAGGCCAGTTCTTGAAAGAAACCATTCATAGCTTTAGAGGGCATACACCAATAAGCAGAAAAATGAAGCATAACCTGCAAATTATTTATAGGAAGCATAAGAGAGCTATAAATAGACTCTTACTGCACATGAGAACATTCATTCTTAGTGCTTTCTGAAGCAGAGTCCTTAACCAACCAAATGTAGTAATTTGAAATGCAAAAAGATTAAAAACTCTATGAATATCCATAAAACAAATGAGACTCACAGGGAAGCCTTTGTTGGTAGCATCAGTGATGTGGTCTTCCCATGATTTTCTTGACTCAATTTTCACAACCTTCGACTTTAAGAGCCCTTTCTGGCCTTTCATTTCCTTCTCCTGCATATGCTTCTTCAAAGTATTCATTTATATATATAATACAAGGGAAAAATATTAGTTAATAAATTTATTTATCTATAAATTATTTTTTATTATGAAAAAAAATTAATTTATTATTAAATATTTTTTATGAATTTATTTTAAAAAAAATTTTATAAATTTATCTGTAAGAAATTTTTTATAAATTTGTTTGTAAAAAATTTTTTTATTGATTTATTTATGAAAATTCTTTTTTTAGAAAAGAAATTTTTATAAAATATAATTTTTTATTTATAAATTTATAGTGATAGGGAGTTTTGTGATAGATTTGTAAAAAGCTTATATTTTCCACTAATTTTAAATATTATACATAAATTTATTTAATAAAAAATATAATTTTTTTTAATGTTTATAACCTTTTGTTTCTAGATACATAATAATAAATATTAACAAAAAAATTGAAGAAAATAAAAGTAAAAATTATTTTATTTACAAAAACATAAAATATATTTCAATTTTATTGATATGGTCTATTTTTTTAGATATATTTAATAAATTTTGAAATGTTGGCGGGGCTAAACTTTTACTAATAATTATATGAGTTCCTTAATCAAGTGATAACAAAACAAATGACATAATTTTAAACCACCTTTTTCATAATAATTGTTAGGTCTTTTCTTATAAAAAGTAATAAATAAAATTAATGTTATCATAGTGAATTTGATTTTAGTTTCAGTTTCTATATTTAATGTTATTAGGAGTATAATTCTTATATTAGAATTATCATGGGACATTATAAAAGGTATTAAAGTGTAATCCAAAAACTAACTAATATTTGGTGTGATATAATTATAGATGATTTTATGCACACTAAAGTTTGATTAGATCATCCTTAGTTTTCCATCAAATGATACTTTATGTTAAAACATTAATTATACCAAAAGTCTTACATCATCAATTCAATTTTCATTGTTTGGTTTAAATTTTGGGGATTTCTTGTTTTGTGCACAAATTTTCTTAAAAATAGAAACAGCCGGTGACAAGGTTAAAAAACTAAATCCTAAATCAAGTAATTAAGTACAACTATGGTGTATTGAAGGAGTGAAAATAGAAATTAAAATAATAAATTTAATTGATTTTATTTAATAAAAACATTAAGAAAAAAAGAGTTTTATTCAAATATTTTACTTTTTTTTAATTTTTTATTATTTTTTAAATTAAATATATTTTTTATCTGTATTTTAAAATTTGATTAATTAATCTATTTACAATTATATGAAAAATTTAGTTTAAGAAATGGTCTTTTATTTTTTTTTTTTTTTTAATTTTAAATTTAATTCGATAATATTTATATTTATTTTATATATATTAATTTTGTTTTATATTTAATTAATATGAGATTTTTAATATATATTTTTCACGTTTAATTAATCTGATAGCAAATTATTAAATAGGATCTAACAAATTTAATAGAATAAAATTTAATATCAAAATAGAAATAAATTTTAATCTTAACTAATCTTCATGAAATTGAGGTGAAATTTATCCTCACACTTTATATACATTAATTTTATTTTATCTTTAATTAATATCATATTTCTAATATTTAATTTTATTTATTTATATCTTAATCAAATTAATAAAAAAGAGTATTTGAAATAAGATTTCATAAACTAAACTAAAAGCTTTGTAGGATTTAAATTTTATCGTAGTATATTTTTCGTTTTTTACTTCTTAGATTTTCTTGTAAACTTGAAAAAAAAAAAATAGATTGATTTAATCATAGTGATTAGGTTAATCTACTATAACTTGCAAGTATTTTCCACAGTCACATAAGGATAAATGCATTGAGTATATAACTATTGAAGTCAATTATCTTATCATTTCTACAAACAACATGATCACAAAAGCTTTTACCTAGAATTGACTTATCTTCCTTTGGCAACATTTATACAAACCTATCAAGGAAGTTAAAATTAACTTATGCACAAATGAATTTGGAAAAATTATGTCATATAAATTTTCTTAAATTTTATTTTTAATTTATAAAAATATTATTTTTATTTGTTTTCTCTTTTAAAAAGAATTTATGGTGAAGCTGTTATGCTGATTCATTATGATATGTTTTAGCCACCAAACATATAAGCAAAGGAATCTACAACACAATACAACCTCACAACCCAACAAATTCTTCAATCTTAACATTTTTCTTCATCTCATTTTCACACCCACAATTTCTTTGCTTTCCAAATTCTTCTTCTCCACCACAAAAATTTATATTAAGCTGTATGTTCACACTATCTTTAAAAACTTATAATATAATATAATATTATTCAATATTGTGTTTAATTCCTCAAAGATTTGAGTGAAAATCAATTTTGGTCTTTAAAATTTTTAAAAATTAATTCTTCTAAATTTAAAATGTTATTTTTGTCCCTCACATTTCCTGTTTTAAGGACAAAAAATTCTTTTTTTTTTTCAAATTTATTGTTTAAAACCTTTTTCTTTTCAAATTTAAGAATTTTTTTTTAATTTAAGAAATCAAAACTAATTTTATATTAAATTACAGAAACTAAACGTAACATGTACAAACAAAACGAACAAACATTTTAGTCTCAGAGACTATATGTATATTAAAGAAATATGTTGGGAAATTTCACATTAATTAAAAATGAGGTTGATTATAATATATAAATAAGGTGTAAATTTCACCTTTAAAACCGATTTTGAGGATGAGTTGATGTAAGAGAAACAACTCTATATAAAATCAAATCTAAAAAAGTCAAATCAATAAAATTATATTAAAATAAAATTTTAAAAAATGAAGAAAATATCGAAAATAATCTCTACTAACATAACGAGGATTCAATTATTTGGACTACTTTTTCTATATATAAGTTAATTTGTTTATATTTTTTTCTTCCAAAAATTTAATAAAGAAAATTGATGATGATTATGATGAATGAATGAAGCTTATCTCAAACTGCTCAAACTAATGATTATGGTGAAGCTTATCACCTAATTAAGTAAACTACACGTCATAAGAGACACTTCCAAAAACTTTCCTTAAAGCATGTATATCAATAATTTTTTTTAACTTCTTTAACAAAAATTAAACTAATCTATTTTATAAAAGAAAAGAAAATTAATTTATATATAATTTTTTTTTAAATAAAAGGATAATATTTTATTTTTATATGTTAAAATATAATAAATGAAAAAAATATAAAATTTATGAGGAATAAAGCCAAAAATTTTAAAAATAAAATAAAAAAACTTATATTCAACTTATCTAAACTTATTTCTAAAAAATATATAGTATATACAATTTTGTATAAAATATAACTAAATAAAATGTTATCTATTATTTAAATTAAAATTAATTTTATTAAACCTATTCATTCTTTTAATGAAAAAAAAAATTAAAATTTATAATGAATATTTAATGAGAAAATAATTAATCTTTCACCTAAATATCAAATAATAATTAATATATTATTCAAAAATTTCATATACAATCGTAATAAAAACAATAAAATAATTTGATTAATACATGTTAAAATAAAAAAGAATTTATTATTTCTGATAATAAATACTATGTATCCCATAAAATAATACTAATTAGAATTTTCTTTATAATTTTACGATACATATAATCTTAGAATAATTCTTTTGAAAAATCTTCTTAAAAATATTAATGAGTTTATATTAATAAATTTACATATATATTAAAATAAAATATTTATCTAATAATAATGAGTTTTTTTTTCTTTTTTTATAATTTTATTACAACTTGTTAAAAAAAATATTTTCTCTCTTTATTATTTTTTTCTCCCAAATTAACCGATTTAAAGTTTTCTTTATTTCATTACTCATCTTTTCTTCCTCAACATATTTATTTAAAATTTATAAAATATTTCATTACTTATCTTTTTCTTCTTTAACATATTTTTACTTGGAACTTATAAAACGCCTACAATTAGTCATATATATTATTATTTGACATAGTTTTAGGTAAATACTCCTAAACAAATGAAACAAAGAAAAGAAAAATTTCTCTTTCCACTTGATTTGACAATTTGTTCTTCATATTAATATCATAAAATTCTTAAGAAAATATCATATGTTTATTTTATTATGAATTCAATCAACAATGAAAAAAGAACTCAAATTCCAGGAATAGTAAAATACAATATCTTTAATTTCCAATACTCTTCAGAAATAAATATCATGATTTTAATCTATCATTGATCATCAGATTGTCTCTTTATATTAGATTAAAAGTTTACCGTCGATATTTTTCTTTAAAGTGTTTTTAAAAATAATACTTATATATCAATAATTCATCCTATATATCTTAAATCAATTACTTGTATTGGCATATTATATTAAGAAATTACAATTTGAAACAATCAAATAAGAGAGAAATTAATTAGTAACCTTAACAAATATATTTAAGGAGAATAGGGATTTTCAGAATCGAACTGATAAAAAAAAAAACCGAAAATCGATCCAAAAAATCACTAACTAGTTAAAACCGCAAGTTTTTGGATTATTTTGGATTTTTTTTTTCAGAACCGCGCAGTTCGGTTCGGTTTGCAATTTGATATTTTAAAACCGAACCAAACCGCAATTATTAAATAATATTATATTTATTTTTAATTTTATTTTGCAAAGAAAACCTACTGTTGTCTATTACAACTTTCATTTTGTTAGACGTATTTTAGGGTTCCTTACTTGAAACTCCCTTACTCTTAATTCATTATCTCATCATTAACTCATATTCAAATCCATCTTCATCACATCATTTCACTCTCTATCTAATCACTCTTTTTATCCTAAGCGGTAAGGTTTTTTTTATTTCATTCACTCATTAATATGTTTCCTTTCTTATTCTTTCTTCTTTCATTTTTTATATTTTGATTTTAATTCCACATCAATTTGTCTTATGATTCATTTTCGATTTTCATTGAATAAATGTTCTATTATTTTCCGGTTTCATTTTAGGGTTTATGATTTAGGATTCTCGGTTTCAGTTTAGGGTATAGGGTTCTTATTTCAATTAATTTCGATTTTACTAGGGTTATTATTTTTTTTTAGTAATATTCATATGTTGTAGCATATATTTTGTTAAACGCTACTTGAAAAATTCCATTACTGTGATTTTATTTTGTTCTAACCCAATTGAACACTTGGTTGTGGGTCAAGTTTAGAGTTTTAAAGGCTAAAAATAGTCAATTATTAATAAAAAAATAAAATAAAATAAACCGCAAAAACCAATCCAAACCAAACCGTTAAAATTGGTTTGGATTGGTTCAGATTTATTTTTATTTCAAACCGAACCAAACCGAACTGCAAATAATTTTTATATTTGGTTCAGATATATTTTATCCAAAAATCAAACCAAACCGCACCGCGAACACAGCTGAAGTAGAATATTTCTATAATATATCTTCTATTTTAGGAATATTCGATGTATTTTAAGAATATTCTTTTCTTTTTTTCACTTATCTCCTCATCAATATTATATGAGATTGAAGGGAAAAAAAAGTTAATAAAATATAATAGAAAAATAATTATTATCAAAATAATTAAATTTAAATTAAATAAATTATTAACTCAGACTTTTAATTAAAAATATAAATTATTACTTTCACATTTTTAGATAAAAGATGACTTTTACAACTTCCAACTAGACTAGACATATATGATGAAATTTAGATGAAACGTTACGTGTATTTCAATTTCCCTTCCTGTTTAATAACGCTTCCTATTAAAATAATATTAAAGAATTTGTTAAAATAATGCATGTGATACTTAACACATTTTATTTAATTTATATCGAAGCCTTTTAATCATGCATGATTTTAAGATGAGTTTAGAAAAATACGGACTCAGCATTATTGAAATAAAATCGCATGATTTAATATTTAAATTTATATATTAGAAAATATTAAACTGGATAAGTTTTAATAGTTATCGTGAATTTAAATTAACTTATTTTACGACTTAGCTAACGCATTTGTGCTAATTGAAATAATCAAAGATAATAAACTTTCGTGAGTCTCATGTCTTATCTAGTAACTTTTTTTCTTTAAGAAATTTTGATAATGAAAAGATGTGTGTTAAAAATATGTTGGGAATATTTTCATTACTCTTCAATAATAAGTAGGATGAAAAGTGTTGGGTATTTGTTTGAAATAATTTTACAAGTAACTTTATATTTGTAGGTATTTATGGATATTTATAGATTTTATTTATTTATTTATTTATTTCAAAAAATTAAATAAAATTATTCTTTCTAAAATATAAATTTAAATAAATTATGATGTAAAGTATAATTTTAAAGAACTACGCAGAGAAATTCTCCATTAGAGACCAAAATGATTCGTCTTAAAATCAAACACGTAAATGCTTTCAATGATTTCCCACAACATATATTCTCTATATTTTACTCAGCATGGGCCATGGTATTACCCACCAAATCATTTCAACTTCAATATTTTTCTTTTCGAAAATATTTGATCAATTGAATCATCTTTAAGTTGTTTTAACTGATTTTTGTTGTTGTTTTACAGTACTTAAAATTATCCAATGCATATTAATTGTTCCTTGATGAATAATCCTGGAAGCTCACGAGGATAAAGAAGCTTCATGAAAAAATGATATGAAATGTTTACATATATGATAAATGTATTTAAATGTACCTGTAAAGAATTATTCTTCATTGAAGTAAACCAGTGTAGTTACTGAAAATGAGGTTATTTGCTACTTTCACTTTTGGAATATATAATAAAATCTTTTTATTGATATGCTTTGTAATCAAACTAGTATTCCATTTCTACTATCACAAACAATTCCCTTTCCAATTTGTATAAGAGAAATGTTGAAATAAATACATAATATTAAGCAGAATAACAAATTGAGCTACTATAATGGGTTTTAAATGCATGCTTAGGTAAGTTTCTTCACTATACAAGCTATATGCCGCTGTTAGAATCAATCTCATTTTCATTTTATTGTGGTATTCTCTCACACAGGCACTTGGTTGCCACAAATGGTTAAAAAAGCAAATACACATTTTTGAAGATTAGAAATAGCTCAAGCGAGACTCTATGGTTCGGCCATTGGTTTGACGCCTTGGTGTTCCAATCTCACAAGCATTGACTCTTGATGCAAACCTCAGTGAGCATAGTGACTCACCAACTGAAGAAGGGTCAGGTGAAATGTTCACAAACATTAGTGTCTTGGAGTCTCCACCTAGACATGGCTGTTCATCCATCATGTTCAACACATTATTATTAGATCATCTCAAATCATTCAAGGTCAGGAACAAAGAAAGCATCACTATTGTAGACTGAAATTCAGAAAAGAGTTTAATTGTCATGCATATAAAATTTTTTACTATCATCCGGAGAAGACTTTGAAGACAGTTAGTATTATAGTTACCAAACTTCCAATACATGATGATATATGATTAGATGACAGTGTAAAAACTCTTTACATTTGTAACATTTTGATTAAGTTCTTCAAAAATAGCATGTGAAAGAATAACAATGCATTACCTGAAGCAGATATGTAAGCTTTGAGTTCCTGAATGGCACATGGTCTTCCTTCTTCGCTAAGGCGAATATAACATCACTCAATGATGATAAACTTTTGTTGATTGCCTGATTACAAATGAAAGAGTTTAAAGCATTTGACATTATATAAGCACAAGAGAAAGTGAAATGCATCATGGTTTTTACATACTTGAGTTTCTTTCAATCGGTCCCCAGTTGATCCACTCTTTGAAAGACGCTCACTACCAGCAAGATCAATGAGATTCAGAACACCTTGTACTTGTTGGTCAGTGCTCTGGAAGAAACACAAAACAGGTTGCATTGTGATGCAAGTCAGTGTGTCTATCTATGGTTGAGATATATAGAACATGGTTATCATAAGAGAAACATCTATACCTCATTTACACCATATATTCGAAGTGTGAACACAAAGTGACTTCTTGATGATTGTTCATTCATCTGGGTTTTTCCCACAGATCTAAAAGGAGATAACCAGAAAAAATTAAATACAGTTAAGTTGGACATAAAAGAGCTAAGTGTTGTGTTCTGACTACCAAGAAAAAATAAATCAATATTTTGCTGCACAGAAATCATGTCAAATTATGTTATACCAAATCAAATGCTCATTTTCTTAATCCTATTCAAATCTATGAAATGATATTTTCTTCTTAATACATCAAGAAGTGTAGGAAAACAATTTTAGTCATAAAATGAAAAGTGGAAATTTCATTTGTGGTGTCTTAATGAGGTAATAATAATTAATAATTTGTTACACCTAACAATACATAATAGGATAAACTCTGTAAATTAGTTACCTGCTATTTGCAGCTTGATTTAAAAGAAATGCAACCTCTTTAGCACTCTGAACATCCACTACTGTAAGATCTGAAACTTGTGTATTTCCATTTGCATCATGTTTGATTGTATATTGTTTTCCAGGAGTACCATTTTCCACTCGTGTTGTTGTAGATATCAGATCTCGAATCGTTTCATTGTATATTTCCAACATTGACACCTGAAAATTTTGCAAGGAACACCTTATCATCAATTCATCAACTTATTTAAAATTTATACTCATTGCAATGATGTGTGAAATTGAGAAGATAAATACTCTACCTTACCTGCATTTCATATTTCCAGCCTTGAGGTTGCTGAGACTGCTTTGCTTGAAATATTTGTTCTAATGAACGAGGTATCAAGCCCTTTTCCTCTGGATGTCCAGGCCTGCCCATCATTGTATAGGTTTTCCCAGAACCTGTCTGACCATAAGCAAATATGCAAACCTGAAAAGGAAAAATATCATCATATTGCTATACATGCATGTATACGGTATAAATATTGATTTACAAACAAGTATGCAAGAAAAGCAACATCCACCACCAAATCTAACAGATAACATGTGTCTTACAGTACAAATAAGTCAGAACCATAGAATCACAAGGCAAAGAAGGGTAAATATGTTATACAAAATAAAAGTGAGCATTAAAATAAAGGGTTTCAGAATATGCTCTTCCAAAATTGACTAGTAACTGTGTAAGGGTTCATATATTGAAGAGACAACAGAACTTTAAAATTACCTTATAACCATCCAGAGCGCTTTGTACAAGCTGTGAAATTTCTACAAAAACTTCTTCTTGTGATGCCTCCGGTGTAAAAACTTTATCAAATGTAAAAGCATGTTTTTGGCCTATGAACAAAACAAGAGCAATATGAGTTGACATTTCGGCAACATAATCTAATTCAACCAAGAAGAAAAAGAAATAGTTTCAAATACATCATCACAACAGATATACCATTTTGAGCTAGGTCAATGGCTCGTCCAGAGGTTTCCATTGATGTTGGATAACTGAAAATCTTGCCTTCTGTGCTACAACTTTCATCAGGTAATAAAGGCCTCACTCGACAGAATACACGAATGTTCCCTTTTAACTCCTGTTAAAGTGGAGTTTTTTAAGGTGTTAAATTTTTATTTTTTTTATTATCATCAACAAATATTTCGATTTAGTGAATTACCAAAATGGTATTATGTAATTTTTTCCGAAGCCTCTCCCCTTCTATAAGTTTATATTCTGCATCCGCCAAACGTCTTTGTAACTCATTTACAAATTTCTGTTGTCCTTCATACTCTGTCCTTGTCTCAAATGCAGATATATCAGAAACCTAACAGGGAACAAAACCAATAAATTAGATAGACACTCATCATAATGTATATGTCAAGGACTAACTCTCCCAAGCTTGAGTTGTTAGGGAGAGGTTTATGGATAGTTTTATATCTAACAAGTTCCTCACGCAAGATCACTTTGAGCTTAAGCAAGGACAATGCATAAAGTCAGTCTACCTTGCATTAAATTTAATCTTTTTTTATAAAAGAATGGGGGCACCAATGATCGAACTCGTGATGACTTGATCATAAAGGTTCATATACAATTCTCTTAAAAGCTTAAACTATCATGTATAAGTTCATGAATGATTCTAGTCTTTATCTAACAATATAACAAATGGTTCTATACTAAATAGTATACACCATTTAAAAAAAATTGTCTTAATTACCTCTAGTTTCTTCTCTGCAGTTGCTAGCTTCTCTTCCAATGCCTTTATCTGATTATCTTTCAAAGCACATTTTACCTGGGCAGGAAACTCATCTTCTCACGACTCAATAATAACAAAATGACTCTATTCAATAAAAATAAATAGCATATACAAACCAACCTCCAGGTCATTCGTTTTTAATGTCAAGCCGTCCAATTCAGTGGAGGACTGTTTTGTAGATTCTTTAATTTTCTCTAACTCAGAACTTAAAGTTTGTACTTGAGATAATTGCCGGTCTCTCTCATCTCTTACTTGCTGCAACTCTCCTCTAAGAGAAGAAACTTCTGTAGCCAGGACATCCTTCTGTTTTATGGCTTCTTCTTGAGAAGACTAATAAAAAACCAAGAAAACTGGTTAAATGCCAGCTGCATGATAAGTAAGAAATATAGATAGAACAAAAAAGACAGAAAATAAAGTTCAATATGTTCATCGGAAATTTCCTGAAAGATAGTTATGATAAATCCAATGCCTAAAATTAATATAAAATAAAATATTACATCATCTCTTAAAGCTCTGCAATCAACTAAACTTGGAAGGATATAAGAGTCTATTTGTTAGGTCTGTCGTTTCACATGCCATCAAATTGTTACTGGACTGCGCTTAAGTTCCAGTCTCAAGATATCTAGTTTTAAGCATAAGGGATATGTTGAAAATTTTACTTTGACTAGAAAAAACGACAAATTATAATATATAAGTGGGATGTAAACTTCACTTTACTTTACTGACTGGTTTTGTAGGATTAAATTAGACCCAAATCTACTTTTTAAGATTATTCAATCTACGAGCATTCATTTAATCATCCCTAGTTGACACTAAAGAACGAATATTCTAAATTGAAACAATTTCACGTGAAAGAAAACTCACGACTGATACAGTAAGTTGACCTCTTAACATGGTGATGTTCTCCACTACACTAGCCTTCTCTTTCTCTACGCGTTTAAGTTCATCTTCAACTGATGAAAGCTCAGAATGAAGTTTTCCATTGTACTGTTGCAAGCTTGTTATGTAATCCTGTAACCGCTTATACATTTCATTCAGTGATGCTATCTGCAGAAATTCACAGATGAAGGACATTTGTTTATCAGCATAATTCACACAATGATTGAAAAAAGTTGAGGAGAAGTGGAAAGAATCAAAGAAATTCCTTGAATTGGATTTGTAGTGTTATTTTACCTTCTGATTTGCACTTTGGATTTCTCGTTGGGCTCTTCCAAGGTCCTCTGATAGTGTACTTTGTGACCTCTCAATGTCAAGCCTAGCCTCTCTCTCTTTCGTAAGAGATTCCACTGCAGCCTTGCATTTACAAAGATAATAAAAAACTAGAGTTTATGCTAAACATTTCCTTTCAATATTTTTTATTTTCAAGTTTTAAAATCCAGTTAACCAAAAGATCTTTCTTACCGACTTTTCCGTTTCTTCCTTTATCAGTTTTTCTTGCAAAGAAGTGCAATTCCTTCTCATTTCCGTAATAATTGAATTTAATTCTTCTTCCTTGATTTTGAGCAGCAACTCTATGATTCAAAGCATTTTAACAGTCAAAATCAACAAGGGTGTTTCATAACTAAATGGGTAGAAAATTGAAAACTAATCTTACCAATTTCAATGCATTTTTGCTGGGTCAATTCGAGTGAATTCTTTAACTTTTCCTGCTCAAGTGAGTAGTACATCTCAAGGTCTTGGAACCATCTGATACAAACCTTAAGTCTTTTTATATAATCCACCATGTTTTCACATCTTTCCTAAAAATATAAGAGTTTGATGTTAATATGAACAATCAAGCAATAATTTAAGCAATACTTCGTAAAATGTAAATAAACAACTCTTAAAGCCATCGACCCTTCACATTCTGATGTAAAATCCAAATATCAGAACAAGCAAGACCTTATAATTAAATCTGTCCTTTCTCTTGGCTCTCTCATTTAGCAATGCTTCCACATCTTCTCTTGTGAACTCTATGGCACCATAATCCGATCCAGCATTGCTTGGAGGAGCACTACTGGGGCCAAGATCGTGGCCACCACCATTGACAACTGTGAAAGCTTGCCTAGTTCTTCCATTAATTGGAGTTCCCACCATTTTCTCAGCTCCAAATCTTTGCTCTATGTTGTCTAGGAGGAGCACATCACCCTCAAAATTCTGAAACCTCAGCATGAAAAAAGACAATATTTTTAAGCACGGTGATGCAATGAAATTGAAGAACAAGAACAACCCATGATCTTAACTGAGGTGGAGATTAGAAAAACTAATATAGAAATGGGAAAAAACAAAAGGGTACCTTTGAAGGAGGTGAAGGTGTGGATGTGAGTGATAATGGAGGCCGGTTCTGGTTTTTGGTGACCATTTTGAAGCTCTAGAACTTAGTTAGAGAGCTATATGAGAGAGAGTGTGACTAGTGTGGGGCCATGGATTGTTTTGAAAGATAACAAATACAAATATATCAAAAACTGTTGCTTTAGCAGGCAGGAAGATTGATGATCCACAAACACAAACAAGAGAGAGAAATGAATAGTGAGAGAGAAGAAAGTTAAAAAATTAAACATGAAACAAAGTGAAACTTTTATTATGTGTTTCTTAATGTGTTCTGCTTTAGATGATGTTAGATTACATGCTGTTCTGTTTGTTACTTTGTTTGGTACTCTGATGAGTAAGTTTGAGTTAGTTTAGATTTCACCGTCTTCTTTTGAACGTTCAAATTAGCATAATAAATTCTCTGATTACAGAAAATTTCCAGTTTGAAATTTGTCCTAAAAATGACTCATTTAAATCATAAATTGTTGATATTAATTTCTTTATGTAATTTCTTGTGTATATTCAGAAGTTGTGTTGGCAAGTTTTAAAGGGTAATAAGCTTCCAAAAAACAAAGTTTAAAAGGAAAATAACTATGTTTATAATAATATTATTATTATTATAATCTTTAACTGCACATTTTGGTTTTTTTCAAGAAGTTGTGTAAGCAAGTTTAAAAGGATAATAACGATGTTTTATATAATAATAATTTGAGGATATTTAATGAAATTTAACTTTGTTCTGTGGGGGTCACGTGCAGTAAGATTCTTGTTTTCCATTATTGCCTTTTATCTTGACAAGTGTAACAATTATGATATTCATCATTACAAAAATTCTTGAATCTTTTAACCATTGAAGTTTGAAGATATCAAACTTAGATCCAAGTTCTTGGCAAATACTTTGTCCATTCTCATCCCATAATATGACACCAACTAATTCATTATGTATTAATCGAAAAGTAATGTTTTAAATATTCAACATTATTATATAAAAGAGAGTTTTGATTGACATAGACCCTTTGATAAAATGACATAAAAAGTTTATAGGGCAAACTATAGACAAAATAATGTTCAAGATAAAAATACCCTTTTTAGAAAATTTATTCTTTTTCTCTCTTTTACTTATATGTTCCAAATATCAATTATTTAATTTGGTGACAAGATAACTATCTAATTATGGAATATTAGTTAGCAACCACTTAGGCGTAAGATTCAAATGAATCTTAGATACTAATTATATAGGTTTGAGTTGTTGTATCTACTTCTTGAAATAATAAAAAGGAAATTGCAAATGCTACGTAGTTATAAAGTACCCTAATAAGTGTATAAACTATATATAAAACATTTTTTTATAGTTTTATACATAGTATAGTGATGAAATAATCTAAAATACTACAACATATAAGGGTTAGATCCAAACAAAGCTATTTATACCTATGATTAAGACTTCGAGAAATTCAAAAGTTTTATTAATGAACAAGGTGATGTACAAAATTGATAGTTTGGTGGAATTAAAATTACCTTAAAGATTAAGAAATGGATGCTTTAATATGAAAGAATTATTGCACTATGTGCTTCCTTAAATGGGAGCATCAATTCGTACAAAATGGAATTTTGATTTGCTAAACTATACTATGCCCTAATTTTTTTTAATATTTATTTGAATATCTCATTGAAAATTGATAATAATTAGATATTGAAGTGTTGTATAAAGGTGAGAAAAAGAGTTGTTGGTAGTTACAAAAGCAATTTAATTTTTTTCATCACATGTCATTAATTTTGAAAAAATTCGAATAAAAGAAAAATGTAGTATATCTTTGTCAATGTCTCAAATTCACAAATAAAATTTTAATGCAATATATTTGTACTTTCATTTAATTATATATTATTCAATTTATTATTTTTATACAATTTGTGTGTGGCTCTCTATATTTGTATCTACTAATTAACTTTTATTTTTATTCAGAAAAATAATTTATAATTAAAAATTTTTTATAAGAGATAAAGTCAAATTAGATTATATTAAATAAAGGTAAATTTTATTTCATTAAATCGGTTTTATTAAGGTGAATTAAATTTAAAATTCACTTCTAATATAGTATCAAAATTTATCTTAATGAAGTTGTTGAGTCTATCGAAAGATTACCTATTAAAGTTGAGAAATTTCGAGTGAGAGGTGTGTATTAGAAATTTCACATTATTTAAATATAAGATCAAATCAGAATATATTAAATAAATATAAATCTTATTTCATTGATCCGATTTTACGAACATAAATTAAACTTAAAGTTTGAATAAATTAAATTTAAAATTCACTTTTAATAATATATAAAATATTATATATTTAAATATTAAATATAATATAAAATTAATTATTTTTTACTCATAATTTTACTCTTTCAAATATATTAGAAAACAATTATGTTGAAAACGATTGTTGCTGAATGTTTCATTTTAATCAAACTTCCCCAGCTATCTTCGGGCATATTTTTTCAGTAATATAATCTTTAAGCATAATTATGTTGTATATGTGAATTCAGAGAAAAATGTTCAGTAAAACTAGATAGATCCCCAAAATTATAATTTATTCCCAAATCTCCAAGATTTCCACTTTATGTTCCTTACAAATAAAATAAGAAGAAAATAATGTTCATTATTCCTCCTCTTGCTGCAGAAGGATCCAACATTACTTCATCCAAATCCAAACGTTTGCCAACCTGCTTAGAACTAAACAACTATTTTCTTTGTTGCTTTAGATTGAGGCTAAGAATTTTCCCTTTCATTTTCCGAAAAAAGTTAGTACCCAACTTTCTGTGCCAACTTAGTAGTAGAATGGAATATACAGTGAAAGCATATCACATACCACCTCACATGCTACCAGTAGTTGGTGTTTCCATTCACTTCTTGGTACTCAGCAACATTCTCTGTCCTTTTCCTATGACCCCTTTATGAGCCTTCTTCTTCACCTATGCTCATGGATTTGACTCATCTACCATGCACCAAATAAAGTTCTGTACTAAGCCTTGCACTATACTTATTAACATGCTCATCTCATATCTTTTCATGTTAAGCAGAATAAAGCTCAAAGTTCTTCATGTCACAATCTCACATTATGCTCAGATCTTGTCCTTTAAAGGTAGAAATTCAGTGTCAGCTAAAGTTCCAAGGGATCAATCACACACCCTTTAGTCTTTTCTTGCTAGATCTTGCTCTCTAATATCTGAAAATGGGTACAAAAGGGTTTCATCTTACAAAGAAAATCACCGAGTCACCCTTCTGATGCAGAAATATATGTCAGTTTGGACTTTGGTGTGATGAATTTTGAAGCTCAACAAAGTTACTGATTTACCAATCACAACTTCATGTCATGGTTGATTATATATCATTTGGGTGTGTTATACACAAAGGTGTTGTGATCTACCAATCAAAAGGGGTTCCTTAATTTTAAGTAATTAGTTTATAGATGATAGAACATGATTTTTAGTCGTTCCATAACTGGTGGAATTGAAGAAGATATTTTTTTAGATGAGTTGCACATGATAAAGTGAATATGACTAACTTCTCTAGCTCTTGTTTTAAACAACTTCAAAGTGGTGACAAATGAGAAAGAGTAATCAATTCGGATGAAAACATAAAATTGCCATTGTGGCCTGCATATGACTTCACTAGGTGTCAATAGCTAGCTAGGCACATGGAAGACTATTATGAAGTTTTGTAATTTTCAAAGTTAAATTAATAGGTTTAGTTGGTTGACCAATTTAACTCCTTTGAAACAACTCATTTGAACAACCATAATAAAATCAAATGCAAAAGTTTAGGTAAATTAAACTTAAATAGTTGGAAAATCCTACACTAACTAATTAAAAATGAGGCCAATATAAATAAGATGTAAATCTTACTTCTTAACCAGTTTTTAGATGAATTATGTAATAATAATTTTTTAGGTGAATTACGTGATAATAACTTTTTAAATTAATAAAATTATTGGGTCTAAATTGAACAACTAATTAATATAGTAAACTTTAGTATTAACGGATCACTATGTGAGAGAAGAATATTAGGAAAATCTCACCTTAACTAAAAATGAGACTGAATTATAATATATAAAATATAAATCTTATTTTTTTTTTTAATTAAATTTTTATAATAATTTTTTATATAAATTTTTAAATAATTTTTTTCAGGTATATATATATATATTTTTTTTTTTATTCTTATACTATCTATCTTAATTATTTAAAAAATGTTACATTACTTTTATGCAGTGTACTAATAAAAAAATTAATAATTATCAACGTAATTTGGTGAAAGCTTATTTGTGACATTGCAAGTTCTAAAAGTGTTTTCTGTGCCCTGAGACAAACACATTCTTTCGTATAGTAAGTGACAAAGAAAATTTAGGTTTTTTTGTCCACCGTCTTGAAAATTAAAATGTTCCTCAATGTTACTTGTTCTTTTCTTTTAGATTATCCTCTTTGCTAAGTCTGAAAATTCGGAGGAAGTGGCTTAACGATAAAATAATAATTTGGCGTGTACTAAGAGAACCGTTACACTTGTTTTTCGTTAATAACCGTTACATATTTGAATTTTGATTAGATTAATAATTTGAAATCGTGTCATCAGGAATATTCTGTAATTTTTAATTTAATAAAATACTTTATTGAAATTATTTCTAATTTTAATAAAATCAGCAAGAAAACTAAAAGAAAGTAATCTCTTGTTTTGTTTTTATTTATATCGTTTAATTTTTTTTAAATAAAAATAATAATTTTTCTTAATAAAATAATTATATTTTTTTATATCACAATACATATGTATGTAAATCAATTAATGATTAAATAAAAATAAATAATTTTTTATGTGATATTAAATAAATAATGACCTAATAATTTATATTAGGTTTAAGATATTTATAAATTTATATTTTGATATTAATAAATAAATTTATATATGATAGTCAAATGTTTTATATTTGATTAGAAACTATGTATAATAGAACTATATGTAATATATATTTTATTTTTTTATTAGATACTTCTTTTTTATTATCAAAAGTATTGTATGTTATTCTTAAGTTAAAATCTAACTCTACTCAAACCTTTTCCTTCAATTTCTTTTTCACTTCAAATAATATTATCTTTAATACTATGAAATTTGAAAATGATATTTAAATTCAATTTTTATTTTTAAATTTAATCATAAAAAACACGTGCTTAAAAATATATCTTCCACTTTATAAGAAAAGTAAATTAATTAATAATACTGGGCAAGTTCCCACACTCATTACAATGTAAAAATATAAGGTCTTATTCTTTCTATGCTTAAATATAAATAAAAAGATGTAATTATATACCAATTAAGAATATTAATTAACTTCACTTAATTTTTTTTAATTCCATAAAAAAAATTAAAAAGTATCCTTAATCATATTTACTAATAATAATGTTAAGATTTGCACTTAAATATATTTTTAAATAACAATATTAAAGAGATAAAATTAAATAAAAACTATTTATAATTCGATCATTCAAACGTAAATACTTTTTCCGATATATTTGAGTTTAGAAGAAAGAATAATGAAAGATCTGTATGTAAATAGTGGGCACAAAAATATGAAACAATGAAAGCATTAAATGATACAATCTTACTGAAAATAAAAAAATAATAAAATTAGTGTGTAAATTAATTAACATATGGGGATGTAGCTCAGATGGTAGAGCGCTCGCTTAGCATGCGAGAGGTACGGGGATCGATACCCCGCATCTCCATTTTTCCCAACGACTTATTTTAATTTTAGTTTGATTATTATTTTTTAATTTTTTAAAATCATAATTATTATTTTTGAAAACAAGTTGATTCATAATTTATTAATTAATTTAATCTAAAAGTAAACTATTTTTATTTAGGGTATTATCTTTTAGCTCAGTTAAGTGAGTTTATGAAGTATTTGAAATTAGGTGAACCTATTTTAGCAATAAATGAAAGTAAGTAGGTGGTTGTTTGACTTTTTTGCATGGGAGGTGATGGAGTGTTATGCAATTCAAGTATCTATGGTCACATCTCACCATTTTCACTACTCTTTCCCTTTTCTTTTGCCAACCCATTTTCTTAAAATTCCCATTCATTCATTCTTCTCTCCAAAACAACTGCAATTAAAAATTATATATCAAAAAAATTGAAAATTGATGTGAAAGTTAGCATTAAAATCTTGATTTAATCATCACCTTGGAGCACACACCCCATGTGAAGAGAGATGCCGGTGAGAAAATTAAAATGGACAGTCTTCATATTTTTATTCTATAATTTTGTTGACTTGTTTTAATTATATTCTGGGTCTAAGGTATAAGGTTGTAAATTATTGGAACAAACAATAACATAGAGAAATAGAAAAAGAAAAAGAAAAAGAAGAAGAAGAAATATGAAGAAA
Organism: Macrotyloma uniflorum; assembly: GCA_016859785.1. Lineage (NCBI taxonomy): Eukaryota > Viridiplantae > Streptophyta > Magnoliopsida > Fabales > Fabaceae > Macrotyloma > Macrotyloma uniflorum. The sequence continues at coordinate 159,212 of BDMB01000063.1, read as the reverse complement.
GCATAGAAGATAATGCTTCCTTTGTTTGGTAGCAGAGAATGGCATGTGGATGTTCAGAGTGAGTTGGATGGGAATGTTCCATTCTTACTTATGCCCATATGTTCAAAGAAGAAAATAAATTATCTTTTTTTTCTTGTCATGTTAAATCCATAATAATTTAGATTCTTGAAAAAGAAAAAAACTATTTAGTATTGAATATGTGGTGTATGATGTTGTTTGTTTTGATGTTTATAAAGTTATTTTGTTTTTTCATTTGTCATGAAGCTCACATTGAAGAGAATCCAAGAAGTAAAATATATGTTTGAAGAACCCAGTCTGTTCATAGCATTTTGTTTTTAGCATGATTGTGTGAAAGTGTTGTCACATGTAAATCTTTAATTGCAGCAAGAATTTTTGTCCAGCCATGGGGCCTTTATCATTATCCTGTCTCAAACTTCCATTTTCTCCCATTAATCATCTTTCCAACATTTACCACAACTTAAGCTCTTATTAATTGTACCATTATTTCATTGTTTTTTCTTCATTTTTCCTTGAAAATTTCAACAATTATTGGCCCTTCAAATTTCTGTTCCACATATTCATTGTTCTTCCAATTTCTAACTCTAGTTGATAGAATTTAAGGGAGATAAAATTTTATATTAAATAAAAATAAAAAAATTAAATAATATATAAATAAGAAAACTCATAAAACATGAAATTTTAAAATTTTTGATAAAAATATAATTATATTTTTTTATATAATTATATCTAATATTTATTCTTAAATATTTTTTCTATATAAAATAAATTTATTTATTTATGAAATATTTTTTACATATTTTTTTTAAAAAAATAATTATTCATAAAATATTTTTTACAAATGTGTAAAATTTGTTTTATAAATTTCTTTATGAAAAAAGTTTTTATTAATTTATTTGTAAAAGACTTTTTATAAATTTATTTGTGAAATTTTTTTATAAATTTATGTGAAAAACAATTTTTTAATAACTTTTTACTTATAAATTTTTACAAATAAATTTGTAATAAATTGAAAAAAAAAGTTATATTTCCCAATAATTTTAAATATTATCCATAAATTTATTTATAAGAAATATGATTTTTTTTATAATATTATTATTCTTTCCAAAACTTTTTAACGAAAACAATGCATAATGTATTTTTTTGAAAAAATATTTATTATTTTTTTTCAATTAAATATCTTTAATTTTTACATAATTTTTTTCACCTATTTTTACTAACTTTCTTCTTTATTTTTTTTTATATATTTTTTTCATAAACCCTTTAATTTATAATTTTATAGTTTGTTGTTGTGTCTCTCTTATTTTTCTTTAAATATTTAATCTGACACAATCTTGATTCTTGATTTCGAACATGAAATTGGGTTGGTTGTTCCTCTTTCTAGATATGCAGTGTCTCATACACCATTTCTCTTCCTTTCCGTCACTATTTTTTGCCTATAAATAATATTTATGGAAATGTTTGTTTTTTACTAATTTATGGAATATGTTGAAAAGATTGAAACTAACTAAAATATCCCCTTAATCAATCTGTAGGTAAAACTAATATATTTATTAGAAAATTTCTTTTAATACCAATTCACTTTGTTTTGTTTTCAAGACAAAATCTATAAGTATAACATCACTCTAGAGGGACAACATTTGTCATTAGTTAAGAGAATCATTTGTAATTGTAAACATTTTACAAAAAGTCATTCATACCAGATAGTATTGAAGTACTACTATTAGATTGTTCTAAGTTTGTTAAGTGTCAACTATTGTCAAATATGAAGTTGCTGCTAAACTATTACAAACTCTGATTATTCTCTTAAATTTACACTGCTTGAAATCACATCTTTTCTCTGAGAGCACTTTGGTACCTGCACTTCCAAAATTCTTCCATTACATATGTGAGCTTCAAAAATCTTTAAATCTGCATCTTCTGGCATCTCTAACCTTCGAACATATCCATATTCCCACCAATGCCCACACCTCCAATCACTTGCCTTTGACTCTTTTTGTGGCTTCCATCGTCCACTAATTTCCACAACCTTCCCATTATCAACATGGACTTGGATGTTACTTATCCCACTTCCTGTTTTAACCAAATCACAACTCTTACATGTATAGATTTTTACTTGTCAAGCACTTTTAATTACACTCAATTTCACTTGGTTCATTATCTGTGTACTTAGTTACATGATAAGTTTTCATATTTTCTAATACACTTTTCTTTATAAAACTAAGCTAAATAAGAAGTGAATCTACAAAATTTCACTCATTTCAATCAATTTTAGTTAATAATAAAAATAAGATTTAAATATGTTTTTAATTCATGTAAAATTTTAGTTTGGCATTTGGAACCTCATATCTATGTTGTGTAAAAATTGAAAACTACTCAAAATGATTTTACCTTAAATGTCAAACTAAACATACATTATATGAACTAACAATATATCTAATCCTAAAACTATGCTTAAACAAGATAATAAGTTGAAAAGTGAATTGTTAACATATCTCATTTTCAAATATTTGATCATAACTTGGTAAAGAAAAATTTGATACAAAGGTAAAGTTTTCCTTGTTTCCACATATACAGTTCATCCATGAACTAAATTTATTCTGTTCTTCAAATTTGCAGATTTTGAAAACGATGGTTTATTATATGACTTGTTTAACACATAAAAGTGATTATAAAACAAGAATTGGTAGGTGAAATTGTAGAACTTTGTTTCACCTGGTATTTCTGCCTTTAAGATGTAACCTTCATCTGTTTGATACCACTCCACAGTGTTTTGGTTGGAGCTTCTCAGATGAGACAGCAATATATCTGACTCAAACTCCCAGAGAGGGAATGCATCAGAAGGATCAAAGAACTTTCCAAACAACATTGGACTGAAGAGTGAGGCATCACCAAAAATGTTGTGCAGTGTTGGATTGGCTTGGCTGAGTAATCTTCTGAAAACATCTTCTCCCAATGGAACACACCATTTATGTGCACTTTGATCATCTTTTCCAACTTGGAGCTTCTTGGAACTAGTCATGGAATGAAGAAGAGTGAATAATTGGGTGAGTGGTAGAGGCAAATTTTGTGGTGTTTCTCTTGTTGTGGGAGGGATGGCACTTGATAAAGTAGAGAATAAATTCATTTGGAATATTTTGAAGCCTGTAAAGCTAAGAAGAATATTTTCTTTTCCATACCTTGCTTTATGAGAAAGATAATCTAGGTCTGCATAAGTTGGTTATTTAGAGTTAAGGGTATATAAACAAACTTTCATAATCACTTAAAAAAAAACTTTTTCATAAATTAAAATTAAGAATTAATTTATAAAAGTTATATCAGAGTTCTAGAAATTAACTTAGATATAAACTAATTTTAATTCATAACTTTAGATAAACTTAATTTATTTTTTTATTTTTATTAAATTAAAGTTTCTCTAATGATAAAAGTTTTATATACATTCGTATTATAAAATTTATTTTTTATTTTTTATTTAATTTTTTTAATTATTTATATTTTATTTTTAGAAATGGAGAAGAAGGGAAGAAATTGAGAAAAGAAAATCTTAGAATTTTTTAGGTTAAGTAAAAAAATTTTAAAGTTAAACACGAGGGAGATTAAACGGAAAAATTTGATAATGCATCTAAATTTTCAATTTTTTTTTTGAAGTTTAGCATAAAAAAATTGGGTAAGGGTGAGAAATCGTGACTTGAATGAATTATTATAAAAAGAAAAATTTGAACATGTTGGGTGCACAATTGAAATGTACATGTATGTCTTTTCAATTAATTTTTGTATTTTTTATTTCATTTATGAGTAGTTAATTTTTTTTTAAGATTAAATGTAACTAAACTAAATTTTGTTATGTTTTGTAAATATAATATATTATTTTTCTATTATTTAACATTAGTGTTTTGTTTATATGTTTCATGTTTCGTGTGAATTATCATTCATAATTTTTTTCTAAGATATTAATTTTGATTGAATTTTTTTTATCTTTTTTAACTGTAATAAAATAATTAATAAATCATATATTTAGAAATGATTGATAGGTCATTGATAATCCTTTTAACAATTAAATTTAAAACAAGTTATGTTACATTTGAGACTTAATAAAGGAATATATTTTTTTTTCACCAGTTTAAAATAAATTTATATTTAATATTAACGTTAAAAGTCAAAATATTTGATTAAATATTATGACATTATAAAAAAAAAGTAAAATTTAATGAATATAAAAAAACAATTTATTAGTTTATGTGTTTTTAATTTTAATATTTTGTAATCCTAAAAATTGTTGTTAGGTGAAATCAAGAGGGGGTGAATTGATATTAAAGTTAAAGCTTTTTTCAATTAAAACCTTTTTAATTTTCCTTAAAAAAAAATCCTCTTGATTATTAATTAGTTTTAGCAGATAATTAAAAACGCAACCGAAAAATTAAATGAGATAAGGGAAATAAGAGAGACACCCAGAATTTATACTGGTTCGGGTTATACCTTAATCCTACTCCAGTTCCCAAATCACCTCAAACCGAGATGATTTCCCACTCTTATATTTTAATTCTTCACAAATTACAACCACCAATTACCAGTGAAACATGTAAAAAGAGAAAATTAAAATACTCACTATCTCTTGAACCCACAAGAGAATTCCCACTCTTCCTTGAGTCCCACAAGGAAGTGAAAATCTTCCTTGAATCACACAAGGAAGAAAAACTTATCTCCTCTGAACAACCTCAGAGAAAAATCAAAAAAATAAGTTAAATATCACCTGTATGTGAGGATATCAAAATTTGGCACAGCTCTGCTCAGGGTTTCTCAAAGACCTTCAAAGATGATTTCTTCTCAAGAAAATATTCTCCCTTTGATAAATGATAGTATTGTGTCTCAGTTCAGGAGAGAAAGAATGAATAAATCAAAATATGTATTAAAAAGCTTATTAAATAAGAATCAAAATATCAAATATTTTTCTGTTGATTTAATTTAAAATAAGATGCACAGAATCACTCTCCAACGTTCAGAATCATATAAAATATATCTCAATATCTTCGGAGGATTCTGTGCAACGTTCATAATTTTCAAAAATCTACGAACATAATCGATTATCATAAGTGAATAATCGATTATCCCCGTGTTGAAAAACCTTTTCAAAACCACAGATAATCGATTATCCCAGAAGTACATATTTTCCAAAATATTCATAATCGATTATGTAATCGATTATCACAGCAAACATCATGTTTCTGAATGGCTCATAATCGATTATGTAATCGATTATTACAGCAAACATCATTTTTCTGAAAAGCTCATAATCGATTATGTAATCGATTATCACCGAAAAACATATTTTCTATTTTCACAAATATAATCGATTATCTAATCGATTATTCCAGTATTGAAAAACTTGTTTTTCAAAAACCCTTTCCCATAATCGATTACTTAAAACACTTAATCGATTATAGTGTCTTTTAAAAAGATTTTATAATAATTGACTTTACTCTGAGAACCTTCTGAGCAGAGTGATGTTTCTTTTTTTATTCTCACTTCTAAATCTAGTCTAAGGTCTTCTTTGATCCTTTACTTTCTTTTGGTCTTGATATCTTGAATACTTTTGCACAGTTTGATAATCTTGATCATTATGAAAATACTTGAACAGAATGATAGCAATCTCCTTCTGTGATAACAAAAATTATTTATCTTTTTTATAATAATTTTTGGTAAATTATTTAATTTAAATAGTAAAATATTATATATTTTATTAATATTACACAAGTTTTTTAAAAAATAATATTTGAAATTTTTATTTTACTATTTGATACGAAGACAAATTTAAACTCAGATGATTGTACATTATTCAAATTATTTGAGTGACAAATTTTTGTTTTCTTACATTATTTTTGTTATGAGGTACGCCTTAGGTTTGGTTTTATGATTTTTACCTTTTAAGATAAGAACCAAAAATTATAAAAAAACTAATATTAAAATATAATAAGTTGTGTAATAAATTTGGTTAGTAGGATTTTCTTAAATTAATAATTTAGATAAGAAACAATAAATCAATATACTTAAAATAACAACTATTGTAAAATAATAGTTCTCCAAATTATTTGAAATAGTTTAATTTAATTAACGTTATTAAAGCTAAATATATTGCTATAAATTATTTAATTGATTAAATAAATAGTAATGTAAATTTAAAATAATAAAATAATATTTTCAAATTAGTATTGATATAAAATAATAGGAATCGCAATTTATTTTATATGGTTCAATTTAGATAGATTTTATGTTGAATAAAACAATCATAAATTATTTATTTAATTAAATATACTAATATAAAATAACAAAATAATATAGTTACAAAATATTGTTATAAAACACTGGACATAATATTAGAATAAGCAAGTGTACCTTAGGGAATGAATCACCTGGCATCTTTATATTAAAATTAGTCTCATGTCAATTGAATAAGTAAAATGTGAAATTATAAGTACCTAAATGATAAAAAAGTCAATTTCATTTATACTTTTACATATTACACATTTTAAAAGAAAAAATTAATTTAAAATAGTAAATAATAAAACTATATTTTGATTATATGGTTGGAATTTTGGAAATCTTAGTTTTCAAATGTTTAATTTTTTTTTTTGGAAAAAAAAATTACCAATGAACACCGAAAATTCAATAAAATTAAATTACTTTGAATAAAGCTTTTTAGAATATATATATCAACTTAAAAAGTTTATAATTTTTTTTCTTTTGGAAATCTTTTTAAGTGATTCCAAAAGATAATTTACAGATTTTTAAATTTATTTACAGCAAAATTTCTCTCATGTAAAAAACTCCACCGCAAAAATAAAAATGTTCATCTTTAGAAAAAAAAACGTTATATGTATTATATTTATAATCAAAATATTTTAATTAAAAGTGACTTAGTAATGATGATATTTCTTAATCCCTATTATATGAAAAATATTTTATAAAATACTCCAATAATAAATAATATTTACAAACTATCAAATATAAAACTTAAGTTACATATACAGAGAAACGTATATGTAAAATAATATTTTTGTATAAATATATAAATAAATATTTATTTATAAAGGTGTCAATATGATATGATGTGAATTTTTGAGTCAACTCAACGTTTAAATTGGGTTAAATTAAAAAAAAAAAATTATCAATCAAAATAAATTTATTTTACTTAACTTGCATATATTAAATGAGTTGATTATGTGATAATATTTTTTTAATTCTTAATAATTTAATTATTTTATTTATGTATGACTATGAATTTATGATGGGAGATATTTTAGTAAGTTAATTCATTAAATTTATTAATTTTACATTGTGTTTGGATTAGGAAATTTATTATTTAATAGAAAGTAAATACATATTTAAGGGGATGAAGGTGGCTTGTTTTAGTTAATTTAGACTAATTTACAAAGAAAAGGGAAAAAATTGTAATTTAGAAATTTTTTGTACAAAGAACATGAGATTTGAGAGAAAATCACATCGATAAAAGATTATTTCAATTATACTATTGATTTAAGTTTTCAAAATCTTATTGTGAATAAGACATAATAGATTATGATTAGATATATAATTTTGATTAGATATAATTTATTATACTTTAATTATGTGAATAATGTCCTAATCAATTATATGTGTAATACAGTGTATAATACACTTATGTTTTAGAAAAGTAAAATATGATTATTATAATAAGTTATTTAATGAAGTTGATGGGCAAAATAAGTGGAGAAGTTAATGAATTTGTATTGTTTATTTGAAGTAAAGATTTATAGATGAAGATGATATGAGAGTTAGCTACAGATACAGCTGCATACACCAGTCTCTACATTACAGAACTGTTTATCGCAGGGTGGAGGACAAACAAAGGGGCAATCTGCAGGAGTTCGACATCTTTTTGGTTTGGCGTCAACAATGGCCTCCCTGCACTTGCAAACATTTGAAATGCAAATAATTGAAAGTTCACACAAATTCTTCTTCACCCTGCAATCTGCATCCTTCTCACATTCAACTCCACCTCTCTTCACTCCATTACTCTCAACAATACTCTCTCCAAATCCTACAAATATATTATACAAGAAATAATAATTAAGAAAAAAAAAAAGTAAAATTATTGTTAGGAGATTTTACAAAGATAAAACCAAATTATAGTATATGAGTGAGTTCAAATCTCATCTCATTTAATCAGTTTTATGAGATTAAATTAGACTTAAAATCTATTTTTAATATGTTATTAAAGTCTATCTTAATAAGATTCTTGGGTCATCGAATCATTCATACTATTAGATTATTATCGGACTATCTATAAATTTTTAAGCACATGTTTGAATTTAGAGAATCTCAACATAAATAAGGTGTATTGGAGATTTTATATTACTTAAAGATAAAGTCAAATTAAAAAAAGAGAGTCTCGACATAAGAGGGCACAAGAGAGATGTCTTCAGAGAGTCTTGACGCAAGGAAATATATTGAAAATCGTATATCTTCTAAATATAAAGTGAAATTACGGCTTTTATTAAAATTTATTAAATGAATTCCATTCAAACTACCTCAAACATATTTTCTGAAACAGTGAATTAAGAGAAGTAACAGCAGAAAAAGAAATACTGAAACCTCTTACCATTGGAAGCTATTAAAGCAAAAACAACTACAAGCAAAGTAATGTTGACTGAGGCCATTTTCTTTCACTGCTTCTTAGATTCACTCTTACAGATAGAACCTCTTCTTTTTCTGGATTCAAGTGATGCACACAACCTCATATTTATAGCATTATATGAACAACCACAGATTAAGAATTTCTGGATCCTATCTGTCATCTTTATGTTTCTGTGAGAATACCTAATCATATATTAAATATGTTGTTTTAGTCACACTGTTATTTTGTATTAAGAATATTTGACCATTTAAAACGTATAATTAAATTATTTATTTCATGGTTATAACATATTTTTCTTTTAATATAAAAAATCAAGGAAACATAAGACACAAATTATTTATTTTAAATTTATTGTATTCAGTAAACGTTCAATTTAATCATGTGGTTTACTTTGACTATTTTTCTCATATTCAATATAAACGTTGCTCTACCAATTATCTATGGTTAACACAATATTTTTGCTTTATGTGTCGTAAAAAATTTATATTCAATAATATCATTTTAAATAAAAAATATTTTAAAAAATATAACGTAATTAATAATGTTTTAAAAGCATAATCATTTAAACTTTAAAACATAATTAATTATATTATATAAAGTAACATCATCAATTATATATTAAAATATAATTGATTATATTTTGAAACGCTAGGTAATTGATTATATTTTAAAAATATTAATATTTTCTAATTTTTTTTATATTTTTATTAAAAATATATAATTATTAATAATAAATAAAATTAGTTATAATAATATTAAAATAGTATATTAAGAGTTTGATGAAAAAAAAAACCTCCTTCAGACACTTTTTGATGTGGATGTCAATTGTAAGAATCCTTTTTTCAAAAGAATTCTCAAAACAAGTCCTTAATCAAAAAAAGAAATCAAATATTTGAAAACAAAAATAAATTGTGGAACTTAATAAAAATAAATGAAAATATTTTCAAATGAGAAAAATAATATTTTTTCCGATCATATTAAAGATACTTTAGATAAAATCACACACAAAAAATAATTAATTCATATAAATTTGTATTAATCTTCTATATTTATCCTTATTAATTACTATTAAATTAATTAATTTTTATTATTATTTAATAGCAATAAAAAATAATTAAAAATAGGGGATATATGCAAATAAAGAAAAAAAATTTAAGTTTATTAGAATTATAAAATATATTAAAGAAGAAATTTTCTTAGTGTCTTATAATATGAAGCAAATGTTTCTGCAAATAAATTTATGGACATCTAATCCATGAGAGTTATTGCTTACACGTTTGGTGCAATCTGCTATTCAAAGCAAAAATCCAAACATACATTATTACTTCTCACAATGATTAAAGGTTAATTAAGTTTGATAATTATATTTATGTGTTTTCATATATTTCCATAATAAATGGTAAATTGAATGTCTTTTCTTGTGCATATTGAATCTTAATAAATAATTTTTTTAATAAATTGATGTGAATTACTTAATAATAAGTTGACATAATAAGGATCATAATTAATTTATATTTTTTAATGTATAAATGAACACATGTAAATTAGTTCCCTTAAAATTATCTGTTATACCATTTATTTCTATATTTGTTAGTGTAAATTAAAATTCTTTAAACAAAATCATACAAGAAAAAATTATTTATTTATTTATTTTTTAACTCTTTTGCTAATTTTTCAATTTTACCTTTATTTATAATTATTAAATCAATTAATATTCATGTTTTTTATAAAGATATATAAAAGAAAAATTAAATTTATTAAAACTAAAGAGTATCTAAGGAATTTTTTTAAATTGTATCTTATAATAAATACTAAGAGTAATTAAGTCTGTCAATAAATTATATAAAAAAATTTATAAAAAACAAAAATTAGTAACAAATAGAGAGGAACATAGAGATACAATTACTATAACACGTAAAATATTTACTTTAATTTTTAATTATTAATTAATATAATTATTTAAATGCTATTAGATTTTTCATGTGATTTTTTTACAAAAATTTATGAAAAATGAATGTTCTGCAATTATTTTATCTAAATTATTTAAAATTAAAAAAAATGTAAAAAAAAAATCACAAAATATAAAAAGCTTTAATAATAAAAGATTAATTAAATTTTATCTTATTCATGTTCCTACTAAATTTTTTAAATATCTAATCACAAACTTAAATATATTATTACTAGTTGTTAAATAATTCGAAACACAGGTTAGAATAACTTTTACACCCAATCTCAAGCTCTAACAAAAAGGAAGAAGTTTGGCATAAAAACTTATCCAAACGAGAATTCAATCGGAGGCAAATGTTCTCCTCTTTAAGTATTCTCCAATGGCGAACTCGGGTCTAAAAAAAGATGAAAAATGGATGAGAAATCCTAAAGAGAAGATGGAGGGAGCTTGGGAGAAGAGAGTTTAGAGAAAAATAATGCTCTTGAGAATGAAGGGGGAGAGGGGTGGTCCTGGGGTTATACCCCTCAACAGCTTAATTAACCCCCTTTCGCTCTTCACTAATCAAGATTTCTCTTTCTCTTTTAAACTAATTCTTCTAGGGTCTTTACCGGTTTTACCGAGTTGATCTTCTGAGTTTTTTTTCATCTTAGGATCATCATTTATCTTCTCATAATAAATATCACATCAAGATAGTTTGAACCAATTGTTTTTTAAAAACAACTGTTAAAGTCTCTATTAATTTTCACCATATAATATTATAGTCTATATAACTTAAATTATCATTTAAATATAAATATCTCATATCATATCCTAAATTTTTAGAACCTCCAGATATAAATATATACAACAAAATTCATACCTTTCTTTTCTCTTTCGCCTCCACAAAAACTAAAATCTCTTTCACCTCCACAAAAACTAAAATACCGTGAACTTAAATAGAAAACAAAGAAAAGAAAATGATCCTAAGTGTGTTGGTGTTTGTAACAAAAGCACGTTTCTAACTCGGTTTTTATTATATCACTCCATTTTTTAAGACAACGTGCTTAAGTCATAGTATTTTTATTTAAAAATGACTTAATTTTTTTATATCTTTCCTTTGATTAATAACAAATTATTTTTAAAAGATATATATATGTAATACTATTCTTAATTATGTTTATTTTATATTCAGGTTTTAATATAACAATAATAATAATAAGAGTTGACTTTACTTTAACAGTGATATAATATAGTTTGAATTTCAAATTAAAAAATATTAATATTATCTAATCATGTGTAGAATATATAACTATTTATGTGAAATATGTGTGAATTTAATATTTTAAATGTTCATCCATTATCTTTTAATGGTAATATATAAATATATATATATATATATATTAATAATTATGATATTGATTATTTTATTTATTGGTAAAGACAAATATATTAATAAAAATTAGTATTAAAAGTATCAAAAACAATTATAAATATATAATAGAAAAGTGAGTAAAAAGGTGTAGAAAATTAAATAGTTTACTAGATAATTATCTCTTTCTTTACTGAAAATTAGATTGTTAAACAGATAATCATCAAGTTGGTTATCCAACACATAAGAAGTAGGACCAAAGATCCATATACCATTCTGCAAAAGATACTAGTACTATTGAACCTTGGATTTGACTCACAACCAGGTGTTCAATTGGGTCATAAAGAAAATCTCTTCTTCATCTACCTTATTGTTGTGATAAATGTCACTACTTTCAAACCTACAACTACACTCTATTACACCCTGTTTGTTGTATTCGATTATTGTAGCATTTATTACCGTTGCAACAATTACTTTTTGCTTTCTCAAAACGTTTGGTATATGTAACTGTTGTATCAACTACTATTGCTAATCATAACAGAATACTACTCACATAATTTTCTCTTTGTCTTTCTCTCTTTCTATTTTTCGCTTCTTTGCTTTTCTTCATGGTTGTTATGAATGGTTCCTAGTCCTTTGATACTATTTGGCGTTTTTCCATTATGGTATCAGAGCTCTTCATTTGAAGAGCTCTACTACGCACTCCACTGCCAAGTTTCAAGAAGCTTTTCATCCCATCAAGATCCATTCGCCATGGCAAAAGAACAACCGTTCAATAACTACCTTTGCCTCCATCCAAGCGAGAATTCGGCCACTGCCCTCGTCTCCCCCGTTCTTGACTCTACCAACTATCATTCATGGAATAGATCCATGATCACTGCTTTGAGCGCCAAAAACAAGATTGAATTCGTCCAAGGAAATATGTCACAACCATCCAAGAATGATCCCAACTTCTCTGCCTGAAACAGATGCAACTATCTGGATGGATATGACTGCAGACATATGACTCTTTTGTTATATCCAAGAGTCATATCCAAGAATGGTTGTATCTAGACTCTTCACTCCATTGCCCCACCATTCGCCAAAGTATAATATGAATGGATATGACTGCAGACATATGGGACGATCTGGAGGCTAGATACTCACAGAGCGATCTCTTTTGTGTATCTGATCTACAAATGGTAATTGCCTCAGTCCATCAAGGAGATCTTTCAGTTACAGAATATTTCACTAAACTCCGTGTATTATGGGATGAACTAGAGAATTTCAGGCCTAATCCAATTTGTATTTGCCAAACAAAGTGTTCCTGTTCCGTAAGCAACATCATCACCCAAAGAAAGCATGACAATCAAACTATGCAGTTTCTTCGTGGGCCAACGATCAATATAGTAACATCAAGTCACACGTGCTATTAATGGATCCGATCCCCCCATCAACAAGATCTTCTCTTTTGTTACTCAACAATAAAGGCAGTTCAATGGTAATCTCTTTTTTGGTGTAACCAATAATATTAATCTCAATTTTAAGCAAGGGAACTCTACTGTTGCCCATTCTTTCTACAATCATACAAAAGTTATCTGCTATAAGAAACATGACTTTACTTCAAATCAAGAAAACAAGACTTTTAGAAATCGAAAGGTATGTACTCACTATGAGAAGATTGGACACACCATTGACGTATGTTTTAGAAAACATGGCTAACACAGATCACAAGTTAACAATATAAAGATTCAAGAAGAAACCAACCAAAATCAGAAGAATTATGAAGAACTTGAAATTCTCATATCCTCACAACAATACATAAATCTTCTCAATCTTTTACAACAAACCAACAGTACTAATAATTCTGCAAATCAAACACAGGTCAATCAAGAAGGGTTTGTATCCACACAATCTTTGCATCGGAATTCACCAGGTAATATCAAAACTTGTACCACTTCTTGGATAGGTGACTCAGGAGCCACAAATCATGTGTGTGCTTCATTATCTAATTTCTCTTCATATAAATTGATTAAAAATATACTTGTCAAACTTCCTAATGGTCACAATGTCTTTGCTACACACACTGGAATTGTCAAAATCAATGTTAGAGATCCCATATCGACTAGAGATAAGACCAAATTAATGTATATAAGTGGGTGCAAACCTCTTCTCATCGAGCCGGTTTTATGAGAATGAGTTAGGCTTAAAGTCCACTTTTGTTATGGTATCAGAGCTTATCCTAGCCCATTTGTTTGCCCTATTGGGTCACCCGCTATCGGGTTATTGTTGTTGGACCACCCATATGTTGGCTCACGTTGAGATTGGGACGTCTCGACGTGTGGAGGGTGTGTTAGAGATCCCATATCGACTAGAGATAAGACCAAATTAATGTATATAAGTGGGGTTTTATGAGAATGAGTTAGGCTTAAAGTCCACTTCTGTTATGGTATCAGAGCTTATCCTAGCCCATTTGTTTGCCCTATTGGGTCACCTGCTATCGGGTTATTGTTGTTGGACCACCCATATGTTGGCCCACGTCGAGATTGGGACGTCTCAACGTGTGGGGGTGTGTTAGAGATCCCATATCGACTAGAGATAAGACCAAATTAATGTATATAAGTGGGTGCAAACCTCTTCTCATCGAGCCGGTTTTATGAGAATGAATTAGGCTTAAAGTCCATTTCTGTTAATCAACAAGAACTTACATCTTAATAATGTTCTTTACATTCCTACTTTTTCGTTTAACCTAATCTCTATATCCAAATTAACCACATCTTTGAACTATGAACTCTTATTGTTTTCAAATTATTGTCTTATATAGGACATTAGAACTAAAGAGAAGATTGGTTTAGTTGAAATGATTGGTGGTCTATATGTTCTTAATATGCAATCTGATGAACATCTGATTGTAAGAAATTAGATATTTGACATTTTAGATTGGGGCACCCATCTGTTGAACGGTTAAGAATAATGAAACTATCACATCCTTACATTTCCCACAATAAGAGCTATGTGTGTGATACATGTCACAGTGCTAAACAAAGAAAGTTGGTTTTCCCTTTAAGCAATTCTATTCTGATAAACTTTTTGATTTGATACATATTTATATCTGGGGTCCATGTCAAAAGATTTCAATGCGTGGTTTTAGGGATTTTCTTACCATAATTGATGACCGTAATCACTTTACATGGATAATACTGATGAAAAACAAATCTGAAACAAGAAATCATATTATGAATTTTGTTATCTAGAAAGAATTATTTTTTTAATGCTGATATTAAAATCATTAGAACAAATAATGGAATTGAATCTGCAATGCATGATTTCTTTAATTCTAAAGGCATAATACATCAAACTACATTCATTGAAACACCTAAATAAAATGGAATAATTGAAAGAAGCACCAGCACTTGCTTAATGTCACTAGGTTACTCCTTTTTAATCCAATTTACTTGCTGATTTTTGGTGTTTTACCAGTAACCATATTGCATAGTTAATTAACTTTATTCCCACACCTTTGCTAAAGTATGGAAGAATTTGTGATGTTTCAAATTTGCGCATATTTGGTTGCCTCTGTATGCCACTATATTACTGACCACATGAAAAAGCTTGACAATCGAGCTTCTCTTGGTATATTTCTTAGCTTCAAGCATAATACAAGGGCTATCAATATCTCAATACCAAAAATCGTAAGATAGAGGTATTATGAAATGTTTTTTTTTTTTATGAAAATCAATTTCCAAATAACAAAAACATTATTGAAAATAAAGATATTTCTTTACCCGTATTGCATGATTTTCTCTATGATCATCAAACGGATATTGATATTTACCCTCATGTAACTGATAATCCACATCAAAACCATGAATCTGATACTTAGGATCTTCAGGTTAGCATTTAGGATAATCAAAATTTAACTTCCAATTCTGAGAGCATATTAGGACGATCCACTAGACAAAGGAAAACCCCCACTTATCTTAATGATTTTGATCTTTATGCTAATAAAACTGTTGTCTCCTTGAATAAGACTAAATGCCTTATTGAATCTTTTCTCTACCATAAATCATTGTCACCTAGCTTTAGAAAAACTATATTATCTATATCATCTATAACTAAGCCCAGGTCTTATCAAGAAGCATCAAAGGATAACTGTTGGATAAAGGCAATGAATCACGAATTTGCAGCCTTGGAAGCCAATCAAACTTAGATCATGACATACTTGCCATCTGACAAAGAAGCAATTGGTTGTCGTTGGGTTTACAAAATTAAATACAAATCTGACAGGAGCATTGAAAGGTTCAAAGTGGCAAAAGGAATATAACCAAATTGAAGGTCTTGACTACATGGACATTTTTTCACCTATAGCTAAGCTTACCACACTCAGACTTCTTCTTGTTATTTCTATGATAAATAACTGGGAGTTAAGGCAATTAAACGTTAATAACGCCTTTTTGCATGGAAACCTCAAAGAAGATGTATTCATGAAGTTTCCTCAAGGAATGAAAAATAACAATGTAAAAAAAAATTGCAAATTATAGAGATCACTCTATGGACTTAAACAATCCAACAAGCAATGGTATGAAAATCTCTCCCAATTTTTAATTTCACATGGATATCATCCATCCTCTAGTTATCATTCATTATTTCTAAAGTTTTTTGATAAACTGACCACTACTTTATTAATCTATGTCAATGATATAATTGTTGCTAGTAATAACAATGAGGAAACAACAAACATCATCAATCTCCTACATACAAATTTTCAAACTAAAAATTTGGGCAATCTCACCTACATCCTTGGAATTGAGATCGCACGTAACTGCACTGGACTACATCTTTGCAATAAAAATACGTCATTGATTTACTTGAAGAAACTGGAATGCTTGCATGTTCCCCAGCGTCAACACCAATGATCAAATCTGCAAAGATTACAACAACCATTAAGAAAAACTGATTCTTGAAGAATCTTCTTCCTACAGGTGCTTAATAGGTAGATTAATATATCTTACCATTACTAGACCCGATATTACATATGCAGTCAATTACCTTAGTCATAGACCATGTATGGTGAATTTCAGTGGTCTTGGTGTTGTTGTTGTCGCACACTTCCTGTTGAAAAAAAAGCCTAGTCGCTAAGTTTATGCAATTTTCTAATAATTAGACCCCCTGACAGAATCTTGGAAGAAGAAAGAAACGGTTAAGATAAAAATAAAGTAATAATTCATGATAGATGTTTATGAGAAATAATGGAATAATGAAATGTAGAGCTTAATCATCTCAATTTATAGCCAACCTTTCAACTCTTCACCAGTATCAACAAATAAAGATAGAAAATATGGTACAGAATTAGAAACATACGTGTGCAGCTGGATGAATTTGGCAAATAGTTGTTAGATGGCCATGGACTCATGTATAGTGAACTTGACTGATTTCGCTTCTGTTGTTAACTTTCAACTCTTCATCACTTCTAACCAGAAAATCTAACCTAGACATGACACACAAAATTAGATGGCCAATTTTTTTCTAATTGAATCTTTATTCCACTGATCTAATAAAATAAATAATAAAAAATATGAACTTTTGAATATCATATCTAAAATCTGTTATTAAAAAATGAAAACCTTACCTTAAAATAATTTAATGGTTTAGTTGTGCACATTAATGGCTCTATCCTATAGGTAGATATCCATAGACCATGTATGGTGAATTTCAATGGTCTTGGTGTCGTTGCCGCACACTTCTTGCTAACGCAAAAGCCTGGTGGCCAAGTTTGTCCAATTTTTCAATACTTAAACCCCTTGGCAAAACCTTGCAAGAAGAAAGAAATGGTTAATATAAAAATAAAGTAATAATTCATGATGGATGTTTATGAGACATAATGAAATGATGAAATGTGGAGGAGCTTAATCATCTCAATTTATACCCAACCTTCCAACTCTTCATGAGTGTCAACCAATAAAGATAGAAAATATGGTACTGAATTAGAAATATAACACATTCATGCAACATGCATAGAATTAGTTTCATACGTATGCAGTTGGATGGATTTGACAAGTAGTTGATAGATGGCCATGACCCATGTATAATGAACTTGACTGGTTTCGCTTCTTTTGTTAACTTCCAGCTCTTGATCACCACTAACTAGAAAATCTAACTTAAACATGACACAGAATTAGATGGTTCTAATTGAATATTTATTCCACTGATCTAATAAAATAAATAATAAAAAATATGAACTTTTGAATATCATAATTAAAACCTGTTATTAAGAAATGGAAACCTTACCTTAAAATAATTTAATTGCTCACTTGTGCACACTAATGGCTCTGTCCTATAGGTAGATAGCCATAGACCAAGTATGGTGAATTTTATTGGTCTTGGTATTGTTGTCGCACACTTCCTGCTGACGCAAAAGCCTTGTGGCCAAGTTTGTGCAATTTTTCAATAATTAAACTCCCTCGCAGGACATTGGAAGAAGAAAGAAATGGTTAAGATAAAAATAAAATAATAATTCATGATGAATGTTTATGAGAAATAATGAAATGATGAAATGTGGAGGAGTTTAATCATCTCAATTTATAGTCAACCTTCAAGTTCTTCACTAGTGTCAACCAATAAATATAAAAAATATGGCACCGAATTAGAAATATAACACATTCATGCAACATGCACAGAATTAGTTTTATACGTCTACAACTTGATGGATTTGGCTAGTAGTTATTAGATAGCCATGGACCAATGTATAGTCAACTTGACTGGTTTCGCTTCTGTTGTCAACTTTCAGCTCTTTATCACTGCTAACCAGAAAATCTAACCTAAACATGACACAGAATTAGATGATTTTAATTGAATCTTTATTCCACTGATCTAATAAAATAAATAATAAAAAATATGAACTTTTGAATATCATATCTAAAACCTGTTATTAAGAAATGGAAACCTTACCTTAAAATAATTTAATGGTTCAGTTGTGCACAATAATGACTCTGTCCTATAGATAGATAGTCATAGACCATGTATGGTGAATTTTAGTGGTCTTGGTGTTATTGCCGCACACTTCCTGCTGACGCATAAGCTTGATGGCTAAATTTGTACAATTTTCCAATAATTAAACCCCCTGGCAGAACCTTGGAAGAAGAAAGAAATGGTTAAGATAAAAATAAAGTAATAATTCACGATGGATGGTTATAAGAAATAATGAAATGATGAAATGTGGAGGAGTTTAATCATCTCATTTTATAGTCAACCTTCCAGTTCTTCACTAGTATCAACCAATAAAGATAGAAAATATGACACCGAATTAAAAACATAACACATTCATGCAACATGCACATAATTAGTTTCATACGTCTGCAGCTGGATGGATTTGGTAAGTAATTGTTAGATGGCCATGGACCCATGTATAGTGAACTTGACTGGTTTCGCTTCTGTTGTTAACTTCCAGCTCTTCATCACTGCTAACCAGAAAATCTAACTTAGACATGACATAAAATTAGATGAATCTAATTAAATCTTTATTCCACTGATCTAATAAAATAAATAATAAAAAATATAAACTTTTGAACATCATATCTAAAACATGTTATTAAGAAATGGAAACCTTACATTAAAATAATTATATGGTTTAGTTGTGCACACTAATGGCTTTGTCATATAGGTAGATAGCCATAGACCATGTATGGTGAATTTCAGTGATCTTGGTGTTGTTGTCGCACACTTCCTATTAACGCAAATACTTGGTGGCCAAGTTTGTGCAATTTTCCAATAATTAAATCCCCTGGCAAAATCTTGGAAGAAGAAAGAAATGGTTAAGATAAAAGTAAAGTAATAATTCATGATGAATATTTATGAGAAATAATGAAATGATGAAATGTAGAGCTTAATCATCTCAATTTATAGTCAACCTTCAAGCTCTTCACTAATGTCAACCAATAAGGATAGAAAATATCATACCGAATTAGAAACAAAACACATTCATGCAACATGTACAGAATTAGTTTCATACGTGTGCAGCTGGATGAATTTGGCAAGTAGTTATTAGATGACCATAGACCCATGTATCGTGAACTTGACTAGTTTCGATTCTATTGTTAACTGCCAGCTCTTCATCACTGCTACTCAGAAAATCTAACCTAGACATGACACAAAATTAGATGGCTCTAATTGAATCTTTATTCTATTAATCTAATAAAATAAATAATAAAAAATATAAACTTTTGAATATCATATCTAAAACCTGCTATTAAGAAATGAAAACCTTACATTAAAATAATTATATGGTTTAGTTGTGCTCACTAATGGCTCTATTATATAGGTAGATAGCCATAAAGCATGTATGGTGGATTTCAATGATCTTGGTGTATTTGCCGCACACTTCCTGTTGACGCAAAAGCCTGGTGGCCAAATTTGTGCAAATTTCCAATAATTAAACCTCCTGGCAAAACCTTGGAAAAAGAAAAAAATGGTTAAGATAAAAGTAAAGTAATAATTCATGATGAATGTTTATGAGAAATAATGAAATGATGAAATGTGGAGCTTAATCGTCTCAATTTATAGTCAATCTTCTAGCTCTTCACCAATGTCAACCAATAAAGATAGAAAATATCGTACCGAATTAGAAACATAACACATTCATGCAACATGTACAGAATTAGTTTCATACGTGTGCAGTTGGATGGATATGGCTAGTAGTTGTTAGATGACCATGGACTCATGTATAGTGAACTTGACTGGTTTCGATTCTATTGTTAAGTATCAGCTCTTAATCACTGTTAACCAGAAAATTTAACCTAGACATGACACAGAATTCAATGACTCTAATTGAATCTTTATTCCACTAATCTAATAAAATAAATAATAAAAAATATAAACTTTTGAATATCATATCTAAAACCTGTTATTAAGAAATGGAAATCTTACCTTAAAATAATTTAATGGTTCAGTTGTGCACAATAATGGCTCTGTCCTATACGTAGTTAGCCATAGACCATGTATGGTGAATTTTAGTGGTCTTGGAGTTGTTGCCACACACTTCCTACTGACGCAAAAGCCTGTTGGCCAAGTTTGTGCAATTTTCCAATAATTCAATCTCCTGGCAGAACTTTGGAAGAAGAAAGAAATGGTTAAGATAAGCAATAATTCATTATGGATGTTTATGAGAAATAATAAAATGATGAAATGTGAAGGAGCTTAATCATCTCAATTTATAGCCAACCTTCCAGTTCTTCACTAGTGTCAACCAATAAAGATAGAAAATATGGTACCGTATTAAAGACATAACACATTCATGCAACATGCACAGAATTAGTTTCATACGTGTGCAACTGGATGGATTTAGCAAGTAGTTGTTAGATGGTCATGCACCCATGTATAGTGAACTTGACTGGTCTTGCTTCTGTTGTTAACTTCCAGCTCTGCATCACTGCTAACCAGAAAATCTAACCTAGACATGATACGGAATTAGATTGCTCTAATTGAATCTTTATTCCACTGATCTAATAATAAATAATAAAACATATGAACTTTTGAATATCATATCTAAAACCTATTATTAAGAAATAGAAACCTTACCTTAAAATAATTTAATGGTTTAGTTGTGCACACTAATGGCTCTGTCCTATAGGTGGATAGTCATAGACCAAGTATGGTGAATTTTAGTGGTCTTGGTGTTGTTGCCGCACACTTCCTCCTGACGCAAAAGTCTTGTGAAAGTTTGTGCAATTTTTCAATAATTAAACTCCTTGGCTAGACGTTAGAAGAAGAAAAAAATGGTTAAGATAAAAATAATGTAATAATTCATGATGAATGTTTATAAGAAATAATAAAATGATGAAATGTGGAGGAGCTTAATCATCTCAATTTATAGTCAACCTTCTAGCCTTCACTAGTGTGAACCAATAATGATAGAAAATATGACATCGAATTAGAAACATATCATATTCATGCAACATGCACAGAATTTAATACGTGGGCAACTGGATGAATTTAGCAAGTAGTTGTTACATGTTCATGAAACTATGTATAGTTAACTTGACTGGTTTCGCTTCTGTTGTTAACTTCAAGCTCTTCGTCATTGCTAACTAGAAAAATCTAACTTAAACCTAACACAGAATTAAATAGCTCTAATTGAATCTTTATTCCACTAATCTATTAAAATAAATAATAAAAAATATGAACTTTTGAATATCTTATCTAAAACATATTATTAAGAAATTAAAACCTTACCTTAAAATAATTTAATGGTTCAGTTGTGCACACTAATGGCTCTATCCTATAGATAGATAGCCATAGATCAAGTATGGTAAATTTCAATGGTCTTGGTGTTTTTTCCGCACACTTCCTGCTGACGCAGAAGCTTGGCGGCCAAGTTTGTGCATTTTTCCAATAATTAAACCCCTTAGCAGAACCTTAGAAAAAGAAAGAAATGGTTAAGATAAAAATAAAGTAATAATTCATGATGGATGTTTATAAAAAATAATGAAATGATGAAATGTGGAGGAGCTTAATCATCTCAATTTGTAGCCAACCTTTAAGTTCTTTACCAATGTTAACCAATAAAGATAAAAAATATGGCACCGAATTAGAAACATAATACATTCGTGCAACTTGCACAAAATTAGGTTCATACGTGTGCAGCTGAATGGATTTGGCAAGTAGTTGTTAGACGGCCATGGATCCATGTATAGTGAACTGGTTTCGCTTCTGTTGTTAACTTCCAGCTCTTCATCACTAGTAACCAGAAAATCTAACCTAGACATGACACAAAATTAGATGAGTCTAATTGAATCTTTATTCCATAGATCTAATAAAATAAATAATAAAAAATATAAATTTTTGAATATCATATCTATAATCTGTTATTATCAAATAAAAACCTTACCTTAAAATAATTTAATGGTTCAATTGTGCACATTAATGGCTCTGTTCTATAGGTAGACAGTCATAAACCATGTATGGTGAATTTCAGTGGTATTCGTGTTGTTGCCGCACACTTCCTTCTGACGCAAAAGTTTGGTAGCTATCTTTGTGAAATTTTTCAATAATTAAACCCTCTGACAGAACCTTGGAAGAAGAAAGAAATTGTTAAGATAAAAATAAAGTAATAACTCATTATGGATGTTTATGAAAAATAATGAAATGATGAAATGTGGAAGAGTTTAATCATCTTAATTTATAGCCAACCTTCCAGCTCTTCACCAGTGTCAATTAATAAAGATAGAAAATATTGCACCGAATTAGAAATATAACACATTCATGCAACATACACAGAATTAGTTTCATACGTGTGCTGCTGGATGAATTTGGCAAGTAGTTGTTAAATGGCCATGGACACATGTATAGTCAACTTGTCTGGTTTCAATTTTGTTGTTAAATACCAGCTCTTTATCACTGCTAACCAGAAAATCTAACCTAGACATGACACAGAATTAGATGGCTCTAATTGAATCTTTGTTCCACTAATCTAATAAAATAAATAATAAAAAATATAAACTTTTGAATATCATATCTAAAACCTGTTATTAATAAATGGAAACCTTAACTTAAAATAATTTAATGGTTCAATTTTGCACACTAATAACTCTATCCTTTACGTAGATAGTCGTAGACCATGTATGGTTAATTTCAGTGGTCTTGGTGTTGTTGCCGCACACTTCCTGCTGACGCAAAAGCCTGTTGGCCAAGTTTGTGCAATTTTCCAATAATTCAATCTCTTGGTAAAACTTTGGAAGAAGAAAGAAATGGTTAAGATAAAAATAAAGTAATAATTAATTATGGATGTTTATGAGAAATAATAAAATGATGAAATGTGGAGGAGCTTAATCATCTCAATTTACAGCCAACTTTCCAGTTCTTCACTAGTGTCAACCAATAAAGATAGAAAATATGACACCGAATTAAAGACATAACACATTCATGCAACATGCACGGAATTAGTTTCATACGTGCGCAACTGGATGGATTTGCAAATTAGTTGTTAGATGGCTATTGACCCATGTATATTGAACTTGACTGGTTTCGCTTCTGTTATTAACTTTCAGCTCTTCATCACTAATAACCAATTTAACATAAATATAACACAAAATTAGATGGCTCTAATTGAATCTTTATTCCACAGATCTAATAAAAATAAATAATAAAATATATAAACTTTTGAATATCATATCTAAAACTTGTTATTACGAAATGGAAACTTTACTTTAAAATAATTTAATGGTTCAGTTGTGCATATTAATGGCTCTAACCCATAGGTAGATAGTCACAGACCATGTATGGTGAATTTCATTGATCTTGGTGTTGTTGCTGCACACTTCCTGCTGACGCAAAAGCCTTGTGTGCAAGTTTGTGCAATTTTCAAATAATTAAACTCTCTGACAGGACATTGGAAGAAACAAAATGGTTAAGATAAAAATAAAGTAATAATTCATGATGGATGTTTATGAAAAATAATGAAATGATGAAATCTGGATGAGCTTAATCATCTCAATTTATAGCCAACCTTCCATCTCTTCACCGATGTCAACCAATAAAGATAGAAAATATAACATCGAATTAGAAACATAACACATTCATAAAACATGCACAAAACTAGTTTCATACGTGTGCAACTGGATGAATTTAGCAAGTAGTTGTTAAATGGTCATGGACCCATGTTTAGTGAACTTGACTGGTTTCGCTTCTGTTGTTAACTTCCAGCTCTACATCACTGGTAACCAGAAAATCTAACCTAGACATGACACAAAATTAGATGGCTCTAATTGAATCTTTATTCCACTGATCTAATAAAATAAATAATAAAAAATATGAACTTTTGAATATCATATCTAAAACATGATATTAAGAAATGACAACCTTACCTTAAAATAATTTAAAGGTTCAGTTGTGCACACTAATGGCTCTGTCGTATAGGTAGATAGCCATAGATCAAGTATGGTGGATTTAAGTGATCTTGGTGTTGTTGCCGCACACTTCCTACTGACGCAAAAACCTTGTGGCCAAGTTTGTGCAATTCTCCAATAAGTAAACTCCTTGGCAAGACCTTGGAAGAAGAAAAAAATGGTTAAGATAAAAATAAAGTAATAATTCTTGATGGATATTTATGAGAAATAATGAAATGATGAAATGTGGAGGAGCTTAATCATCCCAATTTATAGTCAACCTTCCAGCTCTTCATCAGTGTCAACCAATAAAGATAGAAAATATTGCATCGAATTATAAACATAACACATTCGTGCAACATGCACAGAATTACTTTCGTATGTGTGCAGCTGGATGGATTTGACAAGTAGTTGTTAAATGGTCATGGACCCATGTATAGTGAACTTGACTGGTTTCACTTCTGTTGTTAACTTCCAGCTCTTCATCACTGCTAACCTGAAAATCTAACCTAGACATGGCATAGAATTAGATGGTTCTAATTGAATCTTTATTCCATTGATCTAATAAAATAAATAATAAAAAATATAAACTTTTGAACATCATAAGTAAAATATGTTATTAAGAAATGGAAACCTTACATTAAAATAATTATATGGTTCAGTTGTGCACACTAATGGCTTTATTTTATAGATAGACAGCCATAGACCATATATGGTGAATTTTAGTGGTCTTAGTGTTGTTGCCACACACTTCCTGCTGACACGAAAGCCTGGTGGCAAGTTTGAGCAATTTTCTAATAATTAAACCTCCAGGTAAAATCTTGGAAGAAGAAAGAAATGGTTAAGATAAAACTAAAGTAATAATTCATGATGAATGTTTATGAAAAATAATGAAATAATGAAATGTGGAGCTTAATCATCTCAATTTATAGTCAATCTTCCAGCTCGTCACTAATGTCAACCAATAAAGATAGAAAATATGGCACCGAATTAGAAACATAACACATTCATGCAACATGCATAGAATTAGTTTCGTACGTGTGCAGCTTGATGGATTTCGCAAGCAGTTGTTAAATGGCTATAGATCCATGTATAGTGAACTTGTCTGGTTTCGATTCTGTTGTTAACTACCAGCTCTTCATCACTGCTAACCAGAAAATCTAACCTAGACATGACACAAAATTAGATGGTTCTAATTGAATCTTTATTCCACTAATCTAATAAAATAAATAATAAAAAATATAAACTTTTGAATATCATATCTAAAACCTGTTATTAATATATGGAAACCTTACTTTAAAATAATTTAATGGTTCAGTTATGCACACTAATGACTCTGTCCTATAGATAGTCGTAGACCATGTATGGTGAATTTCAGTGGTAGATAGTCGTAGACCAAGTTTGTGCAATTTTCCAATAATTCAATCTCCTGGGAAAATTTTGAAAGAAGAAAGAAATGGTTAAGATAAAAATAAAGTAATAATTCATTATGGATGTCTATAAGAAATAATGAAATGATGAAATGTGGAGGAGTTTAATCATCTCTATTTATAGTCAACTTTCCAGTTCTTCACTAGTGTCAACAAATAAAAATAGAAAATATGGCACCGAATTAAAGACATAACACATTCATGCAACATGCACAGAATTAGTTTCATACGTGTGCAGTTGGATAGATTTGGCAAGTAGTTGTTAGATGGTTATTGACCCATGTATATTGAACTTAACAGGTTTCGCATTTGTTATTAACTTCTAGCTCTTCATCACTACTAACCAATTTAACCTAGACATGACACAGAATTAGATGACTCTAATTGAATCTTTATTCCACAGATGTAATAAAAATAAATAATAAAAAATATAAACTTTTGAATATCATATCTAAAACCTGTTACTACGAAATGAAAACCTTTCTTTAAAATAATTTAATGGTTCAGTTTTGCACATTAATGGCTCTGACCCATAGGTAGATAGCCATAGACCATGTATGGTGAATTTCAGTGGTCTTGGTGTTGTTGTCGCACACTTCCTGCTGATGCAAAAGCCTGGTGGCCAAGTTTGTGCAATTTTCCAATAATTAAACCCCTTGGCAGAACCTTGGAAGAAGAAAGAAATGGTTAAGATAAAAATAAAGTAATAATTCATGATAGATGTTTATGAGAAATAATGAAATGATGAAATTTGGAGGAGCTTAATCATCTCAATTTATAGTCAACCTTGTTGGCTTAGTCAACTAATAATGATAGAAAATATGGCACCGAATTAGATACATAACACATTCATGCAACATGCACAGAATTAGTTTCATACGTGTGCAGCTGGATGGATTCGGCAAGTAGTTGTTAGATGGCCATTGACCAATGTATAGTCAACTTGACTGGTTTCGCTTTTGTTGTTAACTTCCAGCTCTTCATTACTGTTAAGCAGAAAATTTAACTTAAACCTAACACAGAATTAGATGGCTCTAATTAAATCTTTATTCCGCTAATCTATTAAAATAAATAATAAAAAATATGAACTTTTGAATATCATATTTAAAACTGTTATTAAGAAATGGAAACCTTATCTTAAAATAATTTAATGGTTCAGTTGTGCACACTAATGACTCTATCCTATAGATAGATAGCCATAGACCATATATGGTGAATTTCAGTGGTCTTGGTGTTGTTGCTGCACACTTCCTGCTGACGCAAAAGCCTGGTGGCCAAGTTTGTGCAATTTTCCAATAATTAAACCCTTGGCAGAACCTTAGAAGAAGAAAGAAATGGTTAAGATAAAATAAAGTAATAATTTATGATGGATGTTTATGAGAAATAATGAAATGATGAAATGTGGAGGAGCTTGATCATCTCAATTTATAGTCAACCTTCTAGTTCTTAACCAATGTCAACCAATAAAGATAGAAAATATGGCACCGAATTAGAAACATAACACATTCATGCAATATGCACATAATTAGTTTCATACGTGTGCAGCTGAATGAATTTGGCAAGTAGTTGTTAGATGGTCATGGACCTATGTATAGTGAACTTGACTGGTTTCGCTTCTGTTGTTAACTTCCAACTCTTCATCACAGCTAAGTAGAAAATCTAACCTAGACATGACACAGAATTAGATGGGTCTAATTGAATCTTTATTCCACAAATCTAATAAAATAAATCATAAAAAATATAAACTTTTGAATATCATATCTATAACCTGTTATTATGAAATGGAAACCTTACCTTAAAATAATTTAATGGTTCAGTTGTGCAAATTAATGGCTCTGTCCTATAGGTAGATAGACATAGACCATGTATGGTGAATTTGAGTGGTATTGGTTTTGTTGTCGCACACTTCCTACTGACGCAAAAGCCTGGTGGCCAAGTTTGTGCAATTTTCCAATAATTAAACCCTCTAACAGAACCTTGGAAGAAAAAAGAAATGGTTAAGATAAAAATAAAGTAATAACTCATTATGGATGTTTATGAGAAATAATGAAATGATGAAACGTGGAGGAGCTTAATCATCTCAATTTATAGCCAACCTTCCAGCTCTTCACCATTGTCAACCAATAAAGATAGAAAATATTGTACCGAATTATAAACATAACATATTCATGTAACATGCACATAATTAGTTTCGTACGTGTGCAGCTGGATGGATTTGCAAGTAGTTGTTAGATGGTCATGGACCCATGTATAGTGAAATTGACTGGTTTCGCTTCTGTTGTTAACTTCCAACAATTCATCACTGGTAACCTGAAAATCTAACCTAGACATGACACAGAATTAGATGGCTCTAATTGAATCTTTATTTCACTGATCTACTAAAATAAATAATAAAAAATATAAACTTTTGAATATCATTCCTAAAACCTGTTATTAAGAAATTGAAATCTTACCTTAAAATAATTTAATGGTTTAGTTGTGCACACTAATGACTCTGTCCTATAGGTAGATAGCCATAGACCATGTATGGTGAATTTCTGTGGTCTTGGTCTTGTTGCTGCACACTTTCTGTTGAAGTAAAAGGTTGGTGGTCAAGTTTGTGCAATTTTATTATTTAAAATATACTTATATATAAAGTTAGATAAAAATAGAAAAAATTGAGAATATATTATGAATTAGAGTTTTCCGGCTAACAAAATATATATATATATATATATATTTCTTATTTAATTTAAATTATAAATGTGAATTATTTTAAATTATTTATTAATATTATATATAATTTATGAATTATTTTTAATTTTATAACTAATAATAATTATTCATTCAAAGTATTTTTTATTTATATTTTTTTACTTATGATTAGATGATATTTTAGGTATTTTAAATTTAATCCAAGTAAGATACTAACAAAATAGAAGTGGGTCATAGACTAATGCTTACTCAAACCGATGGATGGTTACTCAAACGAGAATGAGGTAGAGATGATGTAAAATGTATAATGAAACTATGAAAAAGAATTTATTGAGAGAATGAATTTATTAAGAGTAGCTGATTGTTGTCAAAAATCAACTAATATTATGGTTATTGTATACTACCCAAGGATGTGTAGTTATGTGCAGTATTGTGCCTATGTTGAAATGAATTGAATACTATCTCAAACTTTACTAATTAGTTAAGTTATGTAAATTGTGAAATCAAGTGGTAAAGATTTGATGGAAAGTTTATTGATAGAATATTTAGAATCTGTAAAAAGAAAAAATGTTGTGAATAGTCCTATTCTATATGTTAAGTAGTCATAATATTTTGGTCAAGTGTATGGTCTAATGTAATATCACAGAAAAACACACCTATATTAGTATTTGATTTTAGGATAGTCCCAAATCTTTTAGAATGTGCTTGTGTTTTATGATTTGTTATCTCAAAAACTCTCTCGGGTCTGTAAAATGCTTTAGCGACTTTGATTGGGCAAGTTGTGCCATCACTTGCAAATCAGTAACTTGATATGCAATATATCTTGGTAACAATCTCATCTCTTAATCTCTTAGAAGTCCAAGAAGCAATTCACGATTTCGAGGAAGTTCCTCCGAGATAGAGTACCGTGTCGTAGTCGCCACAGCCTGCGAGATTCAATGGCTAACTTACATCCTTAGTGATCTTTGTATACCATACACTAATCCTGCTATATTGTACTACAATAATCATTCCACCATTCAAATCGCTCTAACCAAGTCTTCCATTGACACTATAAAAATTAACTTAAGGCTACCTTCCCTTACCTGATTTTGGGATTCAAAATGTCTTTTTCTTCACTTCACAAGACAAAGTTCTCAATACCCTAACTAGTTATTTAAGCACGTGTTTCACAATTCAAACACACTACTAAGAACCTAAGTTAGCATAAAGTCATATTCATAAGGAATGAGTCACATACAAGGGTGTTGAGTCCCACATACAAGGTTAAAACAAATTAAGAAAAAAGGGTTTGAGCATGGAAAATTTACCCACATCAAAACTCCAATCGGTTAGAATTGTTCTACTTCTCACAAGTTTCAATTTAATACTCTTAAATTTTGAAAATGATAAAAAAGGAAAAAGAAAAGTTAAAAAAAAAAACAGAAAATTAAAAAAAATTAAAAATATAATAATTTTAAAATAACGAAGACCAAAATATTTAATTTTTTATTTATAAGTTTATAAAATTTAATTAAATAATTTTAATCCTTAATTACTATCTTAATTAAACTAACTTTCATTTAAGTTCTTTATATTTATATAATTTAATTAGGTAGGTTTTATTGATTATATGTGATAAAGAAATTAATTTCTTGAATATATCTTCCAAAATCAAGTACTTAAGTATCGTAAATATGTTTTAGGTCTAAAGATAATCTAAATATTTTCAGCTTGTGGAAGATATTAATATGTGAAGGTGAACTAAAATGTTCTTAAGAAGTGAAGCTGAGAATTAGATTTAAATATTAATAAATAAAAATACATATTTTAATAAGTTATTACGCACAAGTTGATCTTCACAAGTGGTGTATTAGTTCTTTATTTTTTAAAATAAAGAAAATACAAACATAAGATAAAATAAAATTTTTAATATACTAAAATGAATTAATTCAATTAGTTTATATATTTAAGTCGTGATTGAACTTGTTTACTGGAATGTAAACTCAGTTTTAGTATATTCTCTTACCTTCATTCTATAATAGTGTAAGAAAAAAACAAATGTATAAGAAATTTGTTCACGTAGATGTAATTACACACATAAACATGCTAATATATAAATTTCATAAAAATTTATTTACATAATGGGTGTGGTACATAAGTGAGAAATACGCTAGAAGATATAATTATATTAAATATTTATCCATTAAAGTGTAATTGAACCCACATGAATACGAGAGATATACTTATATAAAAATTATATTCAAAATTTGCTCACATAAATTTGCTTACTTATATAATTATTTTTTTTAATAATTTAACCCATCAATCGTTATAATTTTTTTAATGTTTAAAATGTCAAGATCATTTTAACAGTAGTTTTAAATAATCAAAATTAATAAATTTAAGTTTAATTATTGAGTATCAACCATTCACAATCAACCAAAACCAACGTTAAGCAAACTCACCATTCTTTCTTGCTGCTATTTTTCAAATTTCAAATTTTTAATAATTTAATATATATAACTTTCAAATTTTATATAGATTTCCCTTTAATCAATGATGGAATGAGAAAACTCAGTGCAAGACATTTCGAAAGTGGCAGCTTTGCAACCATGACTGAATCCACCATCCAGAATATTTTGTCGTAGGACGGTTCTTTACGCGTAGGGATCCTCTGTCTGGCGCCAAGAAACTTCCTTTTACTTAACACCAACCCTAATCACATTCCTTCTTTTAACTGAAAGTCTTTGCGTTTGGTCCTCTTTTTACCATTTATGACACACTTTGCACACAGGAAAAATAAAAAATTCTCCCAGTCAATAACGTTTCATGGTCAACAACGCGAAAAGCCGTCCTTTTTGAGCTTGGATCCTCAAAGAAGCTAATACCCTTTTCTTGAATCTTTGTTTGGAGCTCTTGTTTTGGTTTTCACTTGGAGGGTGATTTTGATGCTTCAACACCAACCCAAGATTTTGTTTTTGTTTGGAGTTTATTTTTGATTGATTCATGTGGTGGGGTTTAGCTGGACTTGATCCGATTCGATAAAAGTTGGAAGCTTTGGAGTGGAGCAAGTGTTTTTGGGGTTTGCTATTGTTCTTTTCGTTTGATCTTGAACTTTTGGTGCTTGCTACAAACTCTTTGTTGGGCTTGGGGGTTCACCTCTGTAAGGTACTGAGTGGTGTTCTGTGGAAGAATTAAAGTGGTTTGTTTGGAGGTGGATTGTGAAAAGAAGGTTCTTTTTCCTTGGTGTGTTTGTCGGTGATGAAGGCATTGAAGGGGGTTTAGTCCTTTGGTGAAATGAGAAGCATATCAAACACTTGGAATGGGAATTCAAAAACATATGGTTAACAGAAAGGCTAGCTTAGGTGTTCTTTTGGTTCTTCTTCTCTTAGTAGCAGTCAGCCCTTTGGAGAAGAAGGAAACAGAAGATGATTTTGTTAGGGAGTTACTTGATCCAGCATCTGGCTTGTTTGATGAACACACGGTAAGGCTCCCTTTAGTAAGTGTTTGGATTTTGTTGGTTTTTTTTATATATTTGGTTGGATTTTTGTTCAAATACCAGAAATCCAAAAGGTGATCAACTGATCATAGTATAGGAGCTCAGAAATTTTGGTTTCTTACCTTGAGTGGGGTATTTGCCTTTTCTTTAAAGGTTGATGTGAAAGCCGAGTTTCACTTCTTCATTCTTATCTTGATTGTCTTAGACTGTCAGCTCTTTCACTTGATTATCCCAATCGCAATAATGTTGTAAGCTATTAAGCCCATATATCATTTAGCTCTTTTGCTTTTGCTGCATCACTCTTAACTTCCAAGCAAATGTTAGTCTCTGGTTAATCTGGAATTTATTTTGACTTCACATAGAGGTAGCTAACATGGTTAGCTAAATTCACGATTCCCAGGTGAAGTGGGAAATAAAATATGGTGGGATAGTATATGTTTTGGGTCTCTTAAGTTTTGGTCAAAATTGGTCTTAGTCCTTATACTTTAAAGTCGTTGATATTGGTCCTTGTATTTTTATAATTGGTGATTTCGTCCCTCACCTAGTAACCTAAGTTCCATAATTATGGGTTAAATTAACCAATTGTAAAAATGTCAAGGACCAAAATCATGATTAAGGGGCCTAAAACATTTTTTTCCGTAAGACTATGATCTTCTGAATGATATTTGGGCCTAGAACCAGTAGAAGTTGTTCCAATAGCTGTCAACTTTTGGTGTGGACTGCGAAGCTCAAAACTGTCTGTCAGTGATATTTATTGCTAGTGGCATCTCACTTAGATTAAATCCAAGTATTTCTCACCTTTACTTCCCGTTTGGCTAAGTCTTATTAGTTAGTACTTTTTAGTCAGAATTCTATGGTTATATCTTCATAACTCTTTTCATGTGGAGAAGTGGTTATAAAAGAGGATGGCTATAACTGTCATGTCACTACTAGTTATTTTCCAGCTTGACATTGCACAGTGAACTATGTATCCTCTTGTTTTGCATTTTTCTGTTTCCACATTCCAATCTTCCATGCTTAACCCGAGATCTTACATTTCCAAAGTTTTAGTTTAAGTAAGTTGTACGATTGCCTTAGTATATACATTCTAATTCTAAGAGATGATCATGTCTAAATACTGTTTTATGTGTGCTGTGTTTACATGAAAAACACAAACTTGATCAAGAATAATTATATAATGTATAAATGCGTCTATGCATCTACCTCAACCAACTTGCACTGAAATTATAGCATGAGTACTTATTAGGTTAAGTTTCTAAATTTTATTTTGTAATTGTTACAAATTGTTTTATGATTATTTGTTAGATTTGGGAACATAGAACGGTTTACATTTTGTTCCCATGATTGCTAAGAATGGATGGATAGACTCTAAAAGTTGTTAAGTTTCATGACTGCAGGCAAAGGTCTTATGGAAATATTGCAGAAAAGATTTATTTCATTTAATGAAAGATGTTGAGAATCGTGATTTATGCCTCTCAAGGGAATTATCTGGCAGCACCAATATAATCAGTTCAGAGATTCAACCTTTAGCACAAGAAGAAATCCAAAAATTTATCAATGCTTACTGTCCTCAATACAAGGAGAACATCTTTCACTGTTTGGGAAAAAGTAATCTTCCATTACCTGTTTCAGGAAATGAGGATGATTCCAAGATTTGGCATGTCACTTATATGGAACCATTTTTTTCCGGATCCAGTGTTCCTGCAAGAAATTTTGGTCGAATTTTGCTCCAGGACATATCAAGACCACCTAGTCCAGGCCCTGCACCCAGTCCAACACCATTTCCTGAACCCAGTCCAGCACCATCTTCTGAACCCAATCCAGCACCCTCTTCTGAACCCAGTCCAGCCCCATCATCTGAACCCAGTCTAGCCCCATCCCCTCATGCTCCAGCGCCTCATCATCTTCCTGGACCACTACAACCTTCTTTTGCACCAACATCTTTTTTCCCAAAATTGACACCACCAGCAGCTTCAGATATTTCTGCTCCTCCATCTTCGGACATTGACAAACAGGAAAATAATCATAGTAATAAAAAAACGGTTGTTCTCGCTGTAGTTATAACTGCATTCGTAACATTTATAGCTGCAGCACTGCTCTTTTTATGCTGGAATCGGTATCGTAAAACTGGCCATATTAGACTAAATGATGATAGGCCTCTTCTCAGCTTGAGCATGAGTGACTACTCTGTTGGTATGTATTAGGTTACCATTCATTTGTACCTTGTTATAATATGTTGTACAAGTCTTGACAAAGTGGACTTTTTTTATCCTGCAGGTGCTTCCAGTTATTCCTTTGGAAATTCAATAAAAGGGGAGAAACTTGGGTTTCAGTCATCTAGTAATACTTTAGTAGACAATAAGAAGTACTCTGTGCCAGAAAGTCAACCTATTGGAGCTCTTAATGCTGCTACAGGCTCACCATTTGAACTGAAACCTCCTCCCGGGAGGGTGGGAATCATCCCTTCTGGAATGCCTCCTTTAAAACCTCCTCCAGGAAGGTTAAACCCTCTTCCTCCTGAGCCACCTTCATTTAGGCCCTCTGGTGGTGCTGCTCCAGCATCTACCGCTGCTGTTGCTGCAGTTCCTCCTTCTGCCCCTCAAAAGCCTGCTATTAGTAATGCTCCACCACCCCGACCACCAATGGGTGCCAAACCTAGCCCACCTCTACCACCACCACCAGCAGTAGCTGGTTCCAGACCAGGTCCTCCTCCACCACCTCCAGCACTAGCTGTTTCCCGACCTGGTCCTCCTCCTCCCCCACCTCCTGCACCAGCTGGTGTCAGACCTGGTCCTCCTCCACCACCAACCCCAGCACCAGGTGGTGCCAAACCTGGTCCTCGTCCACCACCACCTCCTATGAATGGGGTAGCTCCTCCTCGACCTCCTCCATTTGGCTCAAAGGTGCCACGGCCTTTGGCTAGTGGATCAAAAGCTACAGATGAAGCCAGTGTAGAAGGTGAAGGTGATGCTCCTAAAGCCAAGCTAAAGCCCTTTTTCTGGGATAAGGTTCAAGCAAACCCAGACCAATCAATGGTTTGGAATCAAATCAAATCAGGATCATTCCAGTAAGGAATAAATACCAAACCTCTTTTGTTTATCAAAGATAATTTATCATTTATGTGCTCAAATGACAAACATTATACAGGTTTAATGAAGAAATGATAGAGACGCTTTTTGGCTATAATGCTGTGGATAAGAACAATGGTCAAAGACAGAAAGAGTCTTCCTCTCAAGACCCTTCACCTCAGTTTGTCCATATCATTGACAAAAAGAAAGCGCAAAATTTATTGATTCTGTTGAGAGCAATGAATGTGACAATGGAAGAAGTTCGTGATGCACTCTTTGAAGGTGCTTTCTTGTTCTTTCAATTTTCCTCAAAAATTGCTTATAACTGTAATAGTAATATTAAGTTCTTCTAGTAGAACACACTATCTAGGACATAAATATTTGTGCACCGCCCTAAAATGTGGTAGACTTGCAGTATCATATGGACTCTTTCAAACTAGCACCGTGTCCTTGCTGTTGAAGAGGATAGATTGTTGAATTTGTTTATAGGTTCGAATTGTGTTCTAAAATTATTTGATTATCATAATGTTGAGTATTAGGGAAGATAGATTGTGGTAGTCCTGCCTATGCTGTTGACATGATTTTTTCCTGAAGAAATGGATTAATGCCTTTGAATCTTAATCATTATGAAATTTATTGATCATGAATAATAATATATAGAAATCTAAAAGAAAAGTTGTTTAGTTGTATTGTTCCACTTGTATGAAAGACTTTGCAACAACCTCTTTTTGGCTGAACAGGACATGAGCTACCCTCAGAATTCCTTCAAACTTTGCTAAAGATGGCACCAACATCAGATGAAGAACTTAAGCTCAGACTTTTTAGTGGTGATCTATCTCAACTTAGTCCTGCTGACAGTGTCCTCAAAGCCCTGGTTGACATTCCTTTTGCATTCAAGAGGATGGAAGCTTTGCTTTTCATGGGCTCATTTAAAGAGGAGCTTGGAACTACTATGGAGTCTTTTTCCATTTTGGAGGTATGCATCGTACATACAGTTGCTTTGCTTATGCTCTTTCTATCTCATGAATAGTGATGATTAAAATTTTTAATTGAACTAATTCCAACCGAGATTGTAGAATTACCTGATATGTGCTATATCATCCTAATATTGCTATTGCCAATTGTTGTACATTAAAGGTATCATAGAAAACTTTCAAAAGCTGGACTGAGTATGTCATTTTGTTGCGTAAGGAATGCCAAATTGAGGTTGTAATTAATGTGCAGAGACTTGCTTTACTGCCAAATTTCACTTTATTTAGATGTTGGTATTCCTTGCACCCCTTCCAAATACAAATTACAAACACACAAACAGGGTTAAATGATCATTTGATTCATTTCACACCTGTGTAATACTTCTTATCTTTGTATCATTCAATAATTTCTTATGGAATGTGTTTTTTCATCAGTCAAATAATTGTTACTCTGTTTTATTTGGCATCCATATCCATGTTAAGAAATATACATGTAATACAAATAAACTCATAATTAATATGAAATTCTATGAGTTTGATTGCAATTAGTGATCTGTTAGTTTAAAAATGCTATTGAACATTGCCTGGTTAATTTAGTTTTATGCTATGTCAAGTCAACTAATTTGAAACCATTTATACACAGTAACAAATGCAGTAATGTTCTATGATTGATATCCTATCATTGTAATTTCTTTGGTTTTGGAATCTTTGTGCTCATACTTGTATATTTTCTTATCACCCTGTCACCCTGGAGAGAATCTCATTCTTCTAACAACTATATCTCAGGTTGCTTGTAAGGAACTAAGAAGTAGCCGGCTGTTCCTGAAGCTTCTTGAAGCTGTTCTCAAAACTGGCAACCGAATGAATGATGGAACATTCCGTGGTGGTGCACAAGCATTTAAACTTGATACACTTCTGAAATTATCTGATGTAAAAGGAACAGACGGGAAGACTACACTCTTACACTTTGTTGTTCTAGAGATTATCCGCTCTGAGGGCATAAAAGCCTCCCGGAAGGCAAAAGATTCACAGAGTTTATCTAGTACTAAATCAAATGACCTTCAGGATAGTACTCAAGAAACAGAAGATCACTATCATGAAATCGGCCTTCAGGTGGTTTCACACTTGAGCAGTGAACTTGAGAATGTAAAAAAAGCAGCAGTTATAGATGCTGACAGCTTAACAGGAACAACTGCCAAACTTGGCCATGGTCTCGTAAAAACACAAGACTTGATAAATAAAGACATGAAGAATGTGGAGGAAGACGGGGGGTTTTGTGAGACAGTAAGAAGTTTTGTGCAGAATGCTGAGGATGATGTTAAAAAACTGCTGGAAGAGGAGAAGAAGATCACGGCTTTGGTGAAGAAC
Source organism: Macrotyloma uniflorum (assembly GCA_016859785.1). Taxonomy (NCBI): domain Eukaryota; kingdom Viridiplantae; phylum Streptophyta; class Magnoliopsida; order Fabales; family Fabaceae; genus Macrotyloma; species Macrotyloma uniflorum. The sequence continues at coordinate 121,358 of BDMB01000063.1, read as the reverse complement.
ACTGGTGATTACTTTCATGGGAATGCTGGGAAGAATGAAGGCATAAGGTTGTTCATAGTAGTACGGGACTTCTTAGTAATGGTGGATAAGGTATGTAAGGAAGTGAGAGACACACAGAAGAAACAAGCAAAAACAACAAAACCAGAGAATCCCCGAGGATCATCTTCCTCTGAAACTCGTCCACCACCTGATTTTCGTCAGCGGCTTTTTCCAGCAATTGCTGAAAGGAGGATGGATGACATTAGTTCAGATGATGAGAGTCCATAGATTCAAGTTGAAAGTGGTACTGAAACTGTTCCCTTACTAACATGCCCTTGTATATAGTGTTTTGCCTGGCTTTTCTAGATGTTAAAAGTTACTTTAGATTTAATTTAAGTTAAATTTGCTTGATAATTTGTCAACTTTTAAATTAAAAACTTGTTATGCTCTTTTGGGCATTGGAATTTAGTATACATGAGGAAGAAGAGAAACACATTATATTAGTTTGTTTTACTATTTGAAAATGTCTTTTGAAGGAAAACAATATATATGTACTGTCACTGTCAGTATAAATGTTTTTTGAATATCATTCAATCACAAACTATTATGTATGATAAGCTTGTTTACTTACATTTAGAGTAATGCTAACAACACACCTATAAGTTAAAATTTATTTAAAACTACAAAATCATGAAAGAGAATCCAAGAAATAGAATGTGGGATCCACCAATTTGTGATTTTCAATAAACTTAAAGTAATAGAAGGGAGTGCCTTCAAAAGAGTGTGTTTTTAAAATTCCTCATATTTTAATAATAATTATCCTTTAAGATCATGTAAAAAATGATTTTTTATTGGTTGACAATGTAAAACATTACTTTGACAATGCATTTTTAGTTAAACTCTTTATAAAGAGAAGCTCCTATAATGATTTTCTGTAGAATTCAGTTTGACATTGCTTCAAATTTAAGAAGAATGTGGGAATGATGTTTGATCATTGATATTTGAATTTGAACTGATGGTTCTTTTGGCTTACTTCTGCAGAGGGATGTTTGCATGTGTTTTTTCATGAATGATGGAAGTGGCATGTATTTTTACACTTCTCAAACTAAATGTCATATGTACAGACCTGGCTGGAGCTGTTATCAAGCAATGCAATTGCTTCCTATCACCATTGTTGTGCCCCCCATTGGGAATTAACTTCCTAGTTTGAGATAGCCACTTCTGGAACTATAGATGTGTAGGTTCTTGATTTTTTTGTTCATGATTCTTTATTGAATTTCATATCTTAGTGCATTTATTTAGTGAAAAGGGTAGGATGTAATGATACTTTTCTTTAATGAACTTACAATTACATTATTTTTTAGACATTTAGGAAAATCATTCATCTCAGACGATTCCATTCGATCAGTCATGTCAGGAGGGGAATATATCAAAGCTAAAATGTGTTCAATCTTGGTAATTTGGTTTGGTTGAATTTATTTTCATTTAGTAATCTAATTCAATCTAATTATAAATAGGTTAAGTCATGGAATAGAATAATTTGAAAATATTAAAAAAATGTTTCAAATAGAATAATTTAAATATCAAAAAAATATCTCAAAGTGAAATTTTTAACCTATGAGTTGTGTGTAGGTTTGAATAAATAGAATTATGTGTGGCTAGAGTCAAGGTTAGTATCATTAAGCAGTTGAGAATAAATTAAATTTAATTATGGGATTTTTTTTCTTCCATCCCACATAAAAATTCTTAACATATTCCAGAAAATATTATCTAAATACTTATTTAATGGTGTAGAAAATAATTTTGGAGATTGAAAAATAACCTAAGCACTTTTTCTTTTGTGCTCTAAATATCCATTGGGTGATGATGAGTACATCTATCTACAACATTGCTTTGTGGGACTAATCATTAACACAAGACTTTAATTTTATAGTGGAGTGCCTCTAAAATATTTTCTTGATTTTGATCATATAAGTACAATATTTCTTCCTATGGTCCCTAGGGTTATCTAATGATAATATTATATGCATTAAAATGTCTTTTATATTATTATATATTAAAAATAAAATTTAGTTTGGAAAATCCTAAAATTTATAAAAATCAAATTCAACAGAATAAATTGTAAGGATTTAAATATTTGTAGAGATTAATGATTAAACCTATTTTTTATTTTTATTTTCTTTTCTGTGTTTAGGTTAACTCAGTAGACTTAGCTGAATCCCAATTTTTGGGCTATTGAAGCCTAAAATAGCTATTACTTGGGTTTAAATTTATTTTGCAACTTTATCGTAAATAGTTGGATTGGGCTTAAATAATTACTTTAAACCACTCCCTTTGTATATCTTGATATAAAAAAAAATTCTTTTAGACAATTGCTTTTGGTACGTTCGTAATTTCTTCCTGCACCTTCTATTATCGTGGAATAATGAAAAAACATTATCATAAAAATGAGTTTAAAAGTTTCCATATTATACAAAAATATTCTAAAAATACATATTTCAAAATAAGGAATCCCGAATATATTCCAAAATGCGTAATTCATATTTTTTTTACAATTATAGATTGATAATTCCAAAAAATTCTATAATAAAATTATCATTACATAATAACGTTTATACAAATTTAAATCCAGAGAAATAAAATTTTAAAACTTTCAAATGTTTTATCCAAAAATCTATTTAATAATCTTTCTGAAATATATATTTTTCAGAATGTTTTTGGAATATGTAATTTAAAATCTTTTTTATTATATTCCGGATTATGTTTTCTAGAAAATATATAGATTTTAAAAATGATTTTTTTCATTCTACTCTAACGATAGGTGTAGAAGAAATTATAGAAGTGAAATAGGTAATTACTTTTTTTATCCTTGTTTTTGTATATTTTTCTTTGCTTAGAAGAGTTTATTTATTTATTTATTTTTGTGGAAAAATAAGTTAAAGATAAAACTTGAACAATTTAAAAGGAAAAAAAGATATTATATGCGACCTGTTTGGAAGTTCATCATGAAAAACGTACACAACTTTTTTTAATTCATTCGCACAAACAAAATTATGAGACGAAAATGAATGATTTACATAAAAAAAATATTCAATACAACAAATATTACAATTAACAATTAAATTAAAAATGATAAAATTTGCTTGCAATATTTTAAGCTGCACAAGAAATTTTAAATTTTTTAATTAAAAAAACATTTGATAAAGTATTATGCTTATGATAAAAAATAATATTTTAATATTTTTGGTTTTGAAAATTGAAAAAAACTAATTTAATTAGTAAAATTAATTATTTAAAAATTTATTATTATGAATCACGTTAATTAAAAAATGAACATTATTCCAAGAATTAATCGTTTTCATTAATTGAATAAGTAATTAAGAATGAAAAGTGTTGGTTTAGTATAAAATTTCGAAACATATCTTACCAAATGAGGTAAATAAGTGTCGAAAAGTAGTTATAGGAAGATTATGTAAAAGGAAAATTTTCTCATCCTTAAAAAATAGGGACTCAAAATTATAGTTTATGCATATATTATAAAAAGAAAAAGAATGAATTTTTAAAAATTTTAGATCTTACATAACATATAAACCAGAACAGGACATTTTAATTTTTTTATATATATAATATCAGTTAAATAATGATATAAACCTAAAATTAAATTCTATTTTTAATGTGTAGCATATCATATTTAATTTTTATGAATTTTTTGATATATTAAATATTTTGTTTTGATCAAAGTAGAGAATAAAATAATTGGAATATTTGTACTTGTCAAAGTAACCTCAAGGGAGTGGCACACAAGACAAACATTGAATATTTTAATCCTGAAAAAAAAAAAAGATAAAGATAAGGAATTGGATATGTGAATGTGCACTTTATATTGACATTGAAAAAGGCATGTCCCTTAACATTAATCTTGATAAGGCCATGGATACTCACAATTCAGCATGAGTGGGGGCAACATTTTCACACACTTTTCCAACATTAATCCTATCAAACCTCCACCTCCTCTTCATAATCATATCAAAGTGAGTTCGTTCAGACAATAAATAGATGAGAGATTCTTCAATTTTTTTTATCCAAATTTCAATTTTTTATCGAAAATTTTAATTTTTTTCTTAACATGAATTTAAGATAAAAATTACTATTTAGAATTTGTAATGTTTTTTATTAGAAAGAAGTATATGTCAATATAAAAAAACTCACATTGGTGTGGATTTAAATTAAATTAAGATTTCATATTAAATAAAAATAAAAAAGTTAAATAATATATAAAATTTTAATCTTTTGAAGATAAAATAAAATTATATTCCCTTAATTATTGGTAAAAAAAATTCAATATTATACTTCTCTCCCATACATACGTCTTAGGTTGTAGAGACAGACCATCTCAATGAACACAATAGCAGATCCCATGTTTAAATAACATTTATATTTCTGTGTAAAACAACATTTTCATAATTAAGGTTTAAATAACATTTATCTAATAATGCAAAAGACTTGATAAAAAATGAGATATGTATTTTTTTAATCAGAGTATATCATGAAATTAATTTTTATTTTTTCATATTTTTTTTTTCTTAATAAATTATATTTTTATTTAATAAAATATTAATTAGTAGAAATATAATTGATAAAAAAATAAGTAATATGATCTTGAAATTTACAAATAATAAATAAATAAAAATAAAATTTATAAAAAAATAGAGAGAATATATATTTTATGATTAACTTTATTTGAATAATCTATCTGAATAATTTTAATAAGATATCCTTTCTAATTAGAGTTCTCTGGTAATTATATTTTCTATCTATAAAACTTAAATTCCAGACTTTATTTAGAGGAATCGAATCTTGTGTTGATTGGAATAAGGACATGTAGTTAATGAATTTAAATATAAATAAATGTCACCTAATCCAACCTCATTAAATATTATTATTTTGAAAAAATATTCTTATGTTCAAATATTAGTACAGTCTCCAATAAAAATGATTAGGACAATTTAAGGAAAATATAATTTTTTATGATATAAAACATTTGAATAAATTTAATTAATATTTTAGAAAAATGTAAAGTTAGATATTTTTATTTATATTTGGTGTAGTATTAGTAAATTATAAGATATTAAAGATTATTGAATGTTTTGAATTGAAGGAAAGATGGTCCAGAGGTAGAGGTGTGTAGCATGTGGTTGCATTTAATCAATGAATTGAATTGAATAGTGGGTTGCACCACCACATGTCCAAACCATCATCAGTGACACTCTGTATCAGACTGCCCCATCTTTCACTCCATGGCTTTGCTTTTCTCCTCCATCCCTCTAATTTCAATACACATTCACCCACTTCATAATCTCCTTATATTCTAAATTCTTCCCTTTCTCTTAACCTTCCATGTAATTTTCTTGCAATCACAAAATTAGTATTTCACATGGAAGAGTTTTCGGAAGTTAATAAATAACACAATCTAAATCTATTAAACCTGTGAAATAAGAAATTGAATTTACCGTCCATGATTCTTAATATGATATAAAAAAATATTATAATACTTAATTTATTCTTAAAATTATTTTTTAAAATAAAATTTATATTTTATTTAATTTTTCAAATTTAGAAAATTTTATATCGATTAGAAATAAAATTAAAATAAAATATTATTTTTTAATAATTTTATAAATATATTGATAAAATTTTATATTAACTAATGTTAAATTATAATATATAAATAAAATATAAATTTTATTTTTATTATTTAATAAAAAAATATAAAAATATAAATCATATTTTTAAAATCAGTGGAGGAAGTGGGAATAATAAGTAAAGGAATAGGAAAATCATAAAAAGTTATTACCTTGGTTATGGGAAGAATTTTTATTTTAACCCTTCAAATCTCTCTCATATCTTGCATCTATTTCACCACCTCTTCGACTTTCAACTTGATAAAAATAATTTTGTTGTGGTCAAAGTTAATAATGAGCTCTCATATTTTTCAAGGGCTCACTTTGTGCTTTTCATGTTTGGTTCATAATTATACCCCACTAATCCCCAAATTTAGGGTGAGAAGTAGAAGTCACATTGATTTCTCCAAGAGACCAAAAAGATAGAAAATATATATAATGAGTGGGGCTAGCTAGATCCTAATCATTCATGCTTTTACAAATAAAAAATCACTTTATGTGAACAAGATATTGTAGTCTTCAACACCACTATTATGTTCATTTGGAAACATGATAATTTGAATGTAGATGACATCTTATGCACTTCAAATCAGCCATTAAGAACTAACATTTTCAATTACTTAGTGATGTCTTTTTCTCATTCAATTATGACCCCTTTTTTAGGTTATTGAACTTTAGTAAATTTACATGTTTCAATCTTCAAATATTTGATGCATATTGAGGTTTAAGTTTGCAGACTTACATTTAAAAGAACTTTATTCTACAAAATGAGTTTCCAAAACATAATCACACCTGGTTTCAAAACAAATAGATGTGTATAAACATGCTTTTAAAGAAAATCAAAACATAATTAAATTGTTGAGACAAACATAAATTTAAAGGAAGCTAAATGATAAACTAAACATAGACCTATTCTCTTTTCTTTCTTAATCCTTTTCTTCATACTAGATATCGCTTTAACTTTTCCTAAAAAAAGAAAACCCTAATATTGGTAGAGATATACCCTGGCAATTGCATAAATATTAGCTGTCTGATTTCTTTTTTTAACCACTGACTGACCAATACAAATCAAATCACTTTCTAGGGTCAAAGGATAGTAACAATTACAATTCAAAGAATTAAATACTAAGTTAAATTTTTATATTAAATTGTACTTATAAATTTAATCATGAGGTGATTTTGTATCACTTAACATTATACTAAGCATCTTCTAAAATATAATATTTTTTACACCCAGCAAAATTATGCCGATCTATGCCTTTCATATGATCATGTGATTTTTTCATTGGTAAACTTTATCATGCTTTCAGAATTTATCACATGTTTAATTTGATGTTAGAATAAATTAAGTTAAACTAAAATGCTGAAACTGAAATTACTTTCATTAGTTTTCATTTTTCTTATCTAGAAAGTGAATTAAAAAGTTAAAATGTGAATCTAAAGATGCATTAAAAGTAATTGAAAACGAATTCGAAACAAAAAAAGCTTGTACTTTGGGAACATGACATTTAGACCCATTAAGCAGATAGCTGAAACCATGCTTCACATTGGTGTCTGATATTGCTTCTTCATATAGATGAAAAAGTGCTGGAGAAGTAAAGGCACTTCGCATGTAAAAGCTGCAGACATGAAAGAGGAAAATCTCAGGCATGTTATCAACCTTTTAGATAAGTTCACTGACACAATGTCATCATCCATATTAATCAGTGTTTGGTTGTTAGACATTATAGTCCAAATCTTAATTCACACATTAATTAAATCTGGTGAGAACATTTTTAATGGATTCACACAATGATTAGTCATTTTCTGCTAACAGAATTATGCAGTAAAAATTTTTGTATGTTCATTTTTTTAGTGTAAACTACATCAGTAGTTTACATGTTAAATGAGATTAATAGGAAGAAAGATATGATAAGAAAGACAAAAGCAGGTAAGAAAGATTAAAGTTGATATGAAATAAACCATGTTAAATAAAATTAGCTATTTTATGTACTCATAATAAACCATGATTATTCTCTTCCAATCATATCCTATTGTTTGTTATGGTACTGTTTTAGTTAATTATTGAAGGTGAAAAGATGAGAGGACAAAATTTATATTCTTCTGTATGTTAAATGGATATTGAATTCCTCTAAAAGAAAGCCAATATTTAAGTATTTATTTGTGGGATCATTCAAGTTAATTCCACGGTTTAGAGAGTATTGAAAGTTGGGGAAAGTAAAATAAAAACTTAAGTGGTCCTTCCTTTGGAACTTGATTGCATGTGGCATTATTTTGTGTTAGACTTCCTCCTCATAAAATAAAAGTTAACACTATTCATTCATGTGCTGACAGCAAAGCCAAATATTAAAAGCGACACTTCATTTGTACCACAAAAACATAAATCCCTTTATTATTTCCTGTACTGCATTTTTCTCTTCAATTTGGCATACCCAATTTATGTTTTCCAATCACTTTTAAGGTAGACATATCTCTTTTAGTGTACTAATTTGTTGCATTGAATGTAATTACCTTCTCATTTACTCTTTTGTTCTCAGGACTCTTTCTTTAAGCTTAAAACTAATATTTTAAGATTCTGTATATTTTAAAAATTAAGAAAAGCTACCTCTTAAAAGAGTTAAATCGAAAGATAAATGGAAGCAAATTTCAATTTATCTCTTAAAGAGTTATTTGTTATTGTGTATTCTTCTCATTAGCCTCACCATTAACTTCCCTAATTAAATAGATTTATGTTACTAAGATAAATAGCTTTGCTTGCGGCAATTTACTCTAGAATGATTTTAAGATGTTTGTTTAAATAACATAAATTAAACTTATATTTTAACTACATTGTTTTTTCTGTCTTGTAATGTAAAAAGAAAAGGTACAATTTTGAGTAACTCACATTTAATGGTGCCACTGTACCTAGTTTGTCCAAGTTAGTTGTCATGTTCCGAAATCCCATATCCAAGGGCCAAAGATTCTTGTTATGTTTTTCAAACTCCCGTGTTTTAACTGATGCTCTCATTCATGTTTTATCATCCTTTGGATTTGAGTCCCTTTTGTCTCACTTGCTCTCTGATGGGGTCACGGACACCATCCTATGCAACTTGCCTAAGTCATTCTGTGTGATGAATCAGAACTTCCCCTCACACTGCTCTCTTCATGGTAACACCTGTACTTGAGAGTTTTCAAGGTGTTTGATAATAATAGTTCCCATTTATCTCTCTTGTGAAACACATTTTCCTGTTAGGTAGCCCTTTGGTGCATGGTTGAGTTGTTTTGAGTGGAGTTGGGTTGAGTTTGTTTCTTGGAAAGTGAAGGGATTTTCAGGAAAGAAAAAAAAGGGTTGTTTGCTTTAAGCAGAAAGAAGCTGAAGTTGTTGTCTTTTTGAGTGTGTTTTTTTTTTCATTCTCTCAGCTTTCACTTAGGAAAAGGAAGGGAAAGGTGGAAAAGGGGAACATGGAGATGGAGCCTTTTGAGAATGAGCATTGTAAGGGAGTTAAGTTCAAGAGCACAGCAACTTAGGATAGTCTAGTTGGAGTGTATGGAGAAGGAAGAAAAAAAGAAGATAAAGGGAAGCATTAAGGATAATATGCCAACAGTGTGGTTCTCTCTGAAAAAGTCTTTACACTGCAAATCTGAGCCATCTGATGTTCATGACCCCAAAACAAGGAAGCATTTGAGCACAATCTTGACCAAGAGAGCAGGGAGGTCTGGGTGTTCCAGGTCCATAGCAAATCTCAAGGATGTAATCCATGGAAGCAAGAGGCATCTAGATAAGCCACCGAGTTGCAGTCCAAGATCCATAGGGAGCAGTGAGTTCCTCAACCCCATAACTCATGAGGTGATTTTGAGCAACTCAAGGTGTGAGCTGAAGATAACTGGGTATGGAGGCTTCCAAGAAGGGGTTGGAAGTGGTGGCAGCAATGCTGGTGGAGGTAGTGGTGGTTCAACTTTTGTGGGGACTTTGAGGCCAGGGACTCCTGGCCCTGGAGGGCACCCTACGATGCATTACTTTAACCCTTCTTTTAGGACCTCATCCACTCCTCCAAGGAAATCTCCTTTCCTCTTATCAGATAAAGAAGGGTCTGGTCCTCATGGTTCTGGACTTCCTCCAAGCAATAGGTTGTCTCTTGAGACAGATTCTAATGGGTCTTCAACTGTGACTTGCCACAAATGTGGAGAGCAATTCAACAAATGGGATGCTGCTGAAGCTCATCATCTGTCTAAGCATGCTGGTAAAACTTTTTTTCTCTTTTGTTTTTCCTACTCAGATATCTATGTTAATCTTGTTTGATTTCATGGTTGGCTTCTATCTTCATGTGGAAGGTCCACATCCTATCCTCCTACAATGTGCTTGTAACCTTCAGTATAACATTGGCTTTTTTTATTTTTTTTCAATCTGTTATCTGACCCTCAAAGTTGATTATTCACTCATTCTTCTGACCAGAAACTTTCTGGCCACATCTATATCAGATTGACATAGATTTATATGTTAGAGATGAGGAATATTAATATTATAAATCAACCTACTTTTTCAGTTTGGGACAATAAAACTGATTTCCCTTTTTCCTTTACCTTTTCAATTTAACTATGCTTAGGATTCCCCCACAGCTTTACCTTCAAAAATCAAAATATCTAGGAGAAAGTCTTTATCTCTCGCTCCAACCCACATAATTCAAAATTGGTTTAAGTGTTTAATGACCTGCAAGTTTGTTACTATTTTTGTATCGTTTTGACATTTTTAAAGTATCGTATTCATATAATTCAAGTTTAATAACAATAAGTTTTGGCTTGGCAGTGACTGAACTTGTGGAAGGAGATTCATCAAGGAAAATAGTGGAGATCATATGCAGAACTAGCTGGTTAAAGTCTGAAAACCAGTGTGGAAGAATTGAGCGAGTTTTGAAGGTGCACAACATGCAAAAGACTCTTGCAAGATTTGAAGAGTACAGGGAGATGGTTAAGATCAAAGCCAGCAAACTCCAGAAGAAGCATCCAAGATGTCTGGCTGATGGGAATGAGCTTTTGAGGTTCTATGGCACCACTGTGGCATGCTCTCTTGGCCTCAATGGCTCTTCTAGTCTCTGCCTATCAGAAAAGTGCTGTGTTTGCAGAATCATAAGGAATGGTTTTTCAGCCAAGAAGGAGCTGAAGGGTGGCATTGGAGTCTTCACAACATCCACTAGTGGAAGGGCTTTTGAGTCCATAGAGATTTTTGGTGATGAACCATCACAGAGAAAAGCACTCGTAGTGTGCAGAGTAATTGCTGGCAGGGTTCATAGGCCACTCGAGAACATTCAGGAAATGGCAACACAAACAGGATTTGACTCATTGGCTGGGAAAGTTGGTCTGTATTCAAACATTGAGGAGCTTTATTTGCTCAATCCTAGAGCTCTTCTTCCTTGCTTTGTGGTGATTTGCAAACCTTGAACCAAAAGGATAAAACCAAAGTCAAAATGCCTTACATGTTGTGTACTTTTGTAGATCCCCCTATTTTGGCCTTACGGATGTTCTTTGTAATCTTTTGAAGAATTTTGATTCTTTCCTCCAAGTCAATTGTGCTTCTTCATGTTCATTGTATGAACCTCCCATTCATACATTTGTAATTTATTTTTTAAATGGTCATGGATATTTTTACATCTGCTCTCTAGGCAACGTTAGGTTCAAGAATCAGAAATAAATACAGAAGCTTGTAAGATTGTACTAAACCAGATTTAATAATTGCCCCTCCAACATTTCCACAAGAATGCAGTTCCTTGCAGGTTCTGTGTCGGTGTTACATTAATTGAATGTCTAAAAAACAGAGCCATTTAAAATACGTAATAACCTACAAAACCTACTATGCAGAATAAATTTCTTATAGGCTAATTCAAAAATGTAAAAATCCTACTTGCATGTTCCATTTCATATGGTATTTGGTTTATTTTAATGCAACCAAATATTAGATTCCACAAGTGACCATTAAATGTGATTGAATTGGGTTATATTTCAAACAAATATTTTAAATAAATAGTGTATATACATACACCTTGTAAAACATATGTGTATAATTAATAAAATAGTAATTAATTATCTTAAATTTTACAAATGATAAATAAATAAAGTAAAAATTCTCCAAAAGTATAAAACTGAAAAAGGAAAATAGAAATATAAGGTAATAATAAAAAACAATTTATTCATAATCCAATCCAAATGTGTATAGGGTGATGTGGTTGACCTCTTTAGCATGGTGTTTTAACTAAACATGTGCTGTTCCTCAAACTGAGAAGCTCCAACCTAGTACATAAATGGCAAGTTGTTCATTTTCTATTTAATGTACCTCAAATAAATGGCATGTGACCCTTCTTCCATGGTTTTGGTTCTAGTCGGAACAGAGGTGATTCTAAACTTAAGGACAAACATAAAATTGGTTTTCAAAAGTGAGATATTCGGAGTTGAGGTTTATGTTTTGTCTTTTCTATACTTTGTGCTGTGAAGGTTTTTTGTTGATATTTAATGGCCATTTTCTTTTGTCAGAAATCCATCCTTCAAGTTTATTGCATACTGATGTGAACAGTAACGGCTTAAGATAAGGTCTGGGGACCATGTGTCATAACCCGGGGAGGTCTCTTTCTGATGTCTCTTTTTATAGGAATATAAGATTATTAGATGACAATTACATGTCAAATTTGGTACCAAGACAATTTTTTTTATAAATTTGGTAAGATCATTTCCTTCTTCTGATATATTTTTACATTATCATAACTTTTTAGAACAATTAAACCTATTCACAACCGAGTCATCTAGAAACAGATGTTGATATGGTAAATTTATTGGTCACTTGAGAAGGCCATGAGTCCTCTGAGAGTGTGTACCTTGGTTGGGGGGTTGGTAGTGTCACTTAATTACTGTAGCATCTGTACAGCTTTCAGTTCTCATGGCACATGCACCTCATAAATGTTTACTAACCCTCATTATATTTCCCTGCTTTGGAATGGAGGTCATTCAATGAAACTCCACATATTTCAAAATTTGAAGTCTAGTTTGGTTTGGTAAAATTGAATTTGCAAAATGACCTAGCTTGGTGTTGTTGACTTACAATGAGGTTGCAGAAGCCATGATAAGCTTTTTTGGCTAATTATCTGAGCATAGGTCTATGAACCATTTCAAGGGCTTCCTCTTTAATGTTTGAATCAGATTTTCCCACTTGCTGATAAGTCTGCAATAAATAACACAAGGATCCTGTTGGTTAAGAAATTCAAAAGAGAAAAGTTTAAGTGAACATTATATAAAAATATATTAAAAAGTTATAGAAAAACATAATTGTGTGTATTTTAATAGAAAATATTTCACTTCTAATTTCTTAAAGAACACTGGTTAACATTTACCTAAAAATATACACACACAGTGAAAGCCTCTGATGTCAAAGATACCAAATAGCTCAAGGTCTCCAAAAATGGGATACAATTTTGATATAACCAGACTTTGAACTTATTAACACTTCTTATTATGCTTACCCCTTTGGCTATAGCTAGTTCTTAACTAATTTTTCTTCTTGTAAATGACTTGGGTCCCCAATCTAGACCATAAATATCTATCTGTGAAAGTACAATTAGGTCATACCTAGTCAGCAGGTTTGCCTCAATTAGCATCTTGTCTTGCCTTCATTTACTCTACAAACTCTAGATAAGGAGTCACCACCATTGAAGTTGTTGATTCAGATTAAGACATAACTTCAAGTTCTTGGTGTTTTTCAACTCATCACAATCTTGGTCTAATTAATTGTCATATATATCATGCTTGAAATTTTAGGTGTCTGACCTCTATTTCATTGATAATTAATGATGGCTATGAATTTGTTGTAGCCATAATTCAAGGAAGTTGTTGGTTTGGAAGAGGAATACATTTATTTGTGTGGCAAATACAAAAGATCAACTTTTAAAATCATGTAAAAAGTGGTATGAAAAACTACTGACTACACAGGAGGTAAATAACCATAGTCTAGGCAACATATAATTGTTTGATAAATTATATCTTCAAGGCCGTGCTTGTAACTAAACCCCAAATCTTCAAGCTTCTTTGATGAGATCTCAGAGGGAACTTTGTCATAAATTTTTTCAGTCTTCATGCAGATATTTGAAGATGAATACACTCTGGAAAGAAGAGTAGCCAAGTTAGATAATGTACAACTTTGGCTGCTGCATATGTATCGGCCTTCTGCTTTTGCATGTTCCATTAGGAATATGTGAGCACTGCATATATCTTCAATGTGAACTAATGCAATTGACCCCATTCGTGCATTTACAGCAGATAATATCTTGAAGTACTCAGTTTCACCTACATTTATGATCAACATGGTCAAGTATAATAACTCAACTATGTTTTATGTAGAATTTTATGCAGAGTCTAATGTTGCATTGTTTGTACTTCATGATGAACATAGAAACATCAAGGTGGAAATTATTTGAAGCACTTGGCACAAAAGATACTTAAGCTCACAAATTCAAGAATTAAATGAAAGTTATTGAAATAAATATTAATTTTAATACTTATAGACATACTAATAGATCAGACATTTTTTCTCTAAGGATTAGCTAAGATAGTAGATTCCTAATAAAAATCACCTGTTAAAGGTGACAATAGAACTTTAACACTTGTTGGTACATTAGCAGTGAAGAATGGGCCTGCAACAGTGCTTGTGATGACTGACACAAGATCAATGCCATTATCTTTTGCAAATTGAAATGCTGAATCTTCTGTGAGAAGCTTTGAAAGTGAATAAACCTGCCACAAAAGAAAAAGACCTTAAGGAATGGAACCAATTTGGTGTAAATTGCAATTGAACAAGTATTGAAAACATTGCTTATTACCCATCCACTTGCTTGTGTATTCCACACATTGTCAGGTTGGATTTGGCAAGATTCATCCACCTTAGTTTTCCACTTTCCATTGCTGTCTTTGGCAGTGATGGTACTAATGGAAGATGTGAAGACAACCCTTTTCACAGAATTGGATTTCAAACAAGACTTGAGAAGGTTTATGGTTCCTTTGATTGCAGGGTCAATTATGTTTTCTTGAACAAAAGACTCTGCGAGTTCAATACAAGGAATATTTCTCAGTTTCCATTTTACAAAATTCAAATATCAAAAGTTCTTGTTCTTGTGTATACGTGAGATTCATGAAAGGCATTAAAAATTCGTGGCATTACCATTGTTTTCTTTCTCACTAACATTAAATTCCATTGAGGCTGCAACATGGAACACACCAGCACACCCTTTTACAGCCTCATCGAAGCTTCCTTCTTCATTCAAATCCGCTTGGAAAAATCTCAATTGGTCACCACCCTTCCACAGTGACAGAAGATGCAATGACTTTGCTTTTACATGGCCACAAGAAAGTGAAAAATTAACATAATTATTATATAGAAACATTTGTGTTAGACAAAATCAACATATATTAAGCAAAAATTTGATTTTGAGTTTCATTAGCCCATCAGATACTACAAAAACTATTGATCCTGAATGTGTGGAGTTTTTACTTTTTTGTGTTTTCTTCTAAAAAATAGAATTTATTTTGTATTCAAAAGAGATCTTTGATTAAATGAAAGATCTGCCTATTTTTGTAGGAAAATGAAACATCTTATTGGTATAAATCAATACAAATAAATATATTGAATGATGGGGCAAACCATTTCAATAATTAATATGAGATAATTATATCTATTTCACATGTGTTTTCTCTCGTGACTTGTCTAAATTTATGTGACTATCTTATGCGGCCAAATCAAATTTGATAATTTTAGCAGTATTAACTAATTTACATTAATTTCTTTATATTTTGAAAAATGTAAAATCTGGTCTCATAATCCCACATTATTATTATTATTAATAAAATTATATCTTTTTTTTTTCCAATAGAAAAAATTCTAAAAAATATCAAACAAATCATATTGAAAAATGTATTTTATATAATATTTATATTTTTTATTCTAAAAAAATAATTTCTTTAACTTAAGAAATATGAAAAATTCTTCTATTATATATATATATATATATATATATATATATATATATAAAAGATAGGGAGAGTTTATGAACATTTTGATTTAACAATAAAATAAAACAGTGGTCATGGAGAAGCTAATATTGGGCTTCTAGACTTGAGTCCAACAAGGGCGAAGTCCAGTAAAGGGACTGATAATGGGCTTCTAAAAGACAAAAAATTAATGGAACAAGAAAGAGAGAGACCATTAATGTTAAATGTATATTTTGTAAGGATGTTTGGATAGAAGAATTTTTAAGATAAAGGAAAAGAAAAGAAAATATTTTTAAAACATTGACAAGTTTTATAAAAAATTTAAAAAATTAATTTTTACATAGTTCATGTTAAAATATTTCGAACGAAGTAGCATTTTTTATTTCTAGATAATTCATAGAGAATTTGATATTAAGGAAAATTTGTGTGTTTAAGGAATTTTTTAAACAATTTCCTCGTATTTTTCATAATTGGTAAAAACTTAAGAAAATGATTTAATTATTATTTTAAAAACTAAAATAATAATTTTTTACTGAAAAATCCTAATTCTATCAAACCCAATAATTTAGGTTGAATAGATTAATTTCGGGAAGATATACATATCAGTTAATGTAATTAGTTATTAAATTATATAATAAATAAATGTTATTTAGGTATAATCTATCTCTAATTCTAATATTAAACTCTGATTATATTTTTTTAGTTACTTAAGTTTTGGAATATAATTAAATGGACATCCCTTATAGGATTTGATGTAACCGTGTAAGTATAATTTAAAAAAAAAAAAAATTCATAATACATAATTTAGTTTGCAGAATAAGCCTTGAAGATGTATGATGACTTACGTAAGATGGAAAATGGCTTATTCTGGAACTTTGTCCATCGAATATACGAGAAGTCACCTCTTTTCCATCATTTTCCATCATCTTCACTTTACATCACCCTTCAAATTCTAAAATCTTCCATTATTACTTCTAGTGATTGAAGTTGCACATTTTTTTCATTAGTTTTAAACATCTTTATGCTACTCAACAGTAGAAAGTACAGCATTTTTAATATTATGGATTTAATATATTAATTATCATCAATTTTAATATATTTTACTCTTCTTTTTCTTGATTTAAGAGTGTGACACACAAAAATAGATAGTGTTGAACAAATTTGAAGCAATCTTAATAGAGTTTTCAATTCCATTAAAGGGGTATTAGAGAAGAATACTAACCAGGATCTCTGACAGTGGCATGAACAGTGCAACCCCTTTGAAGAAGAGCTTCGACCAGCCATGAACCAATATACCCTGTGGAACCTGTAACACAGTATTTGGCTCCAGGAACAACTTCTCCATTGCTTTTCACCATCTTTACCACTTCCTCCATTCCCTTCTTCTCTCTTCACTTCCAAACTCTTGCAAACTAAACCAGCCTGATAAAGCCCTTTATATGAAAGAGCCTGGTATAAGTTATAGTGTTTGAACTACATTCTTCTCTATTTAATAATGTAATATAATCTTTAGAATATTATAGTAGTAGCCAAGCACCAAGCACCAAGCACACAAGTAGGCAAGTGCTGTAGAATAAACAAGACAAATCATCCTTTTAATATTAGGGCATGTTTTTTTTTTTATATACTTTTAGAAGAAAAACAAAACATAAACTAAAGTTTTATACAATTTAGAATTAATTTATAGCAACGATCTCATATTAGATTTATATATTAATTAATTTTAGTCTATAAAAATATATTTTTTTAAATGTTTATTGGAAATCATTCAAACATGTTTTTAAAATGAGTGAGTTGGTCATGTTACTATTTTAAAGATACAAAATATTACTTTTATGATAGAAAAATGAAAAAAATCTGTCAATTTAATATTTTCGCTTCATTCATCAAGTTGGTCTTCAAATCAAGCTTTTCATCATTTAGTGATGAAGATGGTGTTTTCCATCTGTCAAATACTCATCTGATATGACCCACGCTATACGTTTTAGAGACCAAATTGTGTTTTAACTGGGAATGAAGTGATGTCAATATTTCAAGTATATATAACAGTGAATGGAAAAAACAAAGATGAAATTATGAACACTGTTGAGAATTTATTAATCATAATATTCGAAAACTTACTGAATCATATTAAAAAAAAGAAACTTAAAATTTTTTGTTATAAATTGGTGTTATAAAAACGAGAATTTTAATTTCCTTTTTAAATAACACTATGTTATAAATTAATTCCTCTGATTTTCTTAATCTAACTAAAAAGTTAAAGATATCCAACAAAAAAAGACACGACAGTGCAAGTGCCTTGTCTTTGTGCAGGTCTCGTACAACGACAGTGACAAATCATCCCAAATTTTGTCGAATGTTGTGAACTTAACAAGACAGATTTTTATGCTTTAGGAGTAACAGAAAATATCCTCTGTGAAATCCCAAATTTTGTACTACACAATCACTTTGCTATGCATAAGGTTACCAAATGTTAGATTACTTTCACAAGAGATATTTCTTGGTTATTCACAGAATTATATTCGTGACAAAAAAATGAGCTATATAGTTCACATTACTTTCAATAATCAATTAAAGAAAATGTGAAAGCTATATTTATGGATAATTTAATGAGAGTAGATTATTAGACTAAACAAAGTACGTGATTAGATCTTCAGATTAAGTTGCTAGATTACTTTCCATTATGACAGATTTTTACGTATCTTTATAATTATTTTATTCCCTTAATATTTATTACTATTACCTTATTCTTAGCCTTCTATTTTTAGTTGACCTCTATATATGTACAATCCTATACGGATTTCAATATAAATAAGATTAATTTTCTATCTTCTCAAATTCAAATTTGTTATGGTATCAGAGCTCTCTAAGAAGAGCTCTGCTGCGCGCATCAATGGATAATGAAGTCACACATCACTATATTGCTCGTGTAAACACGTGTACTAATTCATATCCAACCAACCATGGTAATGTATTTTTATCCAAATGGATCTTGGACACTGGTGCCACAGATCACATTTCAAATTCCCTTAGTCACTTTACTTCATACAGGAATATATCACCTATCAAAGTGTCCCTTCCCAACGGAATCTCGGTTTCAACCAACATTTGTGGCACAATTCTTCTTTCATCCAATTTTGTTTTAATCGACGTTTTATTTCTACCAAGCTTCACATTCAATTTAATATCAGTGTCGAAATTAACTCAAACCCTTCATTGTAAATTGACTTTCCTTGATGATGTTTGTTTAATACAGGATTCCAATGCTTGCAAGTTGATTGGCACAGCTAAAGCAGAAAGAGGCCTATACATTCTCACACAATCAACTATATCCTCTGTTCATAACACCATTTCAGAAAACTTTTCTTGCAGTTTTCCTTCTAGTTTGCCTAATTTATGGCACTATAGATTGGGTCATCCATCTTCTGATAGAGGTCAGACAATTAGTAAAATGTTTCCTTTCATTCACTGTAATAAAAACCACGTTTGTGATGTATGTCCTCTTGCAAAACAAAAAAAAAGTTGAGTTTTCCTTTGAGTTCTTCCTTTACCACTGCAATTTTTGAGCTAATTCATGCTGATATTTGGGGTCCAGTTTCTGTAATGTCTATGGATGATTACTCTTATTTTCTTACTGTAGTGGATGACTACTCTAGACACACTTGGGTTCATTTCTTAAGAAATAAGGCAGAAGTTAGCCCTTTAATTAAATCTTTTTGTGTGTTTGTGGAAAATCAGTTTCAAACCACAATTAAAGCCATTAGAACTGGTAATGGTAAGGAGTTTAAGCTTGACCAATTTTATGCTTCAAAAGGAATAATTCACCAAACAAGTTGTGTAGAAACTCCTCAACAAAACTCCATAATAAAGAGAAAACACCAACATATTCTCAATATTGCTAGAGCCTTATTGTTTCAAGCTAATCTTCCAAAAATATTTTAGTCTTATGCAGTTTCGTACTCAGTTTATCTTATCAACAGGATCCCTACACCAGTCTTAGATAACAAGTGTCCTTATCAACTCCTATATAAATATCTTTCAGACCTCACTCAACTCAAGGTCTTCGGATCACTTTGTTTCTCCTCCACACTTGTTAGTCATAGGACTAAATTTGATCCTAGAGCCACAAGGTGTATTTTCCTAGGATATAGAAGAGGCATAAAATGTTATGTTGTATTTGATCTCAAGGCTAGAGAATTGTCAATATTTAGGAATGTTATCTTTCATGAAATTATTTTTCCATATAAAATACAATCATCTATCAAAGATACTGTCAATCGTAATATTCTCTTGCCAACCTTTATTCCTGTGGAACCCACCACAAAATAACCCTTATGACAGCCAAAATAGCAGATATAGTACCGCACCACATAGTCCTATACCAGTACCACAATGTTCAACCAAGAGAATTAGAAAGCCTCCTTCATATTTACAGGAATATCAATGCAACCTTGTTACTGCCACTACTGTGCCACATCACTCTTCAAGCAAAGATAATCTTTATCCTCTTTCTCAAGTGCTTTCTTATGATCATTTGAAGCTTCCATATCGATATTTTGTTATGAATATCACCACTACATTTGAGCCCACCAGATATTCTAAAGCCATCAAACATGAATGTTGGAGGATAACCATGAATCAAGAACTAGAGGCACTAGCAAGGAATAATACTTGGGTCTTGGTTGATAAACCGCCTGATAAAAATCTTATTGGATGCAAATGGGTCTACATAGTCAAGCACAAACAAGATGGGACAATAGAACGATACAAAGCAAAACTGGTTGTGAAAGGTTACACTCAAATAGAAGGTATTGACTTCATGGATACATTTTCCCCTGTAGCAAAGATGACTCACTCTAAGAGTTGTGTTGGCTTTAGCATCCTCTCAAAATTGGTTCCTACACCAATTGGATGTAGATAATGTTTTCTTACATGCCGATCTAGAAGAAGAAATTTATATGACTTTACCACAAGGTCTATCAACTTCTAAACCTAACCAGGTTTGTTTATTAAAGAAGTCCCTCTATGGGTTGAAACAAGCTAGTCGCCAATGGTTCAATATTATTTCACGTGCTCTACAGGTTCTTGGTTATTCTTAAAGTCAAGCTGATCACACCTTATATATCAAGAAGACAGAGAAATCCCTCACAGTTTTACTAATATATTTGATGATGTGTTATTAGCAGGAAACGACATTTCTGAGATAAATAAAGTCAAGCAATCTCTTCATGCACAATTTCGCATTAAAGATCTTGGAGATGCCAAGTTCTTCTTGGGATTAGAAATTGCACGGTCCTCCAAAGGCATAGTGGTTAACCAACACAAGTATGCCTTGAAACTTTTATCAGACTCCGGACTTCTCGGTTGTAAACCAGCAACAACACCTATGGATAGTTCAATTAAGTTGGGAGCTAATATTGGGAAACCACTCTCAGATATCAGCTCTTATCGAAAATTGATAGGACGACTCCTTTATCTTACCACTACAAGACCAGACATAGCTTTTGCGGTGAACAAACTTAGTCAATTCTTATCTGCTCCCACAGACCAACATCAAGCAGCTGCTCACAAAGTCCTTCGTTATATCAAAAGTTCACCTAGGTGTGGCCTTTTCTATCCATCATCAAACACTCACAAGCTCACAGCATATAGTGATTCTGATTGGGCCAGTTGCATTGATTCTAGAAAGTCTATTACAGGGTACTGTTTATACATTGGTTCCTCTTTAATCTCATGGCGATCCAAGAAGCAAACTACTACAGCAAGATCCTTATGTGAGGCTGAATATCGCGCACTTGCAACAACAGTGTGTGAAATACAATGGGTTTCTTATTTATTACAAGATTTACAAGTCATTAAACCCTCTACTGTGTCACTTTTTTGCGACAATTGCTCCGCAATTCATATTGCTCATAATCCCAACTTCCATGAGCGAACAAAACATATTGAGTTCGATTGTCATATTATTCGAGAGAAGGTCCATCAAGGCCTTATTCATCTTCTGCTTGTCTCTTCAGCACAACAATTGGCTGACATCTATACAAAACCTTTGACACTGGCACCATTTAAATCCATTTTCTCCAAACTGGGAATGATTAATATACATTCTTCCCAGTTTGAGGGGGGCTAATACACGCGATCAGATCTTCAGATTAAGTTGTCAGATTACTCTCCATTATGACAGATTTTTACGTATTTTTATAATTATTTTATTCCCTTAATATTTGTTACTATTACCTTATTTTTAGCCTTTTATTTTTAGTTGACCTCTATATATGTACAATCCTATACGAATTTCAATATGAATAAGATTAATTTTCTATCTTCTCAAATTCAAATTTGTTACATTACTTTCAATAATCAATTAAAGAAAATGTGAAAACTATATTTATGCATAATTTAACGAGAGAGTAGATTACTAGACTAAACAAGGCAAAATACGACAAGAGTTGAAAAGAACTAAAATTTAGAAAGGAAGGGGCAGTGAGATTCTTGTTCTGAGATGTCAACTTTGGATGATGATGTGAGCATTAATAATAATGGTAAGTGAAGTCCTGTCTATATCATCTTCATGTTTGGTTGAAAGGAAACAGCTTGCGTGACAAAACTGAATTTCTAAAGGTAGGGGTGACAGAATAGAGACTCATAATTAATATTTTAGTCTCTGTTAATTAGGTTTATGCAGATATATTGTAAGTTTCAGTCTGGTTTGAGAAAAAGGGAAAAATGAATCGTATCTGATATGAAAAAGTTTGGTTTAAGAGTATGGATGATGCAGTTGGAGCATGCGCATTACTTTAGGAATGTTGATCCATTGATTCATTGCACGCAGGAATGTTGAACCCTTTAAGGGTTTATATCCATATATTACATCTCACAGAAGAAATATAAGATCTTCTTCACATCCATTGTTGGGTCAGATTGATGTAAACTTTTATCTTTTCCACCATGAAAGGTGGAGTGGGGGGAATATTTTCATTTTAATAATTCATATTAGTGTTCTAACCCAATGGTTATGTTAATCTTGATACAATAATTATATAAAATAGTGTTAACAATGTGCTGGTTGGAAATTACAATAATTTTATTCAATGTATGAGTTTAATGGGGCTAAAGGGATATTAAAATTTTCAATTCTTTTAAAAAATATATATATAAATTAAATTTTTTATTATTATATATAAAGATAACATTATTTATCATATTTAAAAAATATTATTTATAAAATTATAATTTCTGTTTCGTTTATTATTGAATCAGGGTGAAATAATTTACCGTTAGATTAGATTAAAATTTTAATTGCAATTTTGTGAAACATGGTTATTTAATTTGACTATTAACATCATCAGGTTAAAATTATTAGTCTCATATTCTATTTTAGATTTCTCTTTTTTTATATTTTAAATTTAAAAATATTATTATTTTATTATATTTACCAATTAAAACTATTTATGGTTTGTATATTTAATTTGACTTGTATATATATTTGATTTTAGAGAAGTGATTTGTATTTATAAGATTTTTCCACGTTGAAAATATAATGTTGTTTTTTATGATTATTCTTACTATTTTTAATTGTTATTGATCTTCATATATTCTTATAAATTTGAAAAAATTATTTTTAGTTTGATTTTTAATTATGTTATTATTTTTTCTATCAATATTTTATATATTAGAACATTTTTAATACTTTTTTATATCTATAATTTTTTTTTACATCTCAAAATATTAAATAAAGATCCAGTTGTAATGAAAGTGAGACCAAATATTCTATCCCATAGACAATGAGATGAATAAATTATATTCTATCACTACACCAAATAATTCATTAAAGATGAATAGAATAATTATGCTAACATATCATATCTACTAAATAAGATAATTTTTTAATAATTAATTTTATATAATCAATTATTCTTATAATTCATAAATCAAAATAAACTTTTGATTTGTAAATTTGTTGAAAAGTGATTTTAAGATAATTAATTTTATTAAGAGGGGAAAAATCAGCTTTTATTAAGAAAAGTAGTATATATGAAGTTGAAAAAAAATCATAAGTTGCAAATAAAAATAGTTTATTTTTCCAAAAACAAACGGTTTACAAATTTGTTTCAAACATATAATTAAAATAATCTGTCTCGTACATGTTCTTAATGAAAAGTGATAGTGTAAATATAATGTTACTTTTTTTTTTACATGAGAAAAAAAATTTGCTTAAAAGAGATAAAATAATAACCTCACTCTGAGATTAAGAGAAAGAAACAAAATTCAAAGGCTCGATTGACTCTTTGTTTTTCATTAATTCATTTTGATTTTATCTATATTTCTTCATTCTGGTGGACAAAAGAAAGATTCAGAATATATAAAATTTTCAGACAAAAGATTAAGATATTGTTTCTATCTTCAAACGTGGTGCACATAATTAATATTCATATTAATCTATTTTATTCGAGATTCTAACGAATTATGGAGTCTTGAGGAAAGTCAATTGCACAAAGTCAACCCACCAAACAATGTAGTCTTAATTATTTACATTGGGTTGACTTTCAGTTAAATTTATTTAATTCTAGTCTTAATTATTTTAATTTTTCAGAACTTCACCATTGAGTCAATAATTAAAATAAAATTAATCCTATTAATATTTAAAAAGTTTTCAAATATAAAAATCGAGTTGAATTCATTTTTATCATACTAAATATTATTTAAAACTAAACACATTACATGTTCATCTTGAACTGTTCATTTGAAATTTACTGCAAATATAATTTTATTTAAAAATTAATTTATTAAATTGTTGAAATTTTATATGGAGTTTAAGTCCAAAATCAGACCATGTTCTTTTACAGTTTGGGCTGAGTTCTACAAATTTTGGGCCTGGAATTGAGTCAGGCCCATAACATTGTTATCGAACTCAAAAATCACTATTATAATTGTTATAATATAAATAATGTAAATCAAGCTACAATGTCTTGTTTTAATAAATTAAGTAAATACCATCTTAAAAATCAACTTATATAAATAAATAAAAATGTAATTTGAAATCCATTGAAAATATTTTCTTAATAAATTCATATCATTAATGTTTTATTCGGATAAGTGATGAAAAATTAGCGGTAAAAAATAAAATAAAATAAAAAAGAAAAAAATAAAATTATTTAGATTAAATAATTTATTTATTAATTTCGTTATTATTATTATAAAAAAAATAATAAAAAATTATAACTTAATCAATTATATCTTTAGCCTAATTGATTAATTATATAATAAATATTAAATATTTATATTACTTAATAGATTATGTTAAAGATAAATTCATATGAATGGAAGTTATCTTTCTCTTCACTTTCATTAGTGAAAGTAATAGTATACAGATTTTGGTGTATCATTTCTCCAACACAATGAAAAAAAAAAATAGAAGGAACATTCATGTACATCCAAATCCAAAATCAAAAGATGAAATGACCAAAAAAATGAGGTTAAGATAAAACAACATTCTACACATCATACACCTCTGTTAAACTATCCTTAGATTCTTCTCTCCTGTGGTCAGCCACAGAAATTTTGGTCTCTATCTGATCAGGATCAATGAAAACTTCATCTGTGGCTGACAAGGAATTTTTGTGACGATTCCCATGGTGATGCCTTGATTTAAGGATCCTTGTCAACACTTGCACTATGTCCCTCATTGAAGGACGTTTACTTGGGGCACGGTTGATGCATTTGTAGGCTAGTGCTGCCACTTCATTCAGTTCCTTCACATCAAAGTTTCCTTGAAGGTGAGAATCCACAATCTCCTCCCACCCAACTTTTCCCTCGATGTTCATTGCTGCCTAATCATCCATCAATAACATTGGTTAGAAAATGAAACATTCATGATGAGTTAAGTGAACAAAGGTAACAAGTTGATAACTATTTTTGAGTTTGACATGTTTTCTTTCTTGACCATGACAGTGGTCATTCATTCAACAAGATGTGATATTTTCATTAGACAGAGTCATCAAGTAACTAATAGTGGATTGGTGCTTAGGTGCTATTCTTGAAATTGAAGTTTTATCTTATAGCCTATACTGATGTTTGTTTGATGCAAGTCTTATTAGGTAGATTGTTGAAGCTAAATTTCAATTCTAATAAGAAAATAATGTTAAAAGTATCTAAAGAACTGTATTTGAGTTGCCTTAACAAGAAGAAATTATTAGAGTTTAAGAGGGATCATGATGATTCCGAACTACCTAATAGATTCTACTTAACAAACTCTAATTATTGAAATAGAAGGTGAAAATATTTATTATAACAAAAAAATTAGACACATCAACTTTAACCAATATACTGATGTGAACCTAATAGGTATCTTAAAACACATAAACTTCATTTTGAATGTTATGCAGAGCTCAATCCAAAAGATCAGTTCATTATGTGAGAAAATCTCAATATTTAAGTACCATTTCAAGTAACTTATTACTGTGAGATTCTAAAATTATACATCTCAATTGTAATCACTAACAATTATCCTCGTTATAGTTTGTAGGGAGAGAGAGATCTTACAAGCTCAACATATTCCATAAGGCCCTGCTGAGGGTTTCTGCCAGCTATAATTTCAAAGAGCAACACTCCAAAACTGTATACATCACTTTTCTTCGTGAATGTTCCTGAAGATATATACTCAGGGTCAAGATAGCCAAAGGTACCCCGAATAGCTGCATGTTTATCCACCATCTCTTCTCTTGAAAGTCCAAAATCAGCAACCTGCTTGATTCAACATTAACACTATACATTGATAAGCATCCGAAGTCCTAACAGCAACAAATGACCATGACAAATTGACAACATATAGCATAGTGTGTTTGTGAGTATTTCTTGCAATTTGCAAGCTACTTTTTTGTGATAAATATGGTGGATGTAGAACAAGGACATACCCTGGCTCGCATGGACTGATCCAACAGAATATTGGAAGATTTGATGTCTCGATGGATTACAGGGGGAACTGCCTGAAGTGACAATACAAACAATTATAGCAATATAGTTTGATTGGTTCAGAAGAACACATGGAAACTTACCCCATTATGAAGATACTCCAAGCCTCGTGCTACATCTAAAGCTATGTGAACCCTCAAATCCCAGCACAGTGCTTCATTCACATCACCTGAATATAGAGACAAGAAAAGCATATTGTTCAATCTATTATTGCCATCCAATACATAAAAAATAATTCACTACTATTCCACAACAGGATGTAGACCAAAATAATGTGAAGACAATAACAAGTGGTTAAGGGTTTGATTCTCAAGTTCATGTGGATGGAAGAATCTGTTGAAAGAGGCCATCTACTTAAGCAAGTCTTTCTACCTAGAGGGATTAGTCTCTGGCCTTGCGTAAGGAGGCGAGGATAAAAGAAATTTTCTTATATTTACAGATTTCGATGAGCACATTCAAGAACCAAAGTTTGTATAGAAGAACAGTCTACACACGTCATACAAAAGGAGAGATAGATTACTTACTACTATACAAGTGGGATGCCAAGCTACCATTACTCATGCATACATATACAAGCATATGTTGCCCCTTTTCTGCACAATATCCAACCAAATTCACCAGATTTCTATGGTGTAACCTTCCCAACAACATCACCTGAGAAAAAGTAGAGCATTAAAGGTTAAAATTCAAATAACCCTGGAGTAAAAAGAAATGCAGTGGAGAAAATGAATGAATATGGTATATCATCAATTATTCCAAGAGTCATTAACATCAGCTAAGTAAACATGCCTATTTAGTCTCTAACTAATTACCTGAAGTAGCACAGACAGAAACAACAGAATTTTTTCAAATTTAGGATTTGGAAATTGTCATGTTTTTAATATTCTAATTTTCCAAAATGATATTTATACATACTAAATCACATTACTCCTATATTTTTCTTCAGCAGTCCGACTTCATAAATTTTCTCAAATGACAGTCTAGAAAACACAGCATACTTCCATCAGTGGTGTGGTCAAGTAATGGAAAATGACGTTGGCAACCTACCTCTGTGTGAAATTCTTTCTCCCCTTGCTTAGAATTAGTTGCAAGAACTTTAACTGCAACAGTCTCACCAGTAGACATCTGAGCTTTATAAACAGGACCAAATGCACCTTGTCCTATGACTGTTGTAAAATTATGTGTTGCTTTCTGCAAATCCCTGAAGCATAAATAAAACGTTCAATAGAAAGAATGAGAAACGCAGCCAAACATTTTTTAATTTCTCTTGGTAACAATTGTAGTCACTAAAAATTAAACATTTCCAAACAAAATAGTTACGTTTTGACTTATCTTACAGGACATATATGATAAGTTAAAACTTGAGATTTTCGTATGCATTTATGTAGCAGAGTCATATGAAGCAAGAGTCAAAATGGTCATTCCTAAATCCCAATCAAGCATCTATGTTAACAAGTACAATTCCTAGTGGTTATTAAGACTAAGGCTCCAAAGGCATCTTTAATTTGTTTCAATGTCTGATACTCAACTGTTTCAACCTCATAACTTGAGACTATTTCTCATCAAAGTATACAGATCATAATTCAAGAAGTTTGCAATGCAAGTTTAACGGACCATTTAATATTCAACTGTGAGAAAATAAGCAGAAAATTGTTGTTCTTAGTCTCAAGCAGACTAAAATAGGCTCATCCCAAAACAAAGAGAAAGGCAAATGAAGGCAACTTAATAGAAGAAACAAACTCTTACTTGTATGCATATTCAGGTAGGCCAGATGCTGGGATCATGTTACTACTCTTCTTAAACCCATCAAGCCACAAGGGCATGCCATACCTTCCTGACTTTATGGGTGATTCTGGACCTAAGGTTGAGTCTGATAGAATGGTGCAAGAATCAGCACCATGTGTGCGGATTGGAATGGTAGCAGCCCTTCTAGAACTGCTATTGCCTATCTGTGAACGCTTCCGATGGTACCTATGGCAGAAGAATGCAAAAATTGCCAAAACTAGTCCAATAACCACACCTATGGAAACCCCAATAATCAGTCCTATTGACTCCTCTCTCATCTCCTTTTGATTTCTTTGCTATTATTCCCTGTCGATCATCCAATCCATTGATAGGCCTGCCAAAACATACATTCAGCACACAACTAATAATGGTAAATATTTAAAATCATGAGATCAGTAATAGTTAATCTTGAAACTTTATTCATTAGGCTATTACTCGGGATTTCAGTGCCCTTAATAAATTCTGTACCAT
The DNA here is from genome assembly GCA_016859785.1 of Macrotyloma uniflorum. Lineage (NCBI taxonomy): Eukaryota > Viridiplantae > Streptophyta > Magnoliopsida > Fabales > Fabaceae > Macrotyloma > Macrotyloma uniflorum. Next base: position 92,472 of record BDMB01000063.1, on the reverse strand, counting down.
ACATTGTTAAAAACCATAACGTTGAGCAAAAAATTAAAAGCCACAGCCTGGCTTGACTGTTGAATAACAACGCAAATTGTAAAAGATAATAAATGAATGATTTAAGCTAACAACCCATCTTCTCAATCCGAACGGTCAATTAATCAAAACCACAATATACAGAAATCAAGGAATGGCATCGAAGACCCAAAAAGGAGAAGAAGCAGCATAAGGAAAAAATACACAACACAATTGGAGTTCAATTGCTATACCCAAATGAAATATACATATTTTGCTTTCTTGGAATTCTTTTTAAATGCAAAATCTTACTGTGCCAAAAACACACACAAGAAAAAGTTGATATTTATGAAAAACGGCTCAATCCTCTGATGAAATCCAACTAAGGCAAACGCCGGCTTTAAACCAAATTCTTTGTTGGTTTTCCACAATAAGTAAGCATCCTTTGAAATACAATCCTTTTCAAAACACCATCCGATACTAAATGTGAGCATCTCACATTGTAGAGATTCAAACTGTGATTCGCCATGTTGTTAAAAATTAACCTTTTTTACTAGGCCCAAATCTAGCCTTAAACCAAATACAGGTAACTATTTCCCTCCCCAGAAAATTCTTAGCATAGCAACCAAACAGGCACGTTCAACAGAGAGAGAGAGAGAGAGAACAAACCCATCAAGCAATGGAGCATCAGCACAGAATAACACTAACACAAAACACCCTTTACTGAAAAAAAGAATGCCAGACAGATAAAAAACACTGACAGCAATAACGTTAGGCCAAAAAACAGACATGTTCCCGAAAAACGCGTACCACGTTGGACCATAAACTCACCAGTTCATACAAGGTAATGGAAAACAACAGAGGTAACCCTGAGATAGTCACGCGCTTTATGTTAGCATAGAACTCCAAAAACAAAAGTGTGGCTGTGAGAAGGGATAAAAAAGTGAAGCAAATGTGAGTGAGAATCCAAGAAGGAAGCTGAGAGAGAAGAATTGAAGAATCTTATGAAGGTGGAGCAGAAGCTGTTGTTCCAACAACAAAAGCATAAAAGTGCACTCACACTTGCAAGGGATGTTTGAACTTTGAACAAGGTGGACATGTGGGACCCTCACTTCGTTGTAGATTCAAACTTGATCATTTGCTGAAGGACCACTTCACTTCATTCATTGCTTTTTTCTTCTGCACAGAAATGATTGGCTCCACGCTGTGAACAAACCGCACCAAGACTTTTGTGAGTGTTGTATGCATGTATGCTTGCAATTCCCACATCATCATAATATCAAGTTTGATTCTTGTTTACTTGTTTTTGGATATGATACATGTAGTTCTGACTTCTGTTGTCTTCATATTTGCACATGTCACCTTGATGAAGTAAACTCGTTGCCCATTGAAAATTTTTGGTGATCAATTCAAAATCCTTTTCAAAAACATTTTTCTTTAATGGTTATCCTTTACGAAATTTATCATTATTATAAAGTTGAACAAGATTTTCATATACATTAGTTTATAATTAAAAGATAGTTTACTGCTAATTAGTTTATTCGGAAATCATCAAATACGATAATTTATCTGTCAGTGATTACTTTATTCAGAATTTATCTGTCAGTGATTACTTTATTTAGAATTAGTTTCAGGATTGGTTTAGGAGATTTAAATTCATTTTACTATACCTTTGTACCCTGTAGCCTAAAGAGTAAACAATAAGTTTGATTTGCATATTATATTCCAAAATGTATGCATTACACAGCATGTGTGTAACTAAGATAATTGGCTATGGCAATTAAAAGGTTCAGGAAAATGAGAATAGAAGTTATGTAGCAACTCCATCTGTCAACCTAACACACCTACATTACCAAATGTGATATGAAATAAAGAGAAATGATGAATCCAAGTAAGATTTTGATATGAGGGAGAAAACAAAATGAAGCTCACTTCTGACCTTTATGAAAATGACTTTGGTCAATTCTTTAGACATTGATTAGTTAACTAAGATTTCAAGTGCATGTCTTAATTAATGAAAAATAAAATAGACTTCTAGGGTTTACCTATCTTTCTAGGGTTTATTTTAACTTTTTAACATACTCTAATTCATATACACTATTACTTTAATCATAATCATGATCATTCACAAATTAAACTTATAGCATTTCATTGTGATAATACCCATTAGGATCTAGAGATTGGAACCTAAAATAATCCAATGCAATAATTGTAAACAAAAACAAAGTGAGACTTTTCCCCTCAAACTAACGCAAATATTTTAGAATACATCTTTGGTTGGCCATTCATTGAAAGGGCATTTCAATCAAACTCTCTTCATATATCAACATTGAGAAAGACTTTTTGAATAGTTCTTGGTGGTGTGCACGTCTTTATGTACATTAATTCTGCAGTTTTGTTCTTCAATTTTTCAATGTATAAAGAATATTTATATAGTATGGATAATGATGTCAAGGTGCTTTTCATGAAGGAAAAAAAAATATTGGCTAATAAGAAGTTTGGGTGTATGCATTCTTGGCTATTTGGAAGACAAACAAAAAATAATAAGACAACATTTTATAATATGATTAAGAGATGCTTGGATTAAACATTTTATACTAATTGGATCAATCAAATATTACTCTTTCCTAAAATTAATAATTTAATCTTGAAAACATCTTAGTTATTTAATAAAAATCATAATAACTAAATTAATTTAAGTGAAATTTAATTTAAATTTATTAAATATAATAGGTTTGATTTTAATGCCAATTTATCCAAATTAAGTAACTAAATAAATATGAATTTAATTTAATTTAAATCTAAATTTAAATTAAATTTGAAAATTTTAAATAAATTTATTTTTAGTTAAATTGATCTAAATTTTAAATATAATCTATTTGATTAGATCTAAATTATATATGAAAAATTAAATTTATGTTCGCCTTATTATTTATAAGAGTCTAATGTTTTTTTTTTCTATAGTTGTAAATTAAAGCTAAGAGATATTCTTAAGAAAAACTTATTCCTAAATATAAAAAGATATTCTTATGAAATAAAATGTTGATAAATTTTATTAAAATATTATTTTAATTTTAATTAAAGAAATTACTTTACATTATGTTGGGTTAAGATAGAGGAGTTTGTTACCATTCTTCTAAACAAAACTTTGACATTATAAAGTGAACAAAATCTCAAGTCGCTACAACAAGCTTAATAAATTGTGCACATGACTTGAGGAATTACTACTAGAAAGTTTTTTTAGAACTAATTTTGAATTTTATAAGAAATAATTTTTTTTTACTTATGAATTTTTGTCATAAGGAATTTGTTCATGAATGATTATTTATTTATGAATTTGAAGTTTATAAATTTTATACAAAATTCTTTATAAAAAGTATCTACAGAAATTTTTTCGTAAAAAATAACAAATACGTTTGACTATAGATTTAAATTTCATAAGTGATTTTCCAATTTTCAACTAAATTCTTGTAAATTTTAAAGTTACAGATATTTTTTCTTACATAATTTAATTTGTAAGTTTTTTTTACTGATTTTTTTTGACAGAAAAATTCACTGAAAATTTAAACATTATGTTATATTTTAAAAAATAATTTATAATTTTATTTACTTTATAAATATTAATACTTAAAAAAAACTATAAAAGTAATACTTAAAAAAATAAATGACAAAAATAATATCTTAATCAACTACTTCACTTATATTAATTATATAAATATTAATTTAAAAATATAGTAAATAATTAATGAAAAGATAAAATAATTTAAAGATACATTAAATAAATTAATATATCTTAATTCATCACTATATTTGCCTCGTATAAATAATATATTATATTGATTTATAATATTTTTTTAGAAAATTTTATATCACATAATAATAAAATTAAATTAAGATATCTGATAAGATTAAATTAAAATATATTAATAAATATAAATAGAGAATAAATTAAACTTAAAAGTGGATTTTTTAAAATCATCACATAAGCTTCATATATATTTTTTTGTTAATGACAAACTTTATACTAATGAGCGTTATATGAAGATGGAAAGTATATATTTTACAGATAATATATGTGAAATCTTAAATGATGTATTTTAAACTTCTTCCTGTTGGTGAGTAATAGACATTCTACTAATTTAATATTTTTTATAAATAAAATACTCTTATATATAATACTGATATTTTTGCTTGGTCATTTATATTTTGTAAAAATTTATTTATATTATTTGTTTTAATACTAAAATTAAGTTTAAGTTATATCTCTTTTGATTATCATTTCACTTCTAAGTTGTGAATCTAAATTAATTAATATATATTAATTAAATAATTTAAATTATCATTTATACTACTTCAATAATTATATATTTATCAAAATATTATATATATATATATTATTTTCATGCATTAAATCCTTTAATTACTTAATTTATTTTATGAATATTTTTTTATTAATTATTTCATATATAATTTAAATACTTTAAAACTTAAAAAAAAAATTGACTTAATATTTTAATATATAGATAAACTTATTTATCTATAAAATATTTTTTATAAAAAAAATAATTATTTATTAAATATTTTTCATCCGATTTATTTTTATAAAAAAAATTTTATTAATTTATTTATATGAAATTTTTTATAAATGTTTTTTTTGAAAAAGTTCATAAACTTTACTTAAAGACGGTAAAAAATTTGTGGTAAGTTTATAAGAAAAAAATTATTTTATATTTATTTTAAATATTATTTACCAACTTGTTTTATAAGAAATATAATTTTTTTGTGATATATAATTTATTATATATAAATATATATATATATATATAACACTTGATTTTTTTTCAAAAATAAACAGCTTTAATTGTTTGATTCTAGTGAGAGATATTTTTATTGTTGTATATGAACAATGAAGTGAAGGTATATGTATATATATAACTTGAAGGCAAAGATACCAACAATAACATTGCATGAGCTTGAAGGAACCACAAAATTATACTTCTTTAGGGTTTGAGAGCCACGCCATCTGATTCACACACGTAATTGCATGTGCTATTCTTCACTGTCTCCATTGATCTCTATATATATATTCTTTTTTTTTTTTTCTTATTTGCTTAAATGAGAGGTAAAGATGTTTGGATGAGATATGGACTTTTAGAAAAGAAAAATTATTTATGCATAAGTTCAAATTAATTTCTTTAATTTAGTTTATAGATTTTTTTATATAATTTCTTCAAATTTTAATTTTTTTAATCATGCATAAGTTAATTTTAACTTATGGAAAAATTATTTGATTTTACCTTTATATTTTTTTTTTAAATTGCCCTAAATTTTCTATGACTTGTAAGCAGTAAATTTTTTTTTCCTGTCACAAAATTATCCAAACTCACTAGTTGACACTAATTCTGCTCGTTATATTTATAAATAATAAATTTAATTTTTTTTTCATATTTTTTTTGTTATATAAAATTTGTTTGAAAAAAATCATAAATACTTAAAAATTAAATGAAAATTTTTATAAATTAAAATTAATTTATGTATAAAATAATATATATACAAATTATATCACATTAAAAAATTATTTTTAAGTCATACATAAGTGAATATCAACTTATAAAAAAAATATTTTTTTTCTTAAAAAAATACGAAGCAAACATGCCCGTAATCATTAACTATAATTATACAGTGCGTTTTAGCTGGACTCCATTTGTGTTGTGCTTCAATTTGGGCCCATAACTACATGGAGGGCCCAAATTGAAAGTTTAGATTCGATGATACCCATGTCTCATGTTCTCTTTTTAGTTTTATTTTCCCCATTTTTTTAGTTTGATGTTGATAATTGTTAATATTAAGCTTGTCCCAAGGTTGGACACGTGTACATCATCATTGTGACAACATTCTTCATCTATTTTTTTTTTTTAATTAGGTGTAAAGCATGATGTGAAGTATTATGAAAGTTGATCATTCTTAACCATATGATAATTTATAATTAGATAGATATAAAAAAAATTAATTGAATCAAGACACTTTAAATCCTAGAAACTAGACTACAACATATTTCTTCTTTTCAATCCAAAGGGTCTCCAAAAAAAAAATTAACTAAAAGGGTTTATGCTAATCGTTGTGGATATTATCTTTGGATTGATAATTTATATGAATATACCGTTTGAATTTGAATATATTGCTAGTGATGATTATTATTTAATCATGCATTAGCACATTATAAATGTTCCATCTCTTTAATAGATTCTATCAAAATCGTAGAATTTGAATAATGCGTATACACGTTATAAATGTTCTATCTCTTTAATTGATGCTATCACAATCGAATTATGTGAACCATGCATGTAACGAAACTTGATTAGATATAATTTATAAAGTGTACCATTGTTTGATAGAGTCAAAAATTCTTATTTTGAAATATAGAATTAAGAATATGCATGGACGATGACCTAAGTTTGTTTCTCACGGAAGAGAATTGGTCAAATTTTAACTTTGGGATTTAAAATATTTAGGAAGAACAGTGAGTTTAGATTCTCTAATGGTGAAAATATAGTGCAGCATATAAACAACTTAAAATATAAAACGGAATGCACCTTTAAAATTAACCTTATCCATTCTTCTATTACACGCACACACACACCATATTTTTTGTTTTGAAATTCTAAATAAAAAACATTTTAACTAAATATAAATTTGATTTTAAGTTTTTTTATCTGTTAATGATGTTCTTCAAATTTTAACTTAGATGAAAATTTAGTATTATAAAGATTAAAGTTTATATTCATGGTTATTATAATTTCATCGTCTTGACTAAAAATAAATAAATAAAATTCAATCATTTTTTGTCTTTTCTTTTTATATATTTTTTAAAGATTAAATAAAAAGATTTAATTCAGAAAATAGTGTGGTAAATAATGGGGATAGATTTTTTTTTAATGTAGCAAACAAAATATAGAAGATTTGCATGAATACAAATGGTAAAAATTAAGTTGTGGAATATAATTACGCATAATCATAAAAAAAAAAAAAAAAGACATGAAAATAATTGATCGAAAACAATGAATTAAATAATCGGAAACATAAATCTGGAGCTAAATTTCGAAGTAAAATAATTTAAAAAAATACAAACTTAAAAGCTTTAAGAAATAAAAAAAATTAAATTAAAATATAAACAAAACAATTGAAAGAATATGTAGAAAAATAAATAATGAGAATATATACATTGATTGGTTTTTCACATAAAATATTATATTAATCACAATGTATCCTTGACGTGTTTAACTTTTATATTCCATCATGTTTCATACTGATTAATTCTTTAAATATATTTTTTTATACGACTTTTGATGCAGTGGTTTAATTTTTTGTGTGAATAATAATTCTTTATTTCATCAATTTTCATTTAAAAATAAAATAAAAATTGGATGAAGCAGATTTAAAGGTTTATCCCTATATTTTAACTTTTTATCGACACGTAGAACATATATTATGACACGTGGCTGAGAATCAAAATTCCAATTTGCTTGTTCCTTTCAAGAATCGGTTCTGTGTTTTTCATGGAACATGGAGTTTAGGTTGGAGGGAGCAACGGTCAAAATCAGTGTGCAAGCTTTCAACTTCATTTTTCAATTTAAATTAATTCAAATAAAGTTTCTAGCTTCCATCGTTTACATTTAAATAATTTACATATATTATTAAAAAAATATAGTTTATTTTTTTATTATTAAAATTTAGTAAAATAGAAATTTAATTTTGTTCAGAAACTATTTTCATATATATTTTTATTCAATTTATTAATATCTAAATGATAACTTTAGATTGTCGTACAATTTTAAGGAACAAATCAATTATTGTTGTTTTTCTAATTCATATATCCTAGATCAAAAGTTAATGATTAATTTTTAAAGAATTAATCATTTAAGTGGAAAAAAATATTTTTTTTAATATATTATTAAAAGTGATTGAATTTAAATATGATAATTTTGTTAAAATATTGTTAAGATAATTTTAATATTATATAAAAAATATTATCAATCTAACATTTTTAAAATCAGTTTAAGAGTGAGATTCTTATATTATAATTTAATTTTATTTTTAATTAACATAAAATTTTTCGATAATAGTAAAAAATTTGTGTTAGATTTATAAAAATCTACCAAACTAATGGTAATCTTATCAGTATAAGTAAATTTAGTTAAAAATTTAGGATTTTTGAATTTGGAAGGAGAAAAATTATAAAAGAGAAAAGATATATTTTGTCCCTTTCATATGAGATGGGTGATTGGTACCACGAAAAGCATGGATGAGGTTTATAATATGTTATTTTGTGACCACTTGCATAGTGTGAACACAAATATGAAACTTTTTGTTCCCATTGCGAAACCCTAATTCAGAATCTCATGTGATAATTTCTCTGCCTTCAGACTTTGACCATAATGCCAAATCATATATATCTTTATCTATTTTATTACCTCAATGCCCAAAACTTAACATCACATGCATTGAGAAAACAAATTTTTTTTTTATACTTAAATATGTTTTTATTTACTAAAATTTGAGACTGAAAAATATTTTTGTGTCTCTTTTTAGTCTTTTAAATATATTCAGAAGAAAAAAATATAATATTTATATTTTGAAAATTTCAAGAACTAAAAGATTTAACTTTTAAATTGAAAGAACAAAATCAAAATTATTCTAAATTTAAGGAATTAATAACATAATTAAGTTATTTATTTTTTATTCCTTTTAAAGTTTAAGATAATAGTATCACTTTCCTTTTGTTAATTATATCTTTATTTTTATTATTATTAAGTCATATATAAATATATTCAATATGATGTATGAATGAAAAATGATAAAATAAAAAAATATCATAATTATTTTATTAAGATTAAAAGAAACATTGTATTTTTATTTCTATATAAAAAATTGAAATAAACATAAAAAAGAACATAAATAATAATATTATACATAATAAAAAAATTTAAATACAGTTTTATAAGCATTTTTTATGTCATTCTTTAATTAAAAAAAATTGAAGTTTCAGTTCTCTCTGTAAAGTATAAACATTCAATGTAATTTTTGTTGCATGGATTATAAATTATCCATGAAATTTCAAATTTGATTAAAGAGTGATACTAAAATTACTTAAAAACCTGAATGTATATTTGTCCTATATAATTATCTTTATTTTATATAAATATTTTTAATAAATACATTTCAAAATTAATTTTTTCCCTAAAATTATGTATAACCAATTCACTAGAAATTCACTAGTATAAAATTGTCAAAAACTCATTCCAATTTTCTATGCTCAATTCAACAAAGGAAAGTAAGTTAGGAAATTCAATGAAGGTTTGTTCCTCCACATAAATTACCCCTTCTATTTTTATACATTTGAACTCACTTCACTGCTCCAAGTTTTAGAGACTTACCTTATAAGTTTCTTATTTTTTTTATTTAGTAATTTGTTGAAAGATAATTTTTTGTCTTTTTTTTTTTCCACATATATAATATTAAAATTTTATTTTAATAAAATTCATACCTTTATCTTCATATGGTTAATACTAATTTTATTTTGAAAGGAAATTGTTCTGATAAACTAGTGGTGTTGAATCTGTCATTATTTCTTGTAATATTGAAGAGAATCAAGCATGAGACATTATTTGATATATAATCCTCTTTTCTCTGATGTTTCTGCAGAACAAAGAACATGTTCTAGAATTGAGATTAATGTTAATGAGCCCTTATACCAAACAATAGAGACAATATACTGTACTGCACCATCTTTTTGTCTGTTGGGAAATTTCCATCTTTGACCGACATGTATCTGGTGACAGTTCAACAAATCCATCTTATAAGAATCATCACATTCATTTTCTGTCATCTACTAAAAGCACATTTTCATTCTCTTTTCCAGAATTACTGAATTCAAATGCATAATAAGGGTTCACATTATGACATTTCTGCTTTTTGGAATCAGACATATTATACAAATCTGCATCCAATATGATAAGAAGGATGAAGTAGCATATGTAATAATATATTAAACATTTTATACTTTCAGCAAATCATAAATAATGATCAAAAGGGCTAGTGGGTGTGATTGTTCAGGATTCATATTGAAAAGGGTCTAAAGAGAATTACATATTAATTAATATGCCAAAAATGACTTCAACCTCTATCTGTTAAGTTTTCTGAAACAATTAATTTATAAATTTCACTCTATCTAACCATTATAAATATTTCACAAATTTTTTTACATGTAACATTTTTGTATTTATAAATAGAAAAATATTTTAAATAAATAAAATATATCATTATGATATATATATATATATATATATATATATATATAAATTTTAAACTACCTATACATTAAGGAACCTTAGAAGAATTTTCTACTCTGAGAAAACTCCAACAAAAATTGGTGTAATCACAGTAGTTATATATATTAGAGATCTTTATTTATTATTTGGTTTTGAACCTTAAAATATGATGATGAACAATATATTAGAGATCTATTTGAAGATTTTTAATGGAAGATACATGTAAGAAAATAAATAAATAAAGAATAGTAGTTATGTTAGACGGGGAAATCCTTTATGTTTCTGACATTGCTTTGGCAGAAAGAAGTTTGAATGAAGTTGAAGTTTCATTATAAGGGGAGTGGTCTTGTGTTGTGGGGCTAGCAATGGTTTTTGCTCATTTCTGACCAATGTCACGTGGCATTTTTTGTTTTGTTTTTATCAGTAAAAATAAATATATTTATAAAATAGTACCAGAAATATCTAAAATAATTACAGTTACATAATTGTAAAAAAATATGTTGAAAATTCAGCAATTAACAAGATAATTATCCTTTCTATTACTATTTAATGACTTAACCTATCCAATACAAGATAAAAAATTTATACAGAACAAGAATTTTAAAATTCTTATTAATTTTATTAATGATTCACGAATAAGTTTTTACGTGTGGTGGTTTGCACGTGGTGGTTTGCACGTGTAGGGTTGGATATTCCACCTTTTTTTTTCTAAGTTTAGATATTATAATCTCTTATATTTTAGAGTTAAGATTGAATGTAAAATGAACAAGACAAAGAAAATTGTAATAGTTAAACATTAACAAGATTCTATTTAAAATTCTTTTTCATTTCATTTTATTTTTATCTTTCTAACATTTGTAAAGTATATTCAAATTTATTGCTAATTACTAATTTGCGTTAGAAAGTTTAGGTAATTTCGTTTAACAGAGTCTTTCCTACCCACCATATTTTTTTATTCACAAAATTAGAATCTGATAAGTTGTTTAAAGGAACCAAAATTAATATCATTTACCACTTCTTAATTTATTTTTATTTGTATTGTTCCAATTTTACAGAATATTGCTCTCCAACATGTATGTCATGCATGATATAAATAAAATTTAATCTAGACTTAATGCTATTGATTAAAAAAGATATAATATTTCATTTTAAAATAAATTAATATTAAATAAAATTATTTAAAATATATATATAATATTTTACCAATTAAGACAGATAATATGAATTTTTTTCAACCTCTTTATTTTATAAATATATATTGAAATAAGTGATCTTATATTATTAAACATTACAAAATTGATATAAAAGATATAGGACTTCTTTAATCCTTTTTATATTAGTACTAATTAAATTAGTTTTTCAAATGTTAAAAGTTTTTTAAATAATGCATAAAATAGATTATTTAATTTTTTTAGAAAAATATAAGATTTAATTTATGTTAATAAATTTGAAAATCTTTTCATTAAGAAAGTTTTACACTTAAAATAAAAATAGTCTGATTAAATAAATATTTAAAAAAGAAACTAAAAAATCTATATAGATGGTCTCAATTTATAAAATGACACTTATATATCTATTAAATAATTTTAAATTGTAATTTAAAGATCCTTTTTTAATTTCTTTTAAAAAATTTTCTAGAAAAATTGTTTCATGTAAAATCATATAAACAAGTTAAATCAAACTATGTTTAGTACTATGATAAAATTATTACAGGTTTTTTTTTTTTTTTTTAACCAAACATGTTAGGCTTAACAATAAGTATTATTTACATGTTTCTCCAATAACTTTTTCACTATTAATTTTACACAAATCTCTCTAGATGTAAAATTCAACTGCTATGTGGATATAATTTATTAATGCTTAGGTAGATTTCTTCATAAAAAATTTTAAGAGAAAAAAAGTAAGAATAAAATATTTTTTTTAATGATTTAAACTCCACTATGAATAAAAAAAATAAAATTATTTACATTAATTAATTTTAATTTATAAATAAATTTATTTCATTTTTTCTTATTTTTTTTATAAAATAGTTTGTTCAAATAAATTCTAAAACTTATACCCATTTCACTTAATAAAAAAAGTTATTGGTAAATCATAAGATTAGTCGTCTTGAAAGGAAAAAAAAAAATTACACAAATCAAAGCTTTGTTTACAGAAGTTAAAAATGATGAATATAAGAGAAGAGTTGTAGTTCTTGTTAAACCTGTTAAGCCCATGCGTTTACTTTGTCTTATACAAGCAAAGAGTTTTGGTTGAAGATAGTTACAACTTCTTCCACCTTTCTTGAATGTGAACATTGGAGTATTTGTTAAATTATTTAATGTTTTTTAAACCTTTAAATTCTCTTTTTCTATTCAAACTTCTCATAATCTATCTAGGATAAACAATTATATTCCACGTACAAACATTACAATATTTTTAATAAATATAAGTAAAAATTGCTTAATTTTAAAATTTTGATAGATTAACTATATAATTAAATTTCATAAAGATTAAAATTACACTTTTCTTTTCATGTGAAATAAATTGATAAAAAAAGTGAATTTAAGCCTTAAAAAAAATTTATCCAAAATTAAAAAAAAAAATCTCTTTTTTTTTTTTTTTTTCTCAAAAATCTTAATCACAAGTTAGTAATTTGAATAGAACACTGTTTTGAATAAAATGAAACCCGTTCATAATATTCGAAACCTTATGAATCTTAGGACGGTGCACGGTTGTGTATGATTCGGATTCTGAAACATTGTATCCAACCACACCTATTAATAAATGCACTAATCAACATCTCAACAAATTAATCACTTCATTATATATATATATATATATATATATTCTTTTATCTTTTCATTTCAATTGAGTTCAACATAGATTCACCGAAACATACGAAGAAAGCGAAAGACTGCCAGGTATGCAGCCAGGAATGTTCGAAAGACAAGTTCGCATCGTGTGCTCTGGTCGGCGTTTTCAACCGTTCAGTCAACAGCTTAACGTCCGTGACGAAAACGACCAATTCCCACCAATCTCACCCTCCGTTACCGTTCCTGCTCTGTCAAAATTCTAACACCTTTTTCCCCTCCTTTTTCTTCCCCTATATATACCCCATTTGAACACTCCCCGTTCTAAATTTGCGGTTTTTCAAACAACTCCTTCTCCACGTTACCTTCCTTTTCCTTCAAAACCATAGTTCCACATCGAAAAACCATAATATTATTATATGTCTTCAATGGAAGCGAGATTCAGCATGGTTTAGCTCTCCACGTGTATTGAACCAAAGTCTTTTCTAATGGTAGGTGTTGAATTTTAATGGTTTTCGAGGTAATTCTAAGTGCTATCACCATGTTATTTCTTCTGTAGCTTATGTATCTGTTTTTCTATATTTTGTGTTTGTTGGCATAGATGTATAAAACTGATTCTTAATCCTTGGTGATTTGAGGGTCTTGCTTTTTGAAAGAAGATATGGAATTTTGCATGTTGTTTGATTGAGAAAAATGCTGTAACATCATTTCTGCTGCTGAAAGTTGCACATTTTGGGTCTGAGTTGAAGTTTTGGATTTTGATTTGGTTTGAATAAATGGTTTCGGTGGGATGGATTAGTGGACTTTGAATTAGGACGGAGATAGTTTTTCTGGGTTTCGAGGAATTTTTCTGCATTTATTGGTATGGTATGAAAAAGTGTATATGCAGCTTCCATGAACTCTCAGCATCAGGAAGTGGGGCAGCTGCACAATAACGTCAACAAGTTTAAGTTTTGGTTACGTGGTTTAGTGGTTTTCCTCGGTTACAAAGTAAAGATTTGAGTCTGCAATGAGGAATTGTGACTTACATGGTATTGCTGTTGATGTTGATACTATTAATGTTATTAGATGCTTCTTTTCTCTTACTACTTGAAATTTGCTATGTTTGTGATATCTGAGTCTTTCTCTTGGTGTATGTTATCAGAATTTGGTACATCAGCATGTTTTTTCTTGATGTGAAGAAAATTTATGACAGAATGCTTTTCTATGTTTTTTTGAATCACATGGGAGAGGTTTTGGAATTGCATCCTTAGAATATATGCTGATGGTGTCCAATTTTCCATCGCTGTTTTTTCTTTTTTTGCTTTACTCGGTATTTGCACATTTTCCTTATTTCCTATTGATGATCATCTGCTGGTGAGACTCAAGAGCACTACCACACCAGAATGTTGGTATTCAAAGAATCGTTGTGATCACTTTCCCCATGTAATTTTTGGCTCCAACCTCATTAGTTTCATTTATCTGATATTGGCTCGAATTTTCCCTTTCAACCTGCTAAATCAGCTATTTTAAATTTCTCCTATTTGTTCCTGTGGGTCAAGAGAGTAGAGAAGAATTCAATCAACAAAATTCCAGAATTATAGCTTTACATGTGCTAATCAGCTTATATTTTTTCGTGTAAGTTCATCTATTTCTTGTATGTATATGTGAGTATTTACGTGTTTGATGTTTCTTCCCGCTTCTCCGCTAGTAGATGATTGTTATTGTGACATTCAATTGTTTTATTTGTGATGTTTATGCAAATATTGACAGATTTCTTCTCTGTTTTTCAAGGTTTATCTGCTATTATTGAAAGTGTTGGTATACTAGTCTGTAGCAGAAGTTTGTTGAGGCAGCTGCTTTTAGCTGATGCCATTGTCATAGTATGGACTTGAATCAGTTTTTAAGTGTCAGCGTGACTAGTTCAGCAGGAATCCCTTGCACTTCATCTTATACTCCTATTTCACCATTACCCAACCGGTTGCTTGGGTCCTTGAAATACGATAGTGGATACTCACCTAATTCGGCCCTTTCTACTCATGTTGATTCTGATACTCTTTCCTCTGCACTAAGTGAAAGCCAGGAGCAACACACCTCTGGGGAAATTCAGTCTGGTGTAAACACTTTGCAGGAAAGAAATCATTATTTGTCTAGGCCAGTGTCATCAGTGGACCATCTCCAGGACGGTTTGCAACTATCTACTAGGTCCCTTTTTCCACAGAATATAAGTTATGACCATGAAACCAGATATGCATTGCTGGAATTAGAAACTGCTTTGATGGCACCTGACGGTGATGATCAAGTCGCCACATCAAGCACTTCTTTGGGTGTGAGCAGAAGGCCTACAACATCTGGCCAGAGAAATAGGTCCTGGAGCCATGAGGGTCAACCAAGTGATGTTGCTCGTGTAGATAAGCGTCACAAATCATCTGAGGAAGTATCGCTACAAGGATTCCCATCAACCAATTTGAAACAATTGCTGATTGTATCCGCCAAAGCCTTGTCTGAAAACAACATGAAAGATTTTGCTCGATTGATAGAAAAGGCTAGGAGTGTTGTGTCTATAACTGGAGAGCCAATCCAGCGCCTTGGTGCTTATTTGGTGGAAGGGCTTGTTGCAAGGAAGGAGGCATCAGGGAATAACATCTACCATGCCCTCAGATGCAGAGAGCCTGAGGGAAAAGACTTGCTCTCTTACATGCAGCTACTGTATGAGATATGTCCCTACTTAAAATTTGGTTACATGGCTGCCAATGGTGCAATTGCTGAAGCTTGTAGAAATGAGGACCACATTCATATCATAGACTTTCAGATAGGTCAGGGAGTTCAATGGATGACACTTCTTCAAGCTCTTGCTGCAAGACCTGGTGGAGCTCCTCATGTGCGGATCACAGGGATTGATGACCCCCTTTCTAAATATGTTCGTGGTGATGGATTGGAAGCTGTTGGAAAAAAGTTGGCTGAAATATCTCAGACATTTAACATCCTAGTTGAGTTCCACAGTGTGCCTGTTTTAGCTCCAGATGTGACAAAAGACATGCTTGATGTTAGGCCCGGCGAGGCTTTGGTTGTGAATTTCCCTTTGCAACTCCATCACACGGCTGATGAGAGTGTCGATATGAGTAATCCAAGGGATGGACTTTTGAGATTGGTAAAATCACTTTCTCCCAAGGTAACTACGTTTGTTGAGCAAGAGTCGAACACAAATACCACTCCTTTCTTCAACAGGTTTATAGAAACCTTGGATTACTACTTGGCAATTTTTGAGTCCATTGATGTTTCTCTTCCAAGAAAGAGCAAGGATCGGATTAATGTGGAGCAACATTGTCTGGCACGGGATATTGTCAATGTTATTTCCTGTGAAGGTAAGGAAAGGGTAGAAAGACATGAACTGTTTGGCAAATGGAAGTCTAGGTTGACAATGGCTGGCTTTTCTCAATATCCTTTGAGTTCTTATGTGAATTCTGTCATAAGAAGCCTGCTTAGGTGTTATTCAGAACATTATAATCTTGTGGAGAAGGAGGGGGCCATGTTGTTGGGATGGAAGGACAGAAATTTGATTTCAGCTTCAGCATGGCATTGATTACATGCAGCCAGGGAATAGAGTTGGGGTAGAAATATGCTGCTGACAGTTTTATGTTGATTTCCAGGGCCATGTGTCCCTTATCATTGTTTTAGAGGTCACTGTTCCATAAATCAGTCTATTGAGTTTCATATCATAGTGATGCAGATTACGGTATAACAATTCTTTTATAAAATGTTTAGGTATGTACAGTGTTTTGGTCTACAAATATTGTACTTGTTCCTGAAACTTAGAAACTTATCCTTCGTCTCCAATACAAAATTAAATGATTTCACGATAAGATTATTGACAGCTTGCTACATTTCTTATGCGCTAAAGTTTTTGTCTTGATAAAATTGTTTGCATAAGACTATAATGGTGACTAGGTATGTATATATTTATTTGAAACGGATGGTAATTTTTTGTGTTGGAGCATGGTGGGTTTTCCATGTTTCTGACTGAGCACCAGGATGGTTGTTGCATATAAAAGGTACAGTTACACTCATATCATTTGCTAAATTTACATTTAGAAAAACAAATAGTAAATGGAACCAAAAGATGGAACTTTTCAATGCTATCATGGAATCTTTTGAATGTAAGAGTGAATTAGTTGCTTCACTTTATTCTTGTTTCAGTCACTATCTGAATACGCACTTGGAGACGAATCTCTTATGAGATCCCAAAAACTCTTTTTGTTTTAAGGACAGAGTTACCTAACTTGTCATTATATTGTCCTTCCTTACCAATGCTTAGTTTGTTTTAAAAATGTTAACACATCTAAGAGAGTATAATGGTCAGGTATACTCTCTATTCAAGGATGGTGTATCCTTTCCACCAATCTCTTTTGTCTTTGAAATGAAAACTTTGCCATTGTTCCATTGTTTGTAGCTTGTATAATTTCTGATGATATATATTGGCAGTTTGAGGCATAAAATTGTGCTGAGTTTCTTTCTTGACATCTTTTTCCTCGCTTTCTTCCTTTCTTTTATTTTATGCGATAAAGATATGAAGGTTGAACAGCTACTACTTGTTAATGTTAACATGACACAAGACAGTTATCGTTAGACATATAGGAATGATAAGTGGTAAACTGGAGTCTCGATAAAATTGGTGAAAAAGGGTTAGAACAAGGATTAGTTTGGCGTGATATTCCTATACTTAGACAACCAAATAATAGGAGAAGAGCTGAAGACAAATTAAAAAAATTAATCGACATGTCAAAATAATGTGTGTTATGACCCTTTTGAGTAATGGAAGCTCCAAACGAAATTAAGATTGATAGTTGTAGATCTTGTTCATATATCAAACGATACAGTTCTACGAATATTTGTAGTGGTTATTTGTCTTGTTTTAGCATTTTGAGTGATGCTATCTAATACATTTGGTAAAAAGTATAAGAAATATCTATTGAATTAAAACTCCAACGAACTATCCTTTAAATACGTACTCAATGTTAAGACTTTGTTAATTAAATAACTTTTTTTACGAGATATTCCACCATAAAAAATGCTAAAGCAGCCGATTCTTGATCGCTTTAATCAGATTCTACTGTTGAAGATTAATTGGATTATAACTGAAAAATTCTAGATCATTATTGATCAGACTGTATTTATTAGGAGTTTACGACTTGAAAGGGAAAAAAGATGTAATGTAATGAATCATTAAGTATAGAAAATCTTTCCTCACTTTTTCTTGCTGTTTAAGAAATCATTTTCTGATGTTTCGGAAGCTTCTCGATTATCAAAATGAGATGTGGAAAATGAAAAGTTTTGGTTTTTTTTTTTTTTTTCATGTCATGCATGAATGAGATATTATAATGTCAAGATAAAAAAAATGTCTTTGGAAAATATCAGGCTTTAGTAGATCAGAATAACGTAAGGAATACACAAAACAAGGTTTACTTACTGTGAATTGAAATGCAATCTCATGCCTATGGTTATCCCATTTCTCCTCTACACGATCCTGTTTTAAGTGTCGTTAAATATGTAAGCTACTTACTACTGAATGAAAGAGACTTTATGTAAAAATTACATCATGTAAACTTGGGTAGAGACCAACTGCCATTCCAACAATATTGTTATCATGGAAAAATATGCAATGAATTTGTTGGACGCACATATATCCAATTCGACCATATCTGACTTCACCAGTAAAACAATGATGTAGAGGTTGATAAATCCCTCACATGTTATAACACAGAGGAATAGCTGTTTGAATCAAAATATAAAATGCATTCATGAGACATGAAAGGAGAAAAGCAAAAATATAATGACTCCATAAAAAAACAACAAAGCCTGTATTCCTTTTTTCTTTCTGTGATTTAGATATGATGCTGGATTGCAACTGCATATTCATAGTAGCAAATCATGCTTGGACATTCAACAATGACTTCAATTCTTGGCTATGATGGAAGTATAGCTGGAATTCTGTTCTTAACTATTTTCTTCCACTGCCAAAAACTTGCGCTTTCGAGTTTTCAAATTTCCAAATTGCATCAATGTAGAATTTGATAGTTCTAGATCTTGTTCAGATATCCAACGGTACCCGTACTTCTTCACTTCAGCCAGAAAAAATTTCCTGTCCAGTGTCTCGTGTTTCATCATATTACTAGAACTTTCCATGCAATGTATTCCAATTTCCAAATTTGAGCCACCACTATATTTAATAAACTCTTGTTGAGTGAAATAGAATAGCCACATGTGATCTGAATCGTACATGACTAGATCCCTTCTAACATCCACCGGAATTGTAAAACTTGGAAATGGTGTTTCTCTTAGGGAACCCATTTCCCGTAACTGGAATATTACACAACACACAACTCCAATCCAATTATTGTCATGTGTAATGGGAGATGCATCTATGATTATTGAATTGCCATGCTCACATGCTCATTGTTGAACCACCTCGGTATTTCACTTCCAGGGATAATACTTGAAATACTTCCATATAATCTAGTGAATGTACCTCGGTGTTCCCCCTTTTACCAAAATAGATTTATGTGTTAGTTGCTAGTTTCCTAGACAAAAATGGATAAAAAGAAAGGAAGAGAAAGGAAGGAGCATGCACACCTCAACAATTTGTATCATCCATGAAGTACTCATGCTAGTGCACCGTTCCTTATCAACTAATTCTGGACAGTTGAAAATGATTATTCCCGCATCAACTTCGTCGTATTGAATTACAGGTAGAGGCTTAAAAGGTGAATATGAAAAGGGCATAAAGTAAGCTTTTAAGGTCAAGTAAGTTCTTGAAGGGAGATCAGACAAATATTTCAACCGCTTGCAATGCTGTAAGTTTAAATAACGCAATTTGAAAAGGTCCTTCAGGTTGGGAAGTGTAGCAAAATTGTTTCCCTTTAAATTTAGCCTTTCTAAGAACTGTAACTTTCCAATGGCCTCTGAGATTTGAAGTAAGTTACAGAAACTTAGATCAAGTTGATGCAAAGCAGAGAGAGTAGGCGACGAATGCAACGAGTAACTAGAGGAGTCTCTTTGTGCTCTGGAGAAAAATAAATCTAAAGGCCGCAAAAGCCACTTTTTTATGAAAGAGGATGTTGATTGGGAATGAATAGGATCTTCAACTAAGCAAAGCTTATTCAAATGCATTGCGTCCCTTGATTCAACTGATAAGTGATTGCTGTACAGTTTTGAACAGCCAGAGAGATTCAGATATTCAAGAGAATTCAGGCCCAATATGCTCTTGGGTAAGAATACTAGATTTTCGCAGCCACTCAAATTCAAAATAACAAGCTTTCTCAGAAGACCAATGGATGGATTGATTTCTCTGAGCTGTATACATTCTTCAAGATTCAGCCATTCAAGATTTAGGGCGTCTCTAAGATCTGGCATCTCAACTAAATTCTTGGAGTAGGAGAGATCCAAACGTTTCAAATTGTGGAGAGGCTACATCCATTGAGAAATAGAAGAAGACAAAGTTAATAACGACACTTGAGTTTTCATTCATTTGTTTTCTAAAATTAATTAAACATAAAAGGAAATAAAAAGAGAGAAATTGTCATTAAATTGTCTTATTTTAAAATATAGAAATAGAAAAATAATTCACATTACCTTTGTCCCTTCCCATAGTCGTTGAATGTTGCTTTCACAAAGGCTTAGCTCAACTAGTTTATTTGGCTGGAAATTTGGAGGCAAACACTGAAAAGGATATCCGTACCAATTAAGATATCCTAATTCATTCGAAAGATAATTAAGATTTCCTGAAAAGTTCACGGTCCAAATATTAAGTAACTTAAGGTGTTTAAATTTTGATAGTGCTTTTGCCTCCATTGTTGTTTCATTAATCTGCAGTGAATTGATTAAAAGCCATGCAACTTCAAGGTTTTCAGTTGCCTACAAAAATTGCATAGAAAAATAAAATTGTTAGATTGTTTTTATATATTTACATATTTCAAAAAATGTCTAATAAAGCATTAGTTTGACCTTATTATCTAACAAAGCATTATGAAAATCTTGGTAATCCCATATCCTACTCCACTTTACAGGCTTCTTTGGTGATTTTTCTCGAACAATATTCCTGCCCAAATCTGTTAATAATCAATGCATAGAAATTCTCTTATCCTTAATAGTTATGAACGATTTATCAATGAGAACTTGTATGCCATATTCAGCATGAAATCCACGAAAATTTAGAATTTCCTTCACAAATTTCTCAACATAAAAGTTGAAGAAGCATGCAATATCTAAAAATATTTCTTTGTCTGTTTCATCCAGCTGATCAAAACTTATACGCAAAATATCCATGATATTTGGATTGCTATTATTTTTTAACCTAGTCAATGCACTTTCCCACTGTAATA
Source organism: Macrotyloma uniflorum (assembly GCA_016859785.1). Classification (NCBI taxonomy): domain Eukaryota; kingdom Viridiplantae; phylum Streptophyta; class Magnoliopsida; order Fabales; family Fabaceae; genus Macrotyloma; species Macrotyloma uniflorum. The sequence continues at coordinate 70,998 of BDMB01000063.1, read as the reverse complement.
CATTTCGACCAAACAAAGATGAGCCAATTACTTCAATTGCCAAGGGATGGCCTTGAGCATGCAATAGTACTTCATGTGCCAATTCTTCATAATCGTTCAAAATATAATTAACTTTGAAAGCATTTCTACAAAACAACTGGATAGCATTTTCTTCTTTCAATGGCTGGACTTGATAAACATCATCCACTCGATATGTCCTTAATATATGCACATCCCTAGAAATTATGATGATTCTGCTTCCTCCACCTAAGCATTCACGCAACAAAGTGTTTCTATTCCCTGTAAACATCCTTAGTTGTTCGACTTGATCAACATTGTCAAGAACAACAAGTGCCCTTGCATTGTGTAGCCTATTCCATACCAAACATGTTCCCTCAAAAGCATTACAAATCTCTAGATTTTTCTCGTTTAGAGATTGAGAAAGTAACTGCTTTTGTACACCTAATGAACTAGAATCTCGATAAATTTTGCTTACATCATCAATAAAACAATAAATATTATATTGATGAGAGATTCTTTCATATAAATTTCGAGTAAGAGTTGTTTTTCCTATGCCACCCATTCCACTAATTCCAATAACTCGAACCTCATTATCTGACCCCAAACATAGAAGATTTGTTAACTCTTCAACGCGAGATTCTATCCCTACTAGTTCATCTTTTGGAAGACTAGAAATTTTAGGACTCAAAATATTTATTATATTTTGAACAATCTCTTCAATTTGTATATATTGTGGCCTGAAAATTTAAATGAAATGAAGATAAATCATCATCTAATAGAATAGAAAAAGAGTATGTACATTTATTGAACAAGATAATAAGATAGAAAATTTTAATTTTCAAGATACTATTTTCATTGAATAAGTAAGCGTTAGATAACAATTTTAGATAATTTTGTTAAATAATATATTGTTAAAAATATTTTATGAAATAAAATACTAATTAAAAATAGTTTAAGAATATTTAATAATATTTTTGTCATTTTTAATTATAATAATTGTTACATATTTTAAGAGTTATTTATTAAATAAGTAATATGTGGAACATAATTTTTTTAATAATATATTGTTAAAAATATTTAATAGAAATTGAATGTTAATTAAAAATATTTTAAGAATATTTAATGGTATTTTTTTATTTTTTTATTATAATAATTATTATACGATTTTAAGAATTATATGTAAGTTTTTATAATACTTTTTAATATAATATAGAAAACAACAAGAAAGAAATAAAAAAAAATCAAATTATAAGACAATTTAATCTCAAATTATTATTTTTTTAAAATCAATTTGATATAATTTTTCACATTCTTATGATTATATTTGAGTGTTAGATAGTGATATTATTTTTGAAATACTACCAATAATAAAGTAGTATAGAGTTACTTATTCTTATTGTAAAACAAAGGAAAGAAAAATGTTAACTTCAACATTCAATTTACTTTATTTAAAAAAAATTAAGATTTTTGAATTATAAAAATGAAAACTTTGTTTATATCTTTGGAGAAATCAAATATAGATGTGACTACAAATATTTTCTAAAGTATTATTCTCAAATTATCTTAGTTTTATTCTAAAATATTTTTTTATTATTTTGGACAATCTTAAAAGTAATAGATATCTACATCAATTTTGAATTTTGTTTATTTCCTTGTAAAGCTATGTTTGTGAGAAATGATAGAATATAAATCAGTAAATAATTATGATGAGTGTTGAAACGGAGAGAGAGGATTACTTACTTATCTCGGACGTCCCAACCTGATAGATTGGCGACACGAGTGAGAGCTTCTCTCCATCTCTCAACTTCCTCCATCTCATCTTCTCTCAATCTCTCTTCGTGTTCTTCAAATGCTTTCTCATCCAATGAATCAAAACTTATACGCAAAACATCCATAATATTTGGATTGCTATTATCTTTTAGCCTAACCAATGCACTTTTCCATTGTGAGACATTTCGACCAAACAAAGATGAGCCAATTACTTCAATTGCCAAGGGATGACCTTGAGCATGTGATAGTACTTCATATGTCAACTCTTCATAATTGCTCAAAATATAATTAACTTTGAAAGCATTTCTACAAAATAACTGGATAGCATTTTCTTGTTTCAACGGCTGGACTTGATAAACATCATCCACTCCATATGTCCTTAATACATGCTCATCCCTAGAAATTATGATGATTTTGCTTCCTCGACCTAAGCATTCACGAAGCAACTTGTCTCTATTCCCTGTAAACATCCTTAGATGTTCCACTTGATCAACATTGTCAAAAACAACAAGTGCCCTTGCATTGTGTAGCCTATTCCATACCAAACATGTTCCTTCAAAAGCATTGCAATTCTCTAAATTTTTCTCGTTTAGAGATTGAGAAAGTAACTGCTTTTGTAGACCTAATGAACTAGAATCTCGATAAATTTTGCTTACATTATCAATAAAACAATTAATATTATATTGATGAGAGATTCTTTCATATAAAGTTCGAGTAAGAGTTGTTTTTCCTATGCCACCCATTCCACTAATTCCAATAACTCGAACCTCATTATCTGACTTCAAACATAGAAGATTTGTTAACTCTTCAACCCGAGATTCTATCCCTACTAGTTCATCCTTTGGAAGACTAGAAATTTTAGGTCCCAAAATATTTATTATATTTTGAACAATATCTTCAATTTGTATATATTGTGGCCTGAAAATTTAAATGAAATGAAGGTAAATCATCACCCAATAGAATAGGAAAAGAATATGTACATTTATTAGACAAGATAATGACCTAGAGAATTTTAATTTTTAATGTACAAATAAACTTTGGATTTCAATTTTCATGTATAATATATTATTAAAAATATTTTATGGAGATGAAATACTAATTAAAGATATTTTAAGAATATTTAAAATAATTTTCGTCACTTTTAACTATAACAGTTGTAGTTACATGATTTTAAGACTTATTTACTGAATAAATAACTCTGGAACAAAATTTTTTTAATAATATTTTGTTAAAAATATTTAATAGAAATTGAATGTTAATTAAAAATATTTTAAGAATATTTAATTTTATTTTTTTCATTTTTTACCAAAGTAATTATTATATGATTTTAAGAGTTATATGTAAACTTTTATAATATTTTTTAATATAATATAGAAAATTAGAAGAAAAAAATAAGAGAAAAAAAAAGAAAATAATTAAATTATAGGACAATTCAATCTTAAATTATTTTTTCATTTTCTAAATTAGTTTTACATAATTTTTCACATTCACGATAAATAAGTTATCTGAATGTTAGATATTGATATTACCTCTGGAATACTATCAATAAAGTAGTATCAGAGTTACTTATTTTTGTAGTAAAACAAAGTAAAGAAAGATGGTCACTCCAATAATTAGCAATACAATTTATAATAATGTTCAAGTTCTTTTATTTGAAAGAAAAAAATTATTATTTTTGAATTATAAAAATAAAAACTTTGTTTACATATTTGGATGTCTTAAAGTTCAAATATAGATTTCACTACAACTACACAAATATTAGTAAAAAACAAAAATTATAGATGTTGAAGTTCTTAAGATAATTTAGAAAAGAGTCTCACTAGTCATATTTCCAAGGATCATGAGAGAAAAAATAACAAAAGAAGTATGAGATATTCTTCAAGATGAGTTTGAAGGAAATTCAAAAAGATTTAACGATTAAGCTTAAGAGAAATTTTAAGAATGAAAAGATGAAAGAAAAAAGAAAGTTTGAATGAATACATATTAACTGAATTGTTGAATAAATAAAGTCTCATGGAAATATAATTAAGGATGAAAGAATTGTTGATGAAATTTTTATTAATTTGACTAAACAATTTGATTTTATGGTAGCATCATAGAAGAAACTAAGGACTTACCAACTATGATTGTTCAAGGGTTAATAAGGTCAAATTGTTTGGAATCCGTAAGAAAAATAATCATGAAGAAAAAAATTGTTGGAATAAAGATAATAAAATGATCATTAGTCGAAATGTTATTAGTAAAAAAAAAATGACTCTTGTGCATAACATAAGAGATTTGGACACTTAAATTACTTATAGTTATATATTAAAGAGATATAGACTTTATGACTTAAAATAAGAAAATGACCATTACTTGAGATATCATATATGATAAGAAGATTTTTGGGAATTGACAAAAAAATAAATATAGATGACAAAATAGTTACAACAATTATTTTGCAACAAAATTCAACACATAAAAATGAGGAATCAATCCTAAATATACCAAGTTTTCTATCTTCGGTCTATTTTTTTATGTTCAAATTTATCATCTTCAAGCTCAACTCTTAAATATTAATGAAAAATCTTTTAAAAGTATTATTCACAAATTATCTTAGTTTTATTCTAAAATATTTTTTATTATTTTGCACAGTCTTAAAAGTAACAGATATCTACATCAATTTTGAAATACCACCAACAAAATTGACATGTATATAAGTCACTAAGATGAGTGTTGAAACGGAGAGAGGATTACTTACTTATCTCGGACGTCCCAACCTGATAGATTGGCGACATGTGTGAGACCTTCTCTCCATCTCTCAACTTCCTCCATCTTTTCTTCATCTTCTCCAAATCTTTCTTCGTGTTCTGCAAATGCTTTCTCATAACATCCACTCTGTTTTCGTACCACTGAAGGATCAACGTCATAAAATATAGGTATAACACGTCTTCCCCATGTTTCAACGCAGTTACAGATCTCTCTTAGTTCACGCAAACACCAGGTAGAGGAAGCATAGTTCTTTGAAAAGACGGTGATGAAAAGGCGAGAGCCTTGAATGGCTTGGAGCAACTCGGGTGCTATGGACTCGCCTTTCTTGAGATCTTCATCATCTTTGAACGCATGAATGCCTTTTCTACGGAGAGCTTCAAAGAGAAAACCAGTGAAGTTGTGGCGTGTGTCTTCACCACGGAAGCTCACAAACACGTCATATGTGTTCATTGAATGAGATGATGAAGAAGAAGAGGTGTATTGGATGATGGCGTTAGAAGCCATGAGCGAAAGAAAAAGCTGTTGAGAATGAATGAAGAGTTTTAGAATTGCTGTGAAGCTACAATGCAAAGCAAGGGCAAGTGTGTGTGGATAGAAAAAGAGTGAGGGCAGTGAAGAAATATAATGAAAAGTTTAGTTGTGTGTTGATTAACGTGGAAAATAATTTTAATTTTCCACTTCCCATTCTACGAAGCTTTCAATTAACATGTTTTCTTGGCAGCTTCTCCAGCTTAGTCATAAGATTCTTGACTGTGTTGCGATGGATCCGAGGTTTTTCATTAGCTGGACTCTCCTGCTTCCATGTGCGATGGATCTCTGACATCAAATTTAAATTCCACGCTATATCTAATGTCTCCAACCGCTGACTTTTTAGGATATATGATTGCTAATAACTCCGTTCGTACCAACATTATTTCGAGATACTAATTAAAATAAAATAATGTTATTTATTATTAGTAAATCTTTTATTATTTTATTGATCAAAATCTTAGAGAATATTTTGATTTATAAACAGTTGTGATCAAGATTTTTCGAGTGAGATGAAATATTTTTTATCTATCTCAATCTCAAATAAAAAAAAATTGAGTTAAAAATAAGAGAAATTAATTAATTATTTTCTTATATTTTAATTATTTGATAAATAAATAATTTTAATAAGTTAATTTAATTATTGATTTATTATATATTTATATTATTTTTAAAATATTTAGATTTATCACAAAATTATGTTTATTAATATTTAAGTTTGAATTTATTATTATATATATATATATATTAAATTGAATTTGAAAAGTGACATAAATCATATTTTATTTTACAAATAATTATGAATATATTATTTTATATTTTGCTTTTAAACATTACAAAAGATAATTAAAAATGAAATAAAATTATTTTATTATATTTAATAATAAAAATAAAAATAAAATGAAATATTTGTAATTATTTATACAATCAAAATTTATTTTTCCTGAAGAAATTTATGAGACATGACTTGAGAGATTTTTTTTTTCTACTTCTACGAAATTTTAAGGAGAATAAAAACAGAAAGAAATAAGTTGAGAAAAAAATAGATAAAAATAAAATTTAATAATAATTATATGGTAAATTAAAAATATATGTGAAAATAAGATATTTTTTAAATTATATAATTTAATTAATTTAATAGTAATAAATTATTCAAATAGCATTTTACTTATTCGATACTTGTTTAATATTCTTATTATTATGATGACGTCAAAACCAACTTTAATAAAATTGCATGCGTACTTTTTAAATAATTTTTTTTATCACGTGTAAATGTTGATTAGTATTCAAAATTAATTACAAAGAATTATGATTATTCATTAAAGGAAGATGTGAATATAACATTAATGCTTTTATTTTTGACTGAAATTCAACTTCTCTGAACAAAACTTCAGACATGTTATTTGATCTTCAAGCGGCTTCACTATTCTCCAACAATACTTTCAATTCAAACGTCATTAACTCTGAGAGAAATGTTCATTTGTGATGACTTTTTTTTGTGATAAAGTCATTATATGAGAATATGTTAAATGTATATAAAAATATATTTGTATATAACTGTCAATGTTATGCATAAATAGATTTTTTATCAATATTAAATAAATAAAAAATATATTTATTTTATTATTTTGATTTATGAAATATTATGATACATTATGATTTATTATATTATTACTCAATAACTATTTTGTGTGGTATATTAGAATATTATTATAATGAGAATATTTAAATAAGATGATTTCCTCACCATTGCATTGTGTATGTAGACATTGTCCCTTGTACATAGTTTTGAGTTATAATTCCTTTTATTTTTGTTCTTTGTAAAATTATGTGTTTCTTTATTTGTAATTTTAAGACTTATAATCAAGTTATTTGTATGATTATGTAAATGTTAACCATTTAAACTAGATTATGTGATAAATACTCAAAATTTTAAGTAAATTAATACTTTTTTTTTATATGTATGTATGCTTTTTATAAAATAAATATTTTTTAAAAGAGATATTTTGTTTAAAAAAATTGGTTCACCTATTCATATTCATACATTTATTATGGTTAAATAAGTTTTTGAACTAAGCTAAATAAGAAATCTAATCTCAAAAGCATGTTATATGTATTTTTCACATTAGATGTAGAACAACTAGATTGGATGAAGGTCTTAAAAGTTATTATTAAGATAAAAATGATTTAATGATCTTATTAAATTTTGAGACAATTACATACCCAAATTTTGATATAAATAAATAAATTTAAATATAAAATAAACTAATATCTTATAAGCTTAACCTATTCGCAAGATGTTAAACATTTCAGAATTTTTGTAACATTTATATTCTTGTTCTTGTAAATAGCTCCTATTCAAATACAATGTCCTATATACTTCTAACTCACTACTTAGTTTTTACATTGTTATTACAGGATGATTTGAATTTTTATAAGTCGATTTTTTTATTTTTTTTACACCCACCTTAACTATTTACACCTTAAGTACAAGAAAGTATATCTCAAATGTTATAGAGGAGATTTGTTCTTTCAAAAAGAAAGAAATAACTTTGTCATATATCATTCAAGTATAAGCGCATTATAAGTTGAAAAAGACTGAAAAATATTTAATGTGAATTTTTTTTTATAATGAAGCGGAAGCATAAAAAACAAAACTAACTTCCCACCATTGTTCAAGAAAAATTTTTCTAAATATCGTTTTCGAATCCTAATATTCTAAATTTGATGGTATAAAATACTGAAGAAGAGAGCGGATTTAGTGACCTTAAATCTCAGAGCATATGATATATGCGGTATTTATAGAGCTTTGACCATCACAGAGTTCATAACTATATAACTGAAAAACGGAAAAATTGAATAACGAAAAAAACTGAATAATGGAAAAATAAAAAAACTAAAAGATAATTGGCTTCACAAAATGGATAACAACTGTAACACCCTTCTACACCGATACGTTTTTAATTAATAAATATAAAATTTGTGAGAAATAAAAATAAAAGAATTCAAATATATTCGCTTCATAAATAAAAAATTACGAAAATAAGAAAATAAAATTTCAAAATAAAACTCTTACTATGAGTAATATTATCTACAAAAACAGCGACGATAGACTGTGAATCACACCCGGTAAGTTATCAGGAAAGAGAGCTGGGTCACTAATGGACACTCTTAAATACCAAATATTTCCTAAGCAAACTTTTCTAGACATACACTTTCACACTACTACTATATATCTAGTAACAACAATAACTCTTTTTAGATGTTAAAAAATCAAATAAAATATTATTAGGCCTTAAATTAGCCTTTATGAGTTCTTAAAGATAAAATCATAATAAATTTCAAAACAATTTCTTCAAAATAATCTTTTTATGCCCCGTCATCACACCTAATCAGAGCACTTACGAAGTCAAGGCATAGAAAATCTATGCTTCATCAACCAACTTTTCTCCTCGAAGATAGATTCACCTATAAAAGTGTTCAACCCAAACAAAAATACCAAAAATACAAAGAAAAGAATGAAAAATATATCTCACATATATTATAAATACTTATAAGAAAATAGGCAAAACTAAATGCACACACATTATACACATGCATCACATGCATCAATACATACTCAATCACAAACTCAATTAACTCAAATACCTTAGTGTTCTTATTCTTGTATCTCTAAATGCATGTGATACCTTCGCAACACAAATGAGTAGTCCAAGAACACATGAACCAGATCTAAGGACCTTATTAATCCACTCTCACCAGAGCGAGTCTGACACGAGCCAGTCGAGATAGTATAGCTTGGCCTCGGTTGACCCTCATTTCAACTCTCAAATGAAAGGTTCCCTACTTTAAAATCCCCAAGTCAAGGCAAAAGACCATAGAGACCCTCCTTCATAGATCGCATCTACCCCCAAGGAAAGTATGAATGAATGAAATATGTACACACAAATGCATAACTCATCACACATCTCGAATGACAAAGTATAACTTAGATTTTCACGCTGCTAAGCCTCTGTTTAGACTTCACAAATGATCAAGCATAACTTGGATTTTATCCTGCTAAGCCGAAGCTTAGACTTCTCAAACCGCACACAAATAACTCGCAAACACATCGCAAACATGTAAAGATCTCATGTCATGAGCATCTCAAAATTCAATACAAATTTAACACCCAAATTACAAATAACTCGCTATTAGATTCTAACTCATCATAATTATGAGGCTTATGGTTGCCTCAACACACACGCCTTTACACGCTACGTTCCCAACTCCTCACGTGTTACCTCTAGTTGCCTCCTTTAACGTTTTTCCCAAACATTAGGGAAATTTTGGGATAACGTTTTTCCCAAACATTAGGAAAAATTTGGAATAAACAATGGAGAGGGTTTAAGGCCTATTTATATAAGTAGAATCGCACTTCTGAATATTAAATCCAACTCATAATTTAAAGATAATAACATCTTTATCTTTTAGAATAAAGATAACCTCACAATATTTTTAAAATATAATAACCTCACAATATCTTTTAAATATTAATAATCTCCCGATATATTTTTTAAAATATTAATAACTTCATGATATCTTTTAAAATACTAATAATCTCATCATATTTTTTAAAATATTAATAATTTCACAATATTTATTTATAACCGTTCATCATTTATTTTATTGTATAAAATATTTTATTTTATTTTCTAAATCTAATTATATTTTATCTAATTAAAAAATTAAGTTATATATATTTATATTTGTTTGTTATATTTTTTTCTAAAAAAAACAGGATGTTAGAACAACTAACTTCTATATATCTCAATAAATTAGGTGTGCTTCAATTTGCATGGAGTGCAAGAAAATCATTGAAGTTCTCTCTAATGAGTTTAAGCTTTAATCATATTCCATATTCAAGCATGTTGAACTTTTAAATTAACAGCGTCTAATAGAAACCGTACTTGGTATGAGATTAATTTGTTAAAATTGTTCTTTTGACAAGTTATTTCACAACGAGAAAACATTGAAATTATTATTTATACTCTCTTAAGAGAATTAACTTATAACTATTTTATCAAACTTTGTTTGAAGAATTAAGAGAAAATATTTGCATTCACTTCTTAATTTCGGGGAATTAGATATTTTATGAATAATAACTTTGTTTATTCGTGTAAAATATAAATAATTAAATTTTTTATAATCAATTTTTCAAGTGAAACTTTTGAAGAGTGTTTGGAAGAAAACATCTCGGAGTGAATATAAATAAAAATAAATCTTCATTCTTTTATTACATATTTACTTAATTTTTTTGTCTTAATTTTATTGGAAAATTTTTGCAAAAAAAATCTAATTACTTATTTTTTAAAAACTTAAGAAAAAGTTAGAATTCTATTCGATCTCTATCCCCTTTTTCGAATTCTCTTTTACTTTAATCATTCCAATTTTTTTTTGGAAAGATGCAAAACAAGGAAAATAATTTTTGGATACAAGAAATCTAAATACATAGCACCAGTAGTTTTTTCAAATATTTAGAAAATTGAAAAATAAAAAAATATTTGTTTATTAAATAAAATTAATTCACACATTAAAAATAAAAATTTAGAAAAATTTGAAAAAAAAAATTATAAATTAACTTATATATAAATTATTTTTAATTTATAAATAAAATAATTTCAGTGCTTAGAAAGAAGTTTATGCAAACATATTTGTGCAAGTATCTAAAGTTTTTAAAAAATATTTAAAAAAAATAATTAAACGCAAAAAATTTATATAAAGGTAAAATATCTTTTTTATTTAGAATTTAGACGTTAAATTTTAGTTTAATGATATTTGAAATATGAAATATTTAGATGTTTAATATAAAACTTGTGAGGATATGTGAGGATCTAGTATTATATAAATTCTAAGCCTAATTATTTAGAAATGAGAGAAATTATAAGTAGTTTATTTAATTTTAATTTTCTCATTTTTTTATTCTTATTTTTAGAAAATCTTAATTTTTTTTTTTTTATATTTCTTTCAATTCTTTTCAAGAATTTTCTTTCAATTCTTATCTCTTTGAAAATCTGAGAACACTAGGGAAAAAAGTGTGAAGAGTAGATTAATTCTATCCAAATAGAATTTCGTTTTGAGATCCTTTAAAAGAAAGTGAAGTTAATTAAATAAAATTATTCATGATTGATTAGATGATTATGTGTGTTGATGTGTTATTATATGAGATTGATGAGAATTATATTGATTATTATATGTGAAAGTATGCTTTGAGTTTCGCTATGAGATTGTGATCCTATTTTATTTTGTTTTTATTTTGAATTTCAGAAAGTGATTTTTCATGAAAGTTGTAGGCATAGATTTTATCTGTAACGAACCCAAACATCACTAATATTACATTCCTAAATTACAATAAGTCTATTAAAGTATGATTTACAAAAGGATATAAAAAATTTACTTTACACACCACAAATCGTATTCACTGCAATTAAACGTTCTCAAACATTCTATATCATTTTTTTCTTAGTCATACTATTTACATTTCAATATAAAGTCTACATTAAAAACAATTATTCAAAATCATAAGAATCACATTCTCATGGAGAGTTGCCTGTAACAGTATCTACTCATGTGTCGAAACACTATCATCGCAATCCAACAAAATCACAAGATAAAAAAAGTAAGGATGAGCTAATATAAACAAAACTTATTTCCACATTAGCCAAAACATCACAGTTAATATAGTATTCAGATATTTAGATCAACACCAATCTTCATATTTCACATCTTCATTTCATTCACATGCACTACATGCAATTTTATTTATTCAAACAGCTAAAATTAGACAAACTCATCCGTATAAGACATATAGAGTTCTTAACTTCAGAGGTTAACACCTGTCATACTTAACAGTAACCGAGCAATAAATGTTGTCTTATTAGAGTTTCTTTCAATTTAGTACACCTGTTTATTCCCTTAAATGACATCACATATATGGTAGTTCTCAAACATCTATATGATAGTCATACCACCACAAAATAGTGTAAGTAGAATCCTCATCAACCTCACACCACATGATAATCCGGTTTATATGATTAGAAATATCATTAAAAGTCTATATATTGTGGCGTGTGTCACGGAAGTTCACAAACACGTCATATGTGTTCATTGAATGAGATGATGAAGAGGAGGTGTATTGGATGATGGCGTTAGAAGCCCTGAGCGAAAGAAAGAGCTGTTGAGAATGAATGAGGAGTTATAGAATTGGTGTCTTCTATGTTACTTAAGGTGATCTTTCTTTATCTCAAAATACTTTTATTTAATAAATGATAAGTATAAAAAAAATTAAAAGTAAAAAAGTCACATATATATTTTCTTTTAATAAATCTTACCTAAATAAAGAGATAAATTTTTTAATCAAATACTCTAAAGTATTAAATACTCTTAATTAATTATTAAAAGAACCTTTATAAAATCTTAAAAAAATGTAATTATAGTAAAATTTAAAAAATAATACAAAAACATAATAAATTAATAATTAAATTATAAATTATAAAAAATATTATATTAAAAAAATATTATTAAAAATTTAAGGTTATCTAAAAAAAATATATTATAATTCATTTTAATTATTATATTAATGATAAATATTTTATATAACTCTATATTATAACATTTTTTTTTCTACTCATAACTTCGATTTTTTTTTCTACTTGTTTTAATAAAATATTATGTTAATTTAGTTATTAATGAAGAGTAGTGTTAATATTTATTTTCTTGAATATATTATTAATTATCTATATTCTTTTTTAAAAAGAGAAGAAGTGAAGTGTTAAGATTTCAAAGAAAACCTTTTCGACAAGTGTACCGAATTAGGGGTATCGAACTCCGGGATATGGATGAAATTTTGCCCTTAAGGATTTCACGTAGAATCAGATTCAGATTGATTAGAATAATAATACTTAAAAGAAAGAAATAGATGATAAAACAATTGCAAATGAGTGTATAGGAGTAGATTTATTCAACCCTCAAACTTTAAAACATCTTTATTAAAGCCTTTATTATAATTAAAATGATATTAGCTTCTGTCAATGTCTTGATCAGAAACCCTAAAAATTCTTAAAGTCCTTTAAATTCCTTTAAAGTTTAATAGAAATTTCAGCAGTAAGATTAGATTTCATAAAACCCAATTATCCTAATTTCGTTCTCAAAATTAGGTCAATTGGGGGTTTAGATTGATTTTAGAAAAAGTACCCTATTCCCACAAATATACTTTTCCAAAAGATAAACATAAAGAACATACAATAAAAACCTTTAAATAATAAATGCCTCAAATAGATGTAGAAGAATGAAAAGTTACATTAAAATCCAACCCCTATACAAAATAAGTACCTTAGCCCTTCATGGTTGGTCGCTCCACCATAAGATTACAAAGTAGACCCTAGACCCAATTGCCTTCGGATGTTCCGGATGCTTTCCCAAGCTAAACTATGACTCTAGAAGTCTTTATTGTTTTTCTCTCTGGAAGTGATGATTTGAAAGCTTCGTGGCTACCTCTTTATATAGGGAAAATTCGGCCAACATTGGTTAAGATCTGCTCAGCGAAATAGGAATCCGCTGAGCGGACTGAAACAACTTCAGTTCCGCTGAGCGAAAGGGATCCGCTTAGTGCCAGAATCCGCTGAGCGCAAGACTCGCTGAGTGCTGCTGTTCGCTCAACGCCAGCTTCAGCTCAGCGCCACATCCGCTTAACGCTTCTTTCTTTAGCTTTTGGCCACTTTTCTATTCTCTTCTTCTCATTTATTGGTCTGCACTTGGATTAAGCAAATCTGGAGCTTTTGTAGTCTTTTAACGCTAATTTTCCTTGATTAGTACTTTGAATTAATCTCTTTTTCATGAACATATAAGTTATTATCATGAAGATATTGGAAGAAAAACTTAGAATTTTTTTAGGCTAAATATGAGATTACTAAATCATTTCTAAGGTTGAATGCAAGAATTCTAAAACTGAGCGGAACGAATGTTGAGCATAAAAATTCTAAGGTTGAGCTTGAAAAATCTGGAATGCATCCAAATTCTCAACTTTTTTGAAGTTCAATATGAAGAAGACCAAGTTGAGCGTGAGAAGTTTGATGTAGCTTAAATAAGTTGTTATAAAAGGATTTTGGGACCATTGAGGGGATTCATGCATAGTGGCTCAAACTTAGGTTTTTAGGAGGAAAAAAAAAAGCTTCTCACATATTTTGGATAGTTGAAAAACTTTCCTTGTGCAGGGATGACTCCTTAATCTATGTATCATTTCTTATTTTTTCATCAATGAATAGTTAAAGCCTCTCTTCTTCGAATTAGAGGTAATTTAACTAAACTCTTTTTTACTTTACTATTTTATATATATATATATATATATATATATATATCATTTTATTTATTATTCAACATTACTTTATATTTCTATGTTTCACGTTTTGTGTGGATTGTCACTCATAGCTTTTCCTAGGACATTGATAGTGATTGAGAAATATTTTTTTTTCTTAAAACTATGATAAATTATCCAATGAATCATATATCTAAGAATTCGTCATTGGTAATTTTTTAGTCATTAAACTTAAATCAAATTGTTTTATTGAATTACATAAGGAATTGGGACTTAACAAAGGATTTAGATTCTTTTCACATAAGGAATTAGAATTTTGAATAAATTTATAATTAATATCAATGTTGAGATTCAAAGTGTTTAATTAATTAGGTATTATAACATTGGAAACGAGTGAAATTTAGGGAAATCTAAACCTAACATTTTCATATATATATATATATATATATATATATATATATATATGAAATATAACTTATGACTTTACGTATTTTATTTATTTATTTGGTATGTTTGACAATAACCTAATAATTAACAAAATCTTTTTAGAATTATCTTAAAATAAATATATTATAATTTTTTAAAAATATTATATTAAAAAATTTTATTAATTATTTAAAATTTTCTCTCTCTCAATTTTTATAAATATTTATATATATATATATAAAACATTTTTTATTCTTCTTTTTACCTTAAATAATAATTTTTCGATATGTAAATATTATTTTAAGAATTATTCTTCCATATTATTTTCATTAAAATTTTTCTCAAACTTCACACATTAAAAAACATATTCCTTATTTAGTTACAAAGATTGCACTTATAAAAATCAAACCTAACTTACTTTTAATTTTATTTTTCTAATTTTATTTTATTTTATAAAATATTATTATTTTATTTTTTTAATATAATTAAATAATTTAATCAAATTTAATAAATAATTATATTATATATATATATATATATATATATTTTTTAAATAAGACATTACAATCTTTCCTAACTTTTTCGCTTAAATTGTTGTTTAAAGTGCATTTTAGTCACTCTGTTGCTTAAAACACAAATGCAAAAATTATCGTTTAAGAGAATAACATATCTCACTTATTCAATCGATTCCAGAAAATGTTAATTTAGACTCTGTACATATAATTGCTTAAACCAGAATTATAATCGCTTAAACAAATATTGATGTACAATTTGTGAGAACCACTGTTCATCACAAATATCGTTGCTAAAAGTTAAAATTTGATTTTCTAACAACTTTGATAATGGAATCATTCGTGATGAAATTCTCTTAATACAGATTTTTGTCAAAGTAATAGTTGAAATCATTTCTGTGACAAGTTTCATGACAAAAAACTTCAAGAAAAAAAATATAGTACAAATTAAGTTACAAATATCTCATCTTAAATCCATCACAAAATTCATATATATGTCAAAGAATGCATCGCAACTAGTGAGGGATTTCAATTTACCAACAATTGGCATAAAAAAATAATAGTAATATATATTTTTTAAAAACCAATTATATAACATGAATAAACCCTTGTAATTCAAAATTATATTTTTTTACACAGTTTAGAATAAGATTTGATTCTCAATATTTATTATTTCCATTCTCAATACAAGATTTGAAAAGAACATAAAATTAAATGAATATGCACCATATGTTCTGCAAAACAAAACCTATAGTACGAAAAGCACAGGACCTCATCAATTGAATGATATTTTCCAAACGTGTGGGTAAGAATAAGAATTGTGACATGAAAGATTTTTCACTATGTTAATTTAAGAACATTATGAAATAGAATTAAGCATGAAAATGTTATGCAATATTAGGTTGGTGGATGAGAAGAAGGGAGAAGAAACAAAGAATAGACATCGTACCTAAAGTGATAAGAGACTAGTCATTCTTATTTTCAACTCCAATTGACTATTAATGTTGATATTTTAGCAGACATATCTGCAGAGTATGGGGTCTATTTTCATTAGCTTTATGTATCTTTCCTTTCCTTTGACATTTTATACTCTAAAAGATATGTATTTTTCACATGTTAAATTTGTAATAGGATTTTTTTTTTAATATGTTAAATTTAAAATTTATTTTGTTTAATCTATATAATTTGGGAAATGTTTGTTTTATAATTTATTTATGGTTAAAGTTTTTTAAATATATATATATATATATATATATATATATATTTCAAAAACCTTCTCTATATATCGATATAATTGATTAAGAAAGAGTTTTAATTGGTAATTTTCTTAAAGAAATGGTCCAAGATCAATTTTTGAAAAAAAACATATTATAATTTCGTTATTTCTTTATGTAGATTCATAAGTTTAGATATTTTTAGTCAAGAGATTTTTAAAGAATTCTATATAAAATTAATGCAATTAAATAGTTTAGCAATTAAAGATTCACACAAAAAATAAATAGATAAAGAAAATCACACAAACTTTTTTATATTGATTAACTTTCAAATCACTTTCATTGAAAGCTATATATTTTTCAACAATTAAATTTTGATTGTAAGATTGTAATTACAATTATAATTTCACCAAAACTAAAAAAAAACACCTCGTTAAAGATATTTGGCCACAAAAACCACAATTAGAAATCTATCTAACTTAACTCTTTGAGAATCCCTATCCCAAATATAACAACTCGTTTAACAGGAAACTTAAAATCAACATCTCTGAACACAAAATGAAAATTCAAATAATAAAAAATAAAAAATGATAAAAATAAAAAATAATATTAACAAATTATATTAAAAATATCGTATCATTTATAATAAAATTAATATATATAAATTGATACAAATTTTATTTTATTAAATCAATTTCGTAAAAATAAATTAAATTTAAAATTTATTATTAATATAATATTAAAATTTATTCTAATAAATTTTTTAAATAATTATCGTATTATATAATTTGATTTTAATCTCTAATACATTTTATCACTTCTTTATGTTATGAGAATTAATTTTAAAATTATTTTATTTATTGGTCATTTCTTAAATATATATATATATATATATATATATATATTTTAAATATATTATAACGTACTTCTAGTAGATCATAATAGATGTAACCAATTAATTTGTTTAGAATATAAAAGACATTAGTTATCCAAAAAGTATAGAATGTGTAATCAATTATCTCAATCTATAATTCATTAAAAAAATATTCTTTTCTTCAAGAAAATAAAAATTGATCACGTAAACTTAGTAAGTGATTGCAATCCTAAAAGTAATCTTTAGCTAAGATATTAATTTATCACTTTTAAACATTCATTAAATTAAGAAAATTCTGTAATATTTAATCACCATCCCCTGCATCATTCACAAACCCAGGCAGTCTCTTGGACATGCATCAGCATCATCTTTGAAACACAACAATCTTGGCCAGCAACAGTTTGCCTCTTTTTCTTCAAATTATTCGTCATATTCATTCAAAATATATCAAATTAATAGAGTAAAACTCAATTTTTTTTTATAATATCAAAATTTATTATTCTTATTAGATCACCACTATTTTTATTATACTCATTATTAATTTTAATTATTATAATTTTTTTTATATTCACCTGCTTATCAGTATATCAAAATAATTTATTTATTTTTATATTCACCTGCATGATCTTATAGATAAGTATACCAAAATAAGTGTTAGGTAATTACGAAAGTAAAAATATTAAAAATATTATCATTTGTAGATTTTTCTCAACTCAATTTTTTCATACCCATGCAAGTGCAATTCACATAAACTTCAACCATAAATGAACTCATTAGACACATCTATTTTGAAATGGTCAATAAATCTGCGCACAATGATAGAATAAGAAATTTATACTCGTTAAGTTTTCTTGAATTGAGAAAAACTTTCATGTATTGATTTACTTGTTACAGCTGAAATGACCAAGAAACAATGATGAATCTGTTTTTTCAGATGATAGAACATGTTTTCAATTCAAATTAGCTTTGTTTTTAGATAATTCTTTAACATCTTTGTTATATCCTTTTACTTTTATTTTAATTCGAATTTTGTTTTTTTAATATCATTACCTAAACCACTTTCACACTCTTCAACCATAACTAGTTTCAAATTAGCTTTGTAAAATATAATGACTATTATTTTGTTTTATTTTCTTTTCTCCAATTTCTCAGTTCCACACAAAGTAATGTAGCATGACTTTTTAACGTCTGATTCTCATGTAGTAGATCCATTATCTATAAGGAGATTTATTTTTTTAATTTTTTATAATTATTTTAGTGTCATCGTATTTTTAATATTATCGTTTTTTTTCATAATCTCAATATATTTTAAAATTATTTTTACATTTTTTTTCTTTTTTATTTTCTCTCTTCCATAACTTCACTTAACTGTTTTTTAGTTTTTTTTTTCAATTTTTTATATATATTTTTTCTAATTATTTTTTAATACATATGTTTAACAAATTTGACACAATTACTTTAATTTTTATACGTTACAAACTATTTTTTTATATTTTTCATTTTTCTCTCGTTATTTTTCTTCTTTCTTTCACTTTCTCATATACATTACAATCTTATTTATTCATATTTTTCATTTTTCTCTTTTAATACTCTTCTTCTTTCTTTTACATGGGTTAATCTTTTATCACTAAAATAATTTTCATAATTTTTTTACTATTTATTTATATATGATTTTTTTTTCATTCCTCTCTTCAATTAATCTTTTATATCTACAAGATATATATTCTATAACATAGGGAATTCTCCAATAATTTTTTTTTCATCATTATAAGGATTAAATATTAAAAAAATCTTACACCTACTTTCTTAGGAAAGGAAGAGGCCCTAATCCTCTAATTTCTTTTTCAAAAAATCCTAACTCTCTAAACTTCTCCCAAACTCTCTCAATTTTTCCAAAAGCACCAGAGGATTAATTTCTACGTAAGTAACGGATTACACCAATTGAAATCATGAATTGAGATTTTGTAGAATCTAGTAAGAACTTGAGAATTGGAATTTGAAGATTAAGGTTTGGATTAAAGGTAAGGAAAGTTAATTAAGCAAAATAATTCATTATTGATTAGATGATTATGTGTGTTGATGTGTTTTTATGTGAAATTCATGAAAATTATATGATTATTAGATATGAAAGTGTGAATTGAATTTCTCACTAATATTGTCATCCTATTTTAGATTATTTTTATTTCTAATTTTGAAAAATGATTTTCAAGAGAATTGTAACCTTAAATGTTAGCTAACTCATGAATTTTATTTCATGTGAAAAGGATATGTATAACTCAAAATAACAATATAGGTCAAAAACTAAACAGTAACTTCAAGTTTTGTTCAAAGGAAAATTGATTTTTTGCTGATGAATAAATTATACAACTTTCATTTTATTATGCTTTTTGTAAAGATATTTTATTTTCAAATGATAAACCTACATAAAGTGAATATTCTATGTTTTGAACATTTCATATTTTATGATGTTTTGAAATTATTAATAAGATATTGATAGATTATTATTCCGTTTTAGATGCAAAATATGTATATTTTTTGTTCATTACATTTAATGGCATCAGAGCAGTTGAGTTTCTTAGTGTGACCTAGGGTATTGGGTTTACCTGATTAGATGGGTATTTAAGTAAGAAAGTAAACTTGATAGAATATTGAGGGGCACACTTAAGACTCGGTCAAAGATTATTTTCCCTCTCATAATGTTAGAATTCTTATAATTTGGTGAAAAGTATGTGTTTCTTTTATCGTAAAAAGTTTAAAGTTTTTTTATTGATTTTGAGGTTAACCTTCTACAGAATCCTAATCTGCTAAGGATCCGCTGAGCACTCCTTAGATTCGTTGAGCAAATTTGGTTCTAGGATTTAAGGGGTGCTTTCAAATTTTAATTCGATGAGCGCTACCAAATCCGCTAAGCGGGTTTTGCTGCGCTAAGCACGTTGTGGAATGTTTTGTATAGTTTATTAATTTATACATGCTCTTTTGTATCACTAACTTACCATATGCTTGACTGTGTTGTGTATGTTTACTGCTATGATCGTGTAATTTACATGGGAGTAAATACTAGGTCTGAAGAGGGACTATCAGTTGGGTGACAGTAGACATAGGGTTATTATAGTAGGAGTTAGAAATATTAAGGGATAAAAAATGTAATCTATATTTTAGGGCCTTATTTAGTTTTTTCGGACAATGTAATAAAATTAACCATTTTAAATCTTGAAATATTATGAAATATATTAGTACAAACTTGTATTTTGGGTATGTTACAAGATTGTTAATATTTTGAAAGATATTGTGAGATTATTAATATTTTAAGAGATATTGTGAGATTATTAATATTTTAAAATATATTATGAGATTATTAATATTTTAAAATATATTGTAAGATTATTAATATTTTAAAAGATATTGTGAGGTTATTAATATTTTAGAAGATATTGTGATGTTATTAATATTTTAAAAAGATATTATGAGGTTATTAACATTTTAAAAAAATAATGTGGGGTTGTTAATATTCTAAAAAGATAATGTAAGGCTTTCAATATTTTAAAAGATATTATTAGTTGAATTTAATATTTAGAAGCTTGACTCTACCTATATAAATAGGCATTAAACACTCTCTATTTTTAATTGTAAATTTTCCCTACTGTTTGAGAAAAATCTTAGAGGAGGCGAGACACGTGAGACATCACGTAGCGTAAACATCTCAAGACGTAGCATCCATTAACAACTTTGTTAACAATCAGGACTCCTCAAACAATGTAGAAGGGGATCATAATCTATTAGGTGGTCCAATCTAGGCTCAACAACCTGCCAACCAAGGTTCAGTATAACAACCTGCCAACCAAGGTTCAATATATTAACAAGTTGCCGAATCTAGGTCCAACAATCTTGTTAACCTGGTTCTGATACCATGTAGAAAGTGATTATGGGCCTAACTCACCCCCAAAACTGGTTTAGAAGGTGAGGTTTACACCTCACTTATATATTATAGTTCGGCCTCATTTTTAGTCAATGTGAGATTTCCCAACAAGGAGTGAAGAATGTCTCATGTGTGGGTACTTATGAGAATTTTGGGTAGAAAGGCAACCCCTAAGCCTCATTTCCAAGTTATACTTGATCAATTGTGAAATATCAAATTCTACTTTCTCAATTGTGAAATTCCCAATTCTACTTGATCAGTTGTAAAATTTCAAGTTATACACAACCTCATGCTCACTTTCATACTCATCAATCCCATATCACTTCACATTTATCATCCATCATCACACTATACTCAAATCTCACTTAAAGTATCTTTCTAAACAAGGGAATTTGCTCAACGAGTCCAAATTCCGCTCAACGAAACTCAACTCCGTTTAGTGGATTGGGTCCATATAGCAGTTCCAAAATCTTAAACAAATTCGCTTAGCGCAGTATTAATGCACTCAGTGCAGCAAAATTCGCTCAGCGGATTCTGCTTTGCTTAACAGATTAAAATCCGAGAGCACCTCTTAACATTTGGAACCCAATCCGCTCAACGCATAAGGCCTGCGCTCAGCTGATTTCATGCAACACAGATTATGCAAAAAGTCTTAACTCACTTCTAGACCCCATTTTCCAATTTTAAATATACTTCTAGACACAAATTCAGTTTAAAAGTCATCTTTTATCGCCACAAATTGATAAAATGTTGGGTCTAAGAGTATTATTAAACCTTTCTACATAATAGGCTTCGTAATTTCATACCAACATCACTATACAATTATAATAAACTAGAATTTTCATTCCCACTTCACATTTTAGTACCAATAACATAGCAATGATTTTCATACCGAAACTTAATTCAACAACCACAACATTCTACTCATCACCAATATCATAATTTCAACCAATGCATTTTCAATTCAACACAATCAACATTTAAAATGAACATTCACAGCAACCAAAACTTTTAGATTTGGGCATCACAACAACAGGTCAACAACTAAACTAAAATTTTTTTTAACTGAATCCTCAAACCAAAGTTTAAAATTAATTTCTAGAAACGAGTTAGCTTCCCTTACCTCAAATAGATTTCCCAAAATAGTTAGTTGCCTCCACTAAGGGTAAAGTTTACAAATGCTCCAAGAGTGCCTAAAGACCAAATCAATCACATTACTAGGAGCCCACACTAGCATAGAACCATCTATATCGAAAATAGGAATTGCACAGATTCAAGAAGCCCCAAAATAGCAACCCCCTTCAAACCCTAAGAGAAAAATAGAACATTGAGAACTTATTCAAATGGAGATTCCAATCAGTACAAAAGTTCTACTTCTCGAGAGTTTCACAAAGGTGTACTTAAATCTTGAAAAAGATAAAAGAGGAAGAAGAAGATTTAGAAAGAAGATAGAGTCTATTGAAAAAAGAGTTCTAGACATATAATAAATTTTGAAATAATAAAGGTAGAAAAATATTAAATTTTTTTATTTATAATTTTTTTTAAATTTTACCAAATACTTTTTTTTTTTTTTGAGTCCTTATAGACTTTATAAAAAAATGAATCAAATTAAATGAACTTTTTTATGATAATTATTTGCGGACACTTAAAATGTGACACGAAAGTAATAAAACAGAAAAATGAAAAAGTATAGCTATAAGGTGATGTGATCAATCTGATAAGAAAGTGATACAGATAATAATAAGGGTTTAATTAAGTGTTTAAAGAATTTAAAGTTTTAAAAATCTGGACTTACCTAATCGAATTTATTAGATCGTGATGAAGGAACATGGATCAAATATACGATCTATTTCATGTCTCAATATCATATATTGTTCTTCAATTTGACACCTTTAGCTAATTAGATGTCTTTTGTAGTTATTTTTAGGTGTTAATCTTAAACAAAATACAATTAAGAATGTTTTTAACATCTTTAGAAATATTTAAGAGGTTTTTTTCAACATCTAAAAAATATTTTTAGACATTTCTTTAAAATCTTTGTTTGATCCTGTTACTTTTATTTTAAGCTGAATTTTGATATTTTCATATCATTATCTAAACCTCCATCAATCACTCTGTACAGCAACAACTAATTTCTTAAACGCTTTGGAAAATGATACTGACTATTCTCTTATCACCTTTAGGTTTATCTTCCTCTAGTTCACACAACCAAATGTAGCATGACATTTTGATGCGTATTTCTCTTTTGTTTGACCCATTATAGTTGATAACGTCTTAATTTAGTAATAGTGGATGATTTATCACCATTTTTCACTCAATATTTTTATTCTTGGCCACACTTTGAAAAAATCATTAGTAGCATATATGAATTTATGTTCTGATTAATTTTGTTTTTCTATGACATGATTGCGATTATTCATTTAAGTCCTAAATTTTATGTTCTTTTCCAATCTCAAAATTTGGTGTGAGTGAAAATAAAAATGTTGACAGTGATTAAAGTTAAAATTAAAATACATCAAATTTTTCTCTCTTTTATCTCTCTCATGTCAAATAACATTTTAAGTGTCCAAAAATAATTTTTTTAACAAATTCATATTTAATTTGACTCAAATTTTTATATAATGTCTCATTAATTTAATAGAGGTAGCCTAATTGTATGGTTGTCATGGTTACAACTGAACTGGCCTAGTACCATTGATGGATCTGATTTTTTTTGTTGGTTTATATGGTTTCTTTTGGAGACATACTTGCAGGGAATGGGGTCTATTTCTATTAGGTTTATATACTTTCTCTTTCCTTTGCTTTGGCATTTTCTACTTAGGTCAATGTTTTATAATTTTGAATTTCGAATCAGTATATTTAATTACTAAAGATTTTAGATGGCTGTCAATACCGCCATGTTTTTAATGAGTTGTTTGTTAATTTAGTAGACGATTGAAAGTGGAGTATGTACAAGGAACACAGTGAACATGAATATTGGGTTGAAAAAAAATTCTTATTATTAACTTTAAAATTGATAAGATTGTTATTACATTTGTTATTTTTAGAAAAAATATGGGTGACATTTAGTTGAATGTTCTTACAAAGTTTCATGCAATTAAGTTATTAACTTCAAATATTTTAGGGAACAATTTTAACATTTTAAAATATCAGGACCAGCGAAAGTAAGTGTTATTCTAACTATATAGCATGTCATATGTTTTTATGGAAAAGTGAATTACTAATTTAGCCTTAAGAGCCGAAGTGATAGTGATATTAAAGAAAGTTGAGAAAGTAGCAATGTACTCTCCCTCATGAGATCAGGGAAGATATTAGGACAGGTAGCAATACCTAGAGCCTGTTTAGCAACACCATCAATCAATGTTATATTTAATAAATCACTTCTAGTGGTCCAAATTATCACAAAAGTTTAATATAGTACACATAATTGAAACCAAATATTTTTAGTACATTTAATAGATTTCGTCATAATAAAATTAATTAATAATAAGTGAATTAATAATATATATATATATATATCATATTTTGTATATGAACCACAACGTAAATGATGTAAATATTTTTTAATATCCTTTTTTACATATATATCAACGTAAATGGGGGTATAAATTTAAGTTTATAAGTGAATTTTGAAAATGAATTTTCTAAACTATCTTATTTTCTACATGTTGATAAAAATAATTAATTTGTCAAATTTTATTATAAAATTAATTAAAATCAAGTGAAGTTGTTCAACAAATATATAACACTATTAGAAAAAGTCTATTTTATATCGTCAAATTTACATCGGTTATTAGGTAAATCGATGTAAATATGAAATACGGTGGCATTTTTGTAAATAAAACAAAACCTGATCGCATATTTACATCGGTTCTCCAAAGAACCGATGTAAATATGCACATATTTACATCGATTCTATGAAGACCGATGTAAATATACACATATTTACATCGGTTTTATAAAAAAGGATGTAAATATTCACATATTTACATCGGTTATTTTAAGATCGATGTGAATAACCTGTATATTTACATTGGTTCTTTGGAGACCAATGTAAATAACCTGTATATTCACTTATAAGTTACACTTTATAAATTGAGTTAGGTAATATAAGTTTTCTCCAATATCTCATCTCTACAAATACTTGCCAAACCAAGCAATCCTATCTTAATAAGTATTACAAATTGAGTAAGACGATATAGGATTTTCTTAACATCACTCCTCCACATATATCTACGAAAATAGGCGAAGTTACTAGAATATGAAACAAAAGTGAGATATAAGCTTTGATACCATGTTAGATTTTAGGCTAAGAGTTACCTAATAGATATATAAGCCGCACTCTACAAACTGAGATAGGCGATATGAGTTTTCTTCCAACATCCCTCTCTACAAATATTTACCGAACTAGACAACCTTATTCTAATAACTATTGTAAATTAAGACAGACGATGTAGGATTTCTTTAACACAATCAAATGCGACAAATGCTTTGCTAATATCAATCTTGATTTCAATATTGTCTCTTCTAACCTTTTTATCAAGCATATTAATTGTCTTGAATGCAATGAATATGCAATTTTTTATTTTTCTACCTTTGAAAAATTCATTTTATTGAGGAGAAATGATTCTACCAGCAATGGAAGATAGCCTACAAAGTATATATGGAAATCCTTAATACAATCTACTCCATTATGTTTTGGGATTAGAGATATACCACTAAAGTTCATGCTAGGAATGCTAGGAATGCTAGGAAGGATCTAATTGCTAGAGAAAAATTCACTACCAGCCTAACACACATCTTGCCCATTATATCCCAATTTTATTGGGAGAAGTTACCCACAGTGTAACGAACTAAAATATACCTATTTTGTATCTATAATAAAATAATAATATATTTATATATTATTAATAATTTCAAAACATCCGTAAAATGTGAAATATCTAATTACATAAAATATTCATTTCATTCAAATAAGGGTTTTTACTTAAAAATAAAAAATCTTTATAAAAATAACAAATTTTATTCTTCTTTGAATAAAACTTGAAGTTATTGCTTTGCTTTTACTTACATTATTATATGCTCCTGTGTCAAGATACGATCATCATAGTATTAACAAAATAAAAAAACACAATCAACAAAGGTAAGCCAATATAAATAAAATCAATCAAAATATATATAATTCATAAATTTATTTCCATGATCATTTCTTTAAACATATTCAAGTATTTAAACAAAAATAGTCATACTCAATCACATGCATTCATCACACTTACTCATTCACATACATTTAATATTCTAGACAAACTCTTCTGGTAAATTATATGAAATTTTTTACCTTTGAGGCTAGCAACTTAACATGTTTCCTTGGTTATGGACCATAGACAAACCCGAAAAGTCTTTTTCACCTCTAGATTTTCTTACCTATTCCCTTATTTTGGTATTCACACGTCAGGGTAACCTCTACGTACACATATAAAAAAAATTGATGGCTCAATCCACCCAATGATAAGTGTAGTAAAAGTCTCCATCGACCTCTCACCACTTGATACCTCTGTTTATGTTATTAAAATATCATTAGAAATCTGGATACCCCATCTGATATCTCTAAATTTTCATATGTACTCTAAAGTTATATTAAATAGTATTCCATTATAACTATTTGGCTTCCACACACAAAAAACACACAACCAATATCATTTTCATTTAACTTCCAAAAATTATACAACATATCAAACTAATATCATTAACATAAATCAATATCATTTTCATTTTCATTGGTTTTTTGCCATCACAATTTCATTATCATCATTGTCATTATAATTTTTTTTACACTATTATTATCATTATAATTTTTTTTACATTATTGTTATTATCGCATAACCCTTAAGAATAATAGAAATCATCACAGAGGAATCATGAGATGATTTGAAGAGCTTAAGAGAGTAGATTGTAATGTGGGTCAGAACAAAGAAAAAGTCAATCAATTTCTCTCTTCTTTAACTCTACATTATGCGCTACATTTTCTCTACTTATGCATGGATCAGATTTATTGAGTTTAAACCAAAACAAACAACAATATATAAATTATACACACACAAAAATTTAACTACAATATAGACACAAAATAATTAATAATCTCTATTATCTCAAACAATTATCTTAAATACAAAATAACATAAAGTATTACACTTTGAAAAGGAAATTTTAATTCTTCCAATTTAATATTTACAGGTTAAAATAATATTTCTTTTAATTTTGAGAGATTGAAATTTTTAAAAATTTGAAAATCAAAAATTAAAATCATTCTAAATTTAAGAAATTAAAAACATAAATAAATTAAAATATTTTTTAATTAATAACAATTTTAAATTTGAAATAAAATAAAAACAAATTCAACTCAAATTTAAAACAAAATATATATATATATATATATATATATAAATAAAGTTTTTAACTAATTTTTAATGATGACATATATATAGATCTTTATTTATCTTATATTATATATATTTAAATGCATTTTTATTTTGTATAATTTTAGAGATGTGTTTTAAGGGGATTAGAAAATATATTCAAATTATAGAAAATAAAATATATTTAATATAAGTTAAAATAAAAAATAAAAAAAAGTAAAACCCTCATTCCCTACTACCATTTTAGAGACCTGTGGTTTTTAACAATTAATGTTTTTTTGACACCTTGTGGAGGAGGCTAAGGGATGAGTCATCACAATCTCGTCGTTTTCTTTTCCTCGTTTGCCTGATCATGGGGTGGAGACAATGATTCTACTTCAATCAACTTTATTACTACCAAATGGCTAATCAGAAGACTAAGGAGAATCATATCTGTGATGCATTTTGATTTGTTTTAAGTTACTTGAATAAAATATAATTTTTTATTAATTATTTAATAATTAATTTTTTCTTTTAAAGAGTATTAATAATATTTTATAATGAATTTTTTTATTTATAAAAAAAGTATTACATTAAAGAAAAAATAAATTAAAAGTTGAAAGAAAAAAAAAAAAAACAATTAAAATAGGCTAATAATACGAAAACATTCTTACTGGCTTATGATAAAATATGATTTAGGATTTAGAATTTTCCAATACTCGTCATTTAATTTATAATTTAGAATTTTATTAAAAAATAAATCTTAAATTCTATTTGAATTAATAATCTTATATAATTAAATATTAAATATAGATTTGAATATATTTATTGAAATAGTTTTAAAATTTTTTAAACAAATAAAATAGTATTATATATAATTTTTATACACAAGTAGTATAACATAATTCTTATATTTCTTACATTTTCAATCATCAAATAACATTTCTACATCATTATCCTCTTAATATATATCCATATCACTTGCTAACTTTTCTTTCTCCTCTAATATATATTATTCAATGATTTAATTTACCCTATACATGATAAAAGATTTATAAATCATTGAACAAAAGTTCCAAAATCATTATTTACTTTATTAATAATCCACGACCAAGTTCTGATTTGAATTAGACAAAAAATCTCTTCTGCATTTATCTTTTCATTCTGAAATAACACTCAATTTCTATGCAGGGAAATAGACCATATCACTCCAACCTAGAGTATATTCCGTACACTCTTAAGTTATTTATTGTCAAACATCCAATAATGTTGTAGTAAATGACTTTTTAAATTACTTGCTCTATAAATGTTTATCCCAAACCACAAATAACATTTATTCTAAACAGCACTAGCTACTTACATCAAAGAATAGGTATTCAACATTTTCCCTTTGTAGTCCACAAGAGCACAATTGAGATTTGTCAATTGAACTCCTCTTTTTTTGTAAGTTGTCCATTATTGTTATTCCTCCTATTGCCACTCTTCAAAACAAATATATCGCTTTAGGAATTGCTTTAATCTTCCATAACCTTGTGAAAAATTCTTTGTCCTCTTACAAGTTTTGGTCTTGTTGTGAACCCTCCCAAATAAGATTGTATGCAAAATATACAGAGTAATTTCCTAGTTCGCCCCTCTTTCATGCCCATTTTTCTTTGTCACCCTCTTTTGCCTACTTAGAGTTTATAATATTTATTAACCTTTCCAATTGGAGTTCTTCCCATTGGAACCAACCCCTCCTACACTCATATTCCACTTTCATTTACTCTCCTTCCAACAACCCAATTCCTCTACACTCTCATTCTGGTTGTTAGAGTTAAGATACAACCTATGAAATTTGAATTTAAGTGTTTTTTCCCCTACCCATTTGTGAGCCATAACTTTATCTTCCTGTAATTCCCCACCTTCCATTCTAATTCCTTTTTAAACCATTTCCTTTCCACTTCATTTGCCCTGCAAATTTTCCTTAGATCCCTCCACCATGTAGAATAATCTTTTTCACCTATCCAATAATCTAGACCTCTCCATCCCCCATATTTTGATAACACTACCTGATTCCATTTCCCTCCACTTTCATGTCTGAGTTGTCACCTCCATTTAGCCAAAAGAGCAATATTAAAACACCTAATATCAGTTATTCCAAGCCCCCCTTTGATTTTTTTCTTTACAAACTGTATTCCACTTTACCCAATGTATTTTCCTCATGTCATTCTCTCACCCCCACAGGAACATTTTTTGTATCTTCATTACCTCCTTAATCACAATGCTAAGCAAAAAATGAAAAGTAAAATAAAGCCACTAAATTCAACATAGGTCTAGGTAAAGATACCCAACTCCCAAAAGATATATTTTTACCTTTCCATTTTGCCAACTTCTTCCTTATCTTGTCAACAACAGGTCCCCAAAACTGTATAGGTCGTTGATTTCCTCCAATTTGAATTCCTAGATACATGAAAGAGATTCTCATTTGAGTGCAATTTAGAATATCTACAAACTCTTCCAAAATTTTACTTTCCACCCCTAACCCACCTAGTCGATTCTTGAAAAAATTAACTTTCAAACCTAAAAATAGCTTAAAACATCTGAGAATGGTTTCTAATATTAAAACATTTTGATGTGTCACCTCACCAAAAAAATGTATCATTAGCAAGTTGTAGTAGTATAACTTCCTCTTCTAGGCTCCCTACCTTCACTCCTATCAACATACATCTATCTTGTGCATTTCTCATCAATCTTGCTAGTCCTTCTACCACCATCAGAAAAAGAAAGGGTGCTAAAGGGTCGCCCTGTTTAAGTCCTTTAGTCGGAGTTAACTCTTTTGTAAGATTATCATTAACTAGAGAGAGGCAAATAACAAAATACTTTTTACCCACCCAATCCACTTCTCATCATGTGCAATAAGAAATCCTAGCTCACGGAGTCATATACTTTTTCAAAATCAACCTTTAGAATTAGTCCCTACTTCCCTTTTCTCTTTATCCCGTCCACCACTTCATTTGCCACTAGCACACAATCCAACATACATCTCCCTCCTAAAAATGCACTATGAGAGTCATCAATTAACTTGTGAATACACTTTTTCAATCTATTAGACAACACCTTAGTGACAATTTTGTATATGCAACCTACAAGAGATATTTGCCTGAAGTTGTTGAGATTAGTAGGAATTTTCTTTTTAGGAATGAGAGATATAAAGGAGACATTGCTTCCTTTAGGCCAACTCCCATTCTTGTGAAAATCCATAAGAGCCTCCATAATGTTATCCTTTAGTACTTTCCATAAATGTTTTATAAATTGAAAGTTAAATTCATCCGAACTTGGACTTTTATTCCCATCAGAATCCCACACTGCCTCTTTCACCTCTTTTTCCTAAAATTTTGCTGTGAGCACTATATTATCTTGTGAGTTAATAGTTTTAAATTGAATCTCATCCAACAAAGGTTTCTCCCCCCACTTTCTGTAAATATCCCAGAGAAATAATCATGTATCTTTTCCATTTGACCATTGCATTGGAGAATTTAATATTTGAATCCCCAAGAACCAACCATCTAGTCCTGGATTTCCACCTTACTAATGATTCTTTTCTTAAGCTTAACTCCCTTAATTTTGCAAATAATTTTTGTCTTTCCTTTTTTCCTGTATCACCTAGATTTCCATTCTTATCCTCCAAGTCCAACTCATGTATCTTTTCAGTCACCTTTTGTATATTTTAGTTTATATCCCAAAAATCTTTCTTATTCCACCTCTTTAAATCAGACTTAAGTAGCTTAAACTTCTCCTTGATATTATATAGTCTTGCCGCTCTTTTCTTGTACTTTCGTCATGAATCTTTAATTAATTTCTCATAGCCCTTAGCTCCCATCCACACATTTATCACCCGAAATGGTTTGGGCTCCCAATCCGCACATGAATTTCTCATCACCAAAGCACAATGATCTGATACTATTTTGCTCAATGCATATTGAACACACCCATCTCATGTCTCTAGCCACTCTTTTGATATTAGAAACCTATCTATTCTACTTAATGATGTGTCATTGGACCTATGCCAAGTAGATTTTCTTCCCACCATCGGTATGCCAAATATCTCCATCCCTTCCATAAAATTATTGAACCTCCTTATCTATTGTGACTCATTTCAAACTTTCCCAACTCCTCTCCTCATAATTGAGTTGAAATCCCCCATTAGACACCACATATTATGTCTTGATTTTTGTCTCACCCCTATCAGCTCCTCTCATAGTTGTTTTTTTCCTTTCTCAACACAAGGTGCATATACATTTACTATCATACATGCTTGTTGTTCTAACCCCCATCTTCCTGTTATTCCAATATAGACCTTCTCTTGTATTGTGTTGTCTATTTTAAATTGTACCTTTTCCAAATGGAGAGCAGCCCCCGACCTTGTTAACTATAAGGTTAACCACCCATTCAACTTCATTGTCATCTCAAATGAATTTACATATAGCCTCAGTTATTGTTTCGCATTTGGTTCTTACAAAAAGACCATTTCTATCTCTTCATTCTAATAATTTGTCTTAAGTAGCTTATTTTCATCTTTGGCCCCCTAGTCCTCTCACATTCATACTGAGTATTTTCATAATATTCCAATCATACCCTCCCTTTCTTCCCCTATTTCTACCTTTCTTTTCTTGTTGGAGTCTCTCTATTCTAACTCTTTTAACCGTCCAACAATTTTGCTTTTGTCCCATATAAATGTAACTCCAATTTTTTTCTCCAAATCCCAAAATTTTTCTGCTTCAATTGGTCCTCTATTTAACCAAAATAGTTTATTGCAGTTATTAATGGCTTCATTAGAGACACTATTGCTAATAAAGTGAATAGTTAACCTTAATTGCCAATGTTGGAGTGCTACATTTGACTTCGAGAACTTTGCTTCCATTGTAGTGTCGTTATTCGAGTCTTGGTATGTTTTCTTTTTTTTTTCTCCACACCATCAGAGCCCATTGAATGTGCTATCACCAACCTCCCTAGTGTTTTGGAATTATAGTTGCACTTGTCGTCCTTACTTCTCCCCTCTTCCTCCATTGTGTATTTCTCTCCATTTCCCCTTTTTCTTCCCTTTGTTGCTGAATATTTCTTTGGTCATTCTATGAAGTTGCACTTGTTGAGATTTGTTGGGTTATCGTTATTGTGATCTATTGGGTTGTCAACCCGTCTTTCCGTTCACCTGTTTTGATTGCATTATTGTCCATATCCACAGTATTAAGTTGATGTGTAACCTTGGCCCAAGCATATGCTCTATCAACTACACTACCTGTACACTTGGCCAAGAGCATTTACATTCCAGTGCAGCCCATATCATACTCGGCCCACAACTTTTTTTCCTACCCCTCTCCTTATTTAACTTTTTACCCATCTCTAAGTGCCCCTTCTATGTCACCTTTTTCCTATCACCTTTCATTTCATTTTTCTTTCCTACTACCCAGCCATTTGACATCTCGTACCCTACCCTGTATTCTTCTAGTAATCACATTTGGCTTTATCTAATCTTGGTTTTACTTTATTTTTCTTTTATTCTAATTTCTTCCCTATTCCATTACTTTCTTTTTTAGTGCTATGTTTGTTATGTACATGTAGGGACAACATATCTTGCACCCAAGATTCCAGGCTACTTGTCTTGGGTTTGGTTTTGTCCATATCTAACCTCTATGCTAACTCTCGATCGTGGACTATGAAACTACTAGAGTACAACACCGAATGCTCCGAAAAAGACGATACTCCCTAATTTAACTCAACACTATCAATAGAGCTTTCGTCTTCATCCAAACATATTCTCCGTGTGTGGCGTTCCGTTTCAAACAAGTATGAACCAGATGCTACTCTTCGACAATGGATACCAACACCTCCTTGTTGTTAATCTTAATGCATCGAAAATAGTTTGCCAAATCACACATAGGTAGAAGAACCAATAGTCTTGTTGATTCTACTGAATCCATCTTCTCTGTTGCTTCATCCACTGATATCAACGTCTCGAAGGGAGCAATGACCCTGTCAAAGCACAGTTGCTCCCACCATTGCTGAGGTATACCTCTACATCTTACCCACAACACCCTGTTTCTAGAAACTGCATCTTGATCTCATGGCACGATTGACTCAGACCATTATTATAACCATATTGTCCCCAAGGTACCTTGTTCTGATATTATAGAAATCTTCCATAAAAAATGCTTCATGGATGATCTCTACCTTTAGTGGTTCATATAATCTCCCAACCATGCTCATTTCCAACCATTCCTTTTTATCGCAATTGATATTTATCTCCGCTCCAACCCACTCTAGTTCTTCACCTTTTTCACTTTTCCTTTTTTTTTTTTTCTGAACCTTTACTCCCTCTTTTCACAGCTTGTCCATACGTGCATTCCTTGTCATTCAACCTCCACTCCTTAATGGTGTCAATTTCCTCCCTATTGGTTCTAGCTGTGGATAAATTGACATGTTCCGCTTTCTTGTAATTCTCTTCTCGTCGTCCAAATCTAGGTAAGTTGGCATGTATCTTCTTATTACTAATCCAAATCTGGCCTAGCCTCCTTTCAAGTGTTCAAATAGATTCTTTATCCTATCCAATTTCTTCATTATAAACATCTCATTATGTGTCCTTAGTTTATTTTCCTCATATTTATTTCTCCAAATGCAATAGGAAAGTGGGAAAAGAATTTTTTTTCCAAATTATACCCTTCTTTTCTATTATTCTTGGTTGTCCCATTCTGTAGGAAAATCCTTTCTTGCATTCCTTTTCCTGGTATCCGTTTCATAATACTAATACTCCATTAACTACAAGAATAAGTTAATTTACCTATGAAATATTTTCCCACGAACTTTTTTTGTGAAAAAAAATTAATTCCCCATTAAATATTTTTCACAAATTTATTTTTATGAAAATTTTTTATGAATTTTTTCGGAAAATATTTCCTACTTACTTTTTATCTACAAATTTGTGGTGGTGAAAAAATTTTTATAAAAAAAATTATATTTTTTACTGATTTTAATTATTACTTACAAATTTGTTTCATGAAAAATAAGATTTTTTTTTATAATAATTATGAAGCCTACAAATAATTTTGAACTTGATAAAAAAAATTTTTATAATAATTTGATAATAAAAATTCTATATTAAGACATTATTTAGAGAATAATTAAGAGGATTAATAATATTGATGAATTACGAAAATAAATAAAATTTGATTTCAATATTTCTTTATTATTGTTTACATTTTTTTACTATTTTTAATTTTATTCCTTATAAAATCATAAACATAATTTAATTTTAAAAATAATTATAAATTTTATTAAATATTATAAATGGCTAATAAAAAGACTAAAAAAAATCATTAATTTCTCCGATACGTGAGTAAGTTTAGGTTCCAGACTAACTTTCGATATGTTTTATATGTTCTCATTAATCTCTAAAAACATTTACCTACTTGGACGAGATGAGGTGATACTTTTATTTTTATCTTAACTTTTATCAAAACTTAATTTATCAATAATAAAATTTAATTTTCATGCTAAAATAAAATATTTGAAAAGAACCTATCTGAAGGGATCACATTTCCACCCCCATATGATAGATCTGGAAACGTGTGGCCAAAACTAGAAATACCAAGGTAGCACAGGTCATGCACTATAATTAAGCGCGTGAAAAAATAAATGGTTTGATGAAAAATGAAACACAGCTTTTCAAAACTAAAATTTATGTTTTTTTTTGGATCGATAAAAAATAAAATAAAAATGTAAGTGATATGTAATAATTTTGAAAAATAATAAAATATAATAGTTGTAAGATGATCACGAGCCCATAGTAGTTCTTTATCATTGTACTCTTGTTTTTGTCTTTTTCTTTTTCTTGGATTCTTAATTGTCCTATAAGTACTTCTTTTCTATTATATATTTATTTATTTTGCTTAATTTGTTTCTCTATTATTAAATGTTCAATCAAGTTCTTTACTTAAAAAAATACAACAATATAACTCTTTATAAGTCCTTTCCTTTTTTAAAAAAAGGTAATTATATGATTCTTTGGTCTATTGAAATTGATAATTAGACATCGATTTTAAATTATGTCCCACGTAAATTAAAATAGTTAATATTTATTTGTTGACGATTTTAATACTAATTGAATAAAAAAATTAATATTATAAAAATATAATAAAATAAATTTTATTATTTATTAAAGTCTTATAAATAAAAAATAATATTTTATATTTTTCACATATAATTATTATCTCAAAAATTCAATTTATTAAAAAGGAATACCCAAATAGATAGATTAGTTAGTTAAATTTTATTTATTCTATATCAAAGATCTATTGGCCGAGCTTTATTGAATTATGGTAGAAAAGTTTGTTAAGTTTTATTCGATTGTACGGTGAATAAGTTGGTCGAGTTTTACTTTATTACATGGTGAGTAATTTTTTATTTCTATTCAGTAATACAATGAGTAATTAGTCAAATTTTACTTAAAAATTTGATAATTCGGAAACTCAGTATGAGAGAAGATCCATACCAGATCAAACCATGTAATTAGTCGAGTTTTGTTTTGTAAGTCAAGTTATAAGTTCATGGTCGAGTTGTGTGCTTAATTAACTAATTATTGACTAAGTTGCGTGTATTTGACCGAATTCAATTGTAAAGATTGATGTGTAGAATTAATTGTGATTGTGTAATTACATAAAAAAACAATATAAATATGCACTTAATATAATAGGTTATATAATTATAGATTTGATGAGATTTCAAACTTTCCTAATTAGATTTCTAATATACAAATTAGTAAAAGGTTATTAAAGGTTGTTAGTGACGCATTCGATAATAAAAAAATATGGGAGAATGAATCAGAAGAGTCCTCCTACCTTATGTTTTTAAAATAAAACAAAATTACTTGAAACTTTTATTGATAATGAGAAAAAAAAATAATAAAAAATATCAAACAAGATCAGTTGAAAAACTCAATAAAAGAGAATTGTATTTCCCAAATTTGAAAAATTGAAATTTAAATAAAACCATAATAAATTTAATAATGTGATTTATTCACTCTCAAAGTTCTGTTTCAAATCTTTGGACCTATATAAGCCTTCGTTAGTGACAGTGATATCTCCTCTTCTTTTCCTATAAATTAGTTTGGGTTCTTCAATATTCAAAGCAGAGCAACTACACACCATCCAAATCATCCTATCTCCCTTCAAGTTTAAAGCCATACAACATAATATACTAGAAAGGCAACAATGTCTAAAGTAGCATCATCATCACTCCCTGTTTTCCCCAACGATGCCAAACCCAACTCCAACTTCACACGACACACTGCATCTTTTCATCCTACCGTTTGGGGGGATTATTTCCTTTCCTTTGATCCTATTTTTGATGTATGTGCATAACCATCCATGTCTAATCTCACTTTTTAGATTATTCATAAAAATACTTCATTCACTTTTGTACCCTTTTAAAGTGTTCGTATCCTAACTTATCATTGACATAAAAAAATGTTTCCCATGCTGGACTTTTCATAAACCTTGCAGGAAGATGACAGCAAACAAATTCCACCACTGAAAGAGGATGTGAGGAAGATGATTGTCTCTCCTATTCATAACAATTTCCTTTTTAAACTAAACTTCATCAACTCAGTCCAACGCTTGGGTGTTTCTTATCATTTTCAACATGAAATTGATGAAGCATTGCATCAAATTTACGACATTTCAACGAAGGACAACAACATCATAAGTCACGATTATGATCTTCATCATCTCGCTTTACTCTTTCGGTTGCTTAGACAACAAGGGTATCGCATTTCATCAGGTATACTAGCTATTCAAACAACCAAAAACTTATCAAAACTCACCGTAATAATCTTCAATTCATCATATGTGTTTACACTTTCTACTACATATGAACACTGGACTATATCAGTATGGCATTGTTTCGACCCAGAAGTGTCTTATAGTCATTATATAATTAAATATATATCTTGAAATTTAACACATGTTATTTACTAACTATACAGATGTATTTTGCATATTCAAGGACCAAACTGGAAACTTTAAGGAAAGCATACTGAACGATATACAAGGATTGTTGAGCTTGTATGAAGCAACCCAATTAAGAGTCCATGGAGAAGAGATACTGGAAGAAGCACATAGTTTTACTCTCATTCAGTTAACAAAGTCATTAACCACCAAATTAAGCCCCTTTCTTTCTGGGTTAGTGCAGCATAGCTTAGGACAATCACTTCGCAAGGGAATGCCTAGGTTGGAGGCAAGATATTATATATCTTTCTACCAAGAAGATCCCTCACATGATAAAACTTTGTTAACCTTTGCAAAACTAGATTTTAATATGTTACAGAAGCTCCATCAAAAAGAAGTCAGCAATCTGACCAAGTAATATTTCCCTTCAAAAGTAACTTTTTTATCTAAATGAAAAATAAATGAATAAAGCTAATATTTTTTTGAGAAATTAATTTGGGATTTTGTGGTCAGGTGGTGGGTTAAAGATTTGAATGTGGCAACAAACTTTCCTTTTGTTCGAGATAGGATTGTGGAAGGCTGCTTTTGGATTCTAGGAGTCTACTATGAACCGCAATACTCTCTTGCTAGAAGGATAATGATGAAAGCAATTGCCTTATCATCCATCATTGATGATATGTATGATGCTTATGGAACCATTGATGAGCTGGAGATTTTCACCAATGCAGTAGAGAGGTCAGAGACTTATGCTAGTATCTTTTTACTCAAAATTTTCAAACACAATCAAATTCATCTTTCCAATTATTAGCAGGTGGGATATCTCCTCATTGGTTGATCTTCCAGAATATATGAAGTTATGTTATATGTCACTTTTGGATGTTTTTGAAGAAATAGAACAGGAATTAAGAAAGCAAGGAAAAGAATGCTTCGTCATGTATGCTAGAAAGGAAGTATGGTTAAGTTTGTTTTCGTTTTTTTTGTTGGAGTTGTTACTTATAAAATTATGTTTTCTTAATTGGAAGTAACAAGTTAAATAAAATTGCATATTAGATACTTAGATATGTGGCCATAATATTTTTCATTTCAAATGTCACGTACTTTTTTTTTTTCTAATTAATTGTTTTGAAACGTGGAAAGATTTCATAAAATGGATCTTTAGTTATGTACAAAGGTGCATTAAAATTTATTTCTCTCTTTTACATTATTGTAACAATATTATTTATTTATGAAATATTTCTTATAAATTTATGAGTGAATTTCTCAATAAAATAATTTAATTATTTATTAAATATTTCTCATAAATTTATTTTTATAAATTTGTTTATAAAAAAAAAATTTAAAATTTGTTTATAAAAAATTTTTTATTTATGAATTTTTTATGAAAAATAATTTTTTACTAACTATTTTGGGTAAAAAATTTGTAATAGATTTATAGGAAAACTTAAACATAACCTAAAACAGTCATAATTTTTTATTAGACAACCCATCATATTTTCACCTTTGTGTAGAAAAATATTCTTGTAACCAAAGAACACATTTATCCGTATTTTCAATTGTAGATAAAAAGACTAGTCCAAGTGTACCTTATTGAGGCAAGATGGTTTCGCGATAACTACACACCAAAAGTGGAGGAGTACATGGAAGTTGCAACCATGTCAGGTGGTTTTTCTATGTTGACAACCGTGTCTTTCTTGGGCATGGAAGATACAACAGAGGAGGCCCTCATGTGGGCAACCAGTGACCCAAAAATCATTGAAGCTGCTTCAACTATTTGTAGGCTCATGGATGACATTGTTGGAAGTGAGGTACATGTTAGAAACCCTTTGGTAATCTTTTCAAAGCATTATGTGGATTCAATTAAAAAACCAGTACATAGGTTAAATATTTTTAAAAGAAGTAATAAGATTTTTCTTATTCATATACTTAATGAATGTAACAAACACATTTGTTTTAAAACATGCATGAAAAGGATTTAATTTAATGCAAGATTCAATAATAATTCCTATAATTTTAGAAAGATACGAGAATATTTTTTATGAAATGATTTTTTTCTTCTTCTAATTAATACAACTAATATACTTTTTCTTAACTATATTTTGGTCCCTTATTAATTATCTATACCTTATTTAAAATAAAAAAAAACATTTTTTTCTTCTAATCTCTTCTTTTTTTTTTCTTAAAGAAATTTATGTAGAACTTTAAACAATGAAACAAAGATATTTGGATAATACTTTTGGGACAAAAAAAAGTTAGGAAAGAAATAGTGAAGAAAACTTTATTAGACCCAAACAAAATTTAATAATTTATCATGTTAAATTTCTTATGCAATTTTTTTTTGCAGTTTGAGAAAGAAAGAGGACACGTTGTCTCAAGCATTGAATGCTATATGAAGCAACATAACACCTCAAGGCAAAATGCCATTAAAGAACTGCGTAAGTTGATTGAGAAAGNATTAATGAAGAATGTCTTAATCCTTCTCAATTACCAATGACTTTTCTTATGCGTGTTGTGAACCTTGCACGCATGATGGATGTTCTTTACAAAGATGAAGATAGTTATACACATCCAGGAGGAATAATGAAGGATTATATCAAAGCTTTACTAGTTAATAACATCCCTATACAAATAAGCTAAAAGCTTATTCTTGAATTTATATAAAATTACATTTTGATTTTTAGCTTAATTATCTTATATTTGAAAAGTATAAATTAAAAACAATTAATCAAAATACTTTGTTTTGATGAGTAGATTATATCCTTTCATCACTCTATTTAAACGTAAAACAACTACCTTGTTTCATGAGTACATAAAAAGAAATAAGAAATAAAAATTATCTTCAAAAACATGTTTTAGTAGAAGTTTAAAACATTTCAAAAGGTTTAGTTAAAATCTATGGAAAATAATATTAAAGATCAAATTTAAATCATAATGAAACAAGATAAAAGCTACCAAATTATTATTAATGGTTAATTTAAATCTTAATGATTGAATTTAAATTATTTGAAAATTATTATTATTATATTATTATTATTATAATAAATGTATTTATTTATAAAATATTTTTTTATAGTTTTTTTTAAAAAAAAATTAGTTATTTATTAAATATTTTTTACATATTTATCTTTATAAAAAAATTTATGAATTGATTTTTGAAAATTTTTCCGTAAAAATTTTTCATGTGAAAATTTTTTTTATGAATTTTTTTAAAATTTTTCATAAATTTATTTATGAAAAAATTTTCATAATTTTTTTTTAAAAAATAATTTTTTATTTATAAATTTATAAAAAAAATTATATTTTTCGTTTAATAAAAAATATATATTTAATTTATAGTTCAATCAATCAATTAACACCTTCTAAATAAGAAAAATACACCCATATCAAGTAAGACATATTGGCATATAGCACCCACAAGTGACTCCTCTCATATTGGCATGCTGGAACAACTTTTATATTTATTATTTACGTAGGGAAAAAAGTAAACTTAATTTAAAATTATATTCATGAAAAAGTATAAAGTATAATAAATTAATGGTTAAATTTTACTATTAGTATTTTACCTTATTTTTAATGGTTAATTTGGTTTTTATTAATTTTAAAAATTAATTTAGTCTTCTAGTTTAAAAAGCGATGTTTTTATCAGTAAAAATTAAATATAAGTTTTAAATTTTATTTGTTAAAATAGTTTCAATAAAAAGAATACATAATAGATTACTAAGTACAGTGCATCGTAAAAAAACTTATGCTCCTATGATCAATAATTTTTTATTTAACGATTTGTTTATTTCTGAAATATTAGTTTATATAATACAATTTGTCTACAAAAGATCGACAGCTATACATTGTTAAAAAACAAATTCTTTGGATTGTAAAAAATAGAAAGATAAATTTTCTTTATTTCATTTTTCAGCATGTAATAACAATGTAGTTTAAATAAATTAAAACAGTTCAAATAGTTCCGTTCAAATTGCTTGATCTATTTCTTTTAATTTAACTAAGTTTGAATAAGTTATTTTTCCATATTAATTCGTTTTTTATAGAATTTAGTGCAGTTTAACTCATTAGTTGACTTTGGATGCAAATTTTCTCATTTATTACGTTTTGCTTACTTATTTTTATCTTTTTGCCAAAGTCTATTTTGTTAAAAATATAAATTTTACTGGAGTACTAATTTCATGTTATTTTCAGTTCAGAAAAAAAAAATATTAGAAAACATCACATCTTTATTGAATTATTATCACACTCTTCTTGAACGACATAGAAAAGGCCGACATAGAGACAAAGAAAAGGATGACATAGGAAGTGAAAAAGGAATCATATTATCCACGTTTTGAATGTGCGCTTATAAAACTCCTGATTTGATAGATTTTAGATAAAACATTTGAAGATTTATTTAAAGAAAATAAAAGTCATACATAACCTTACAACTCAACAACTTGCTTCTCATGTCAAAATCATAATCACGTTGTCACAATCCATTATCCCTCCCACCATGCATCATTATCAAATCAACTATGATTGTCACCATTAATTAAATTTTATTTTTTAAAATATAATATCTGGTAAGAGAATAAGAATTTAGATTTTTATTTTCTTCTTTCTATATTTATATTTGGGTACCCTTATACCTATATAATATTAGCTTATAAAAAAATTAATAGAAAGCTTTAAATAATTTTAATTAACATCTGATGTGAGAATTTGGAGAAAGGGATTATAAATCTAGCTCATCTTCATGTTAAAAATTAAGATTCCTCAAATTATATAGAAGGGATCATAATCTATTAACAGGTGATCCAATCTAGGCTCAATAATTTTGTTAACCATACTCTAATACCATATAGAAAGTAATTATAGTGTCTAATTCACCTCCAAAATCAGTTTAGAAGGCACCTCACTTATATATTATAGTTTGATATCATTTTTTAATCAGTGTGAAATTTTTCAAAAGATAAATGGAAACAGAACCATAATTTCAAAAACAGATTTCTTTACTTGAAAGGAAGAATTATTTTAATGTAATTGCTCTAAAATATACCTCATATTTAACTATCGTTGAGTTTTTCTTAAAAGTAACTTTATTTTTTTTCCTTTCACTCTACTGTATATATTTTTAAGTGATTATGATGCCTAATTCATCCCCAAAACCGGTTCAGAAGGTGAGGTTTACACCTCACTTATATATTATAGTTCTGTCTAATTTTTAGTCAATGTGGGATTTTCCAACACCCTCCTCCCACATCGGGGAGTCATTCTCAACTCGAACGTGACCCGTTAACAAGCGATTCAATCTAAGTCCAACAACCTGCCAACAATCAAGGCTCTACATAGCGGCCCGTTAACAACTTTGTTAACCATTAGAGTTCCTCAAACCATATAGAAGGGGATCATAATCTATTAACAGGTGGCCCAATCTAGGCCCAACAACCTGCTAACCAAGGTTCAATATATTAATAAGTGGCCGAATCTAGGCCTAATAATCTTGTTAATCTGACTCTGATACCATGTAGAAAGTGATTATGGTGCCTAACTCACTTATATATTATAATCCAGTCTAATTTTTAGTCAATATAAAATTTCCCAACAATATATTTTTTTCTTTAAAACACTAAACATTTTTTTTTTCACTATCTTAAACTAAACATATACTAGCTATACATATCATTAAAAAATATATATGTCACCATCTTAATCGAAACATGTACTATCTATACATATTATTAAAAGAAAAATATTCAAACATAATACTTAAAAACAATAATGTTAACTTTAAATCTAAAAATGAAAAAATTATCTAAGTACGAGTAGCTGCAAAAATATTCACTTTTGTGTATAATCCCTATTTATTTTTAATGAGTTGGAGACGAATATTTACTCATAAATTTTAATAAAAATAAGTGTAATTTATAGTATTCAACTCATTCCAAGCCTTTAATATATTATACAAATAATTATATTAACTTTAATTATATAATTTAAATTTTAGAATGATTAGATTTTAGGATTATGATTATAATGATATTTGATTATGATTTATGTATGGAGAACTACATTTATTTATTTTTTACTACAATGATTTTTTTTTTTTTTATGATATGTATAGATTCTTTTAATTTTATGTTTTTAAGAGTAAATAAATGTGTTGCATGCATTCTCAAAAATAAAGATAAATATAATAAATAAGTACTGATATAACTTCCAATGGAATTTTAGACAAACCAACAAAAACATTAACAATGACAATAATTCTTCTATATGATTATCATGCATAACATAAAAAATTAACTTCATCTTTTAGCTTAAGAGTAAAATTTTATAATTAATATTTTTATATTGGTTTATTAAACTTATAAATAAGTAAAATGTAGGTAATAAGTGTGAGTTTGGATATAGAGGTACCTAGTGGATATGGGGCAGGTATGAATAGGCCAATTTTTTTAGAATTTATAAGTCTAAGACATATTCTTAAATTTAAATATATATATATATATATATATATATATATAATATGATATAAAAAATAGATTAAAAATTATATATTTTATTATAAAAAACAAGTAACATAGTTTTAATAAATATTAAGAAGATATCTCAAATTTTTTATTTAATTGTGTTTCTGCTATTGTCCATCCATTAATTTACATTACAAAATAGATATACATAAATATTTATAGGTACGATGACACAACAAATTTCTCTTCGTCCTTGTCCTCATAAAATACCAAGTTTAAATAAGACATGTTTATACTTTTTAAACCATCTTAGTTGGATCTAAACCTGTTAAGAATTTACCACATTTTCAACATTTACTAATCTTAAAATATTAATTTTATATTTATAATAATTTAATTTAAAATTTATATTTTTTATCTCAACCAAAAAAAAATGTTCTCTCTCACGCGGAAA
Organism: Macrotyloma uniflorum; assembly: GCA_016859785.1. Lineage (NCBI taxonomy): Eukaryota > Viridiplantae > Streptophyta > Magnoliopsida > Fabales > Fabaceae > Macrotyloma > Macrotyloma uniflorum. Next base: position 26,377 of record BDMB01000063.1, on the reverse strand, counting down.
AATTTTGTTTTAGTGAAAAAATGTTAAATTCAAAACATTGTTCTCAAGATTATTTTCTCTTGAACAAAAATTATCTCACTTGAATGAAAATTCATTATTTTTGGATAATTATTTATGTTCTAATTTGAATTAAAAAAAGTATATAGATGTGAAATATGATAACATGTGATAAGATATTTATTGTATAAATAAAATATTAAATTATGTGATGTGAGATCTTATGATGTATGATATGGAAATGTTATATGATGAGCTCTTGAGATTATATATGTAAATTGTGGTGAAGTTTAATGTGAGATTGATTTTATGATGATGATATGAATTATACTTGTGAGATGTGACTGATTATATAAAAAATTGTGAAAATTATATGGTAACGATACTAGTGAGTTTGTGAGGGCTATGTGCTTGAGATGAGATGATTGTGTATCTTTGAGATTGATATGGATTATGAACTAGGTTATGTGATTGTGAGGATGGATTGTATGATTTATTATGTATAAAATGAATATGTGGTAAAATATTTGTGTGTGAGTCACATAACTACAACAGGATACTATTTGGTATAACTTTAGTATACATATAAACTTCTTGATATCTCTTTTTAAGAGCGTATCCAAACTTCAAATGGTATTTTTTTTGTCACGTAGACCGGAATATTATGTGATAAAAAGTCTATGGAGGTTTCAACTGTACTTATTGCTAGGATGAGATGAACCATTGTGTTTTGATATGTGTGTAGGAATCTTAACATATTGTTGTCTGAATGCGGATAGACTGTTGGTCTTGAGTTAAAACAAAACAAAACTCTTTAACGGATTGTGTCTATGATTCGGTAACTAGTATGCATGAGCAAGTGTTAGTCCTTAAAATTAAGAATTCTGTATAATTTTTTTAGAAAAGTCTGTCTAGTATTTTTTAGGTGCATGTGAAAGAATGAGTGTGATAACTGTGTGTGAATAAATATTTTGTTATGATTATTTAAACACTTTGAGTTCACTTGAATAAATGATTGAGATGATTTAAATGTGATCTTATAAAATATTATGTTTGGTTTTATTTACATTTATTTATCCTTATTATTTTGTGTTTATGAATTGATTGGTATTATGATTATTATGTGTTAACGTAAGAGAAGATAGTAATATAGATAAAACTAAATAATAAATTTAAGCTTGAGCAATTAAGAGAATGGAAATAATTATATTAAAATTAAAATGTTGGATTTGATTGTAGTATGAATTTAAATGTAACTATTTTCATGTCATGAAATTAGTCACAATAATAATGTAAAAGTAACATGTATTTGTACATTTTGTATTTTTGTTATCTTTAAAAATTATTGTTGCTATGTTGATAAGTTAATCTTCATTTATAAATAAAAATATATATTTTATTCACCACATTCCTAAAATAATTAATTGGGTTAAACTTTTTTATGATTACATAAAATTTGATTTAATATTTTTATGAATTGAATATTGAATTTTAAATAATAAATCTAAACTTTGATACAATTTAATTAAAATTATCAAATAATAATAATAATAATAATATAATTATTCTTTAATTTATTTAATATTTTATCATTTAAATATATATTTTTGAATTATTAAATTGTATTCTCTTATCACCTCAAAGTATGAGGTCTATTTTGTTTCTCTCCATTTCCCAAGTCTACTCAAGCTAATATAGCATCACATTTCAATACGTATTTCTCTTTTATTGTGCACCCAATATATTTTCATAATGTGCTTAATTTCATTATTGTGGGTTACCTCTTATCGTTTTGCACTCAATATTTTCATAATTGAATTGATTTAAAAAAATATCAGAAATTCAATCTAAAAAACTGATAACCTATTAAAATATTTTATTTATCATTTTAGATTTTTTTTACTTAAAAGTGAACAGATTGATTCGGTTTGCGGTTTGATATTTTAGAACTGACCTAAATCAAACTAAACTGCAGTATTTTATTAAATAATTTTATTTATTTTTAATTTTATTTTGGAGAAAAAATCTAACTTTCCATGTTACATATTTCATTTTGTTAGACACATCTTAGATTTTTCTTTCTTGAAAAACTCCATTAGTGTGATTTCATTATCGCATTATCAATTCTTATTTCAATTCATTTTCACTACACATTTTCTTCCTCTATCTAAATCATTATTTTCGTCCTAAGCGGTAAGTTTTTCTTTATTTGATTCACTCTTTATTATGCCTCAATTTTTTATTAATTTCTCTTTCATCTTTTGATTTTAATTCTACGTCGATTTTTTTTAATATTCATCTTCAATTTTCACTGAGTAAATATTTTAGGGTTTAGGGTTCACATCTCAATTAATTTCATTTTTACTAGGGTTGTCTTTATTTCATTTTATTTTTTTATATTTTTGTAGAGTTGAGATTTTTTTTTATAATAGTATTTATTTGCTACAATTTTCATTTTGTTAGATGCACCAGAGTTCCCTTTTTAAAAATTTCTTTACTATGATTTTACTATTACATCACCAACCCTTATTCCAATTTATCTTTACCACACCTTCTCACTCTCTATCTAAATCATTCTTTTCGTCCCAAGCAATAAGTTTTTCTTAATTTGATTCACTTTTTAATATGATTCCTTTGTTATTCATTCATCTTTCATATTTTTATTTTAATTCTAAATCGATTGCCTTATTATTCATCTTTGATTTTAACTAAATAAATGTTCTATTATTTCTTTGTTTCAATTTAGGGCTGAGATAATTTCAATTAATATTGTTTTTATTAGGGTTACTTTCATTTTATTTTATTTTTTATATTTTCGTAGAGTTGAGATTTTTTTTATAATAGTGTTCATTTGGGACTCTAAATGAAAAATAAAATCTTGTTGATGGATGACGATAGTAGTGAGAGAGATAAAAAAATTTTAGTATTTAATGAATACAGAACATGTCACATAAAGAAAACATCTTGATGATATATCTATCTATTAATTTAAAATTCATATTAATAGTAACCAATTGGCTCATTGAATAAAATGCATTCATTTTTTTTTTTATAGTTGAATCTCATTTTGTACTCCTTATGAAACAATATTTTTCTATCTATGTTGTAGGCTGAAAACAATCAAAGTACTCAATTTGATAAGGCTTCAAATGAACCAATAAATATGGAGGAACAACAAGATTATAAGATTTGAATAAAGAGGGATGATCTAATGTTGAAAAAGAGGAAAGGAAAAGAAAAATAGTAGAAAAACCAATATCCAATAATGATATTGGAGATCTAGGTAAAAAGAAACCTTGTATGCCTAGATCTTGGTTTTGGGATCATTTTTCAAGAATTGATGAGACATCTAGACCTAAATGTAATTGGTGTGGTAAAGATTATGCTGCAAATTTTCATAAAAATGCTACAAGTAATATTATAAAACATTTGTTGCATAAATGTAAAATGTTTCCCAAAAAAACAAATCAACGTTCTCAACGAATCCTTATATTTAAACAAGTGATAAAAGAATATGGGAATGGATATGGAAGTGTCCTTACTAGTGTTTATTTTGATGTTGATGCATGTAGACAAGCCTTAGTTAGGATAATAAATATGGATAAGTTACTATCTTACAACCCAAATTCCCTATTCCTAGGAGGATTTTAGTTACTAGGGATTGTTGGAATCATTACCTTAATGAAAAAAAAATAAGTTGAAAAATATATTTAGTCATTCAAATTAAGGTGTAAGCCTCACAATTGATTGTTAGACTTTAGTGAAAAATATAAGTTATCTATGTCTTACTACACATTTCATTCATGAAAATTGGAAGTTTCATAAAGTAATTTTAAATTTTTGTCCAATTAAAAATCACAAAGGGGAAATAATTTGTAGAAAAATTAAGAAGTGTTTGGAAGGTTGGTCAATAAGTAGAGTTTTCACACCATCACAATTAATAATGCTAGTTCAAATGATATTGTAATATCTTATTTGAAAAGTCGAATGGAGGATTGAAATACACATATGCATGTTAGATGTTGTGCTCATATTTTAAATCTAATAGTCAATGATGGATTGAAACAGTATCATTCTTCAATCAGCAAAATTAGAAATGTAGTTAGATATGTTCGTGCATCACCTGTTCGTATGGAGAGGTTTAAAATTTGCATTAAGGAAACTAGAATAATAGAAAATTCTACTATGCAGTTAGATGTTTCCACTAGATGGAACTCGATCTACTTAATGCTTGAAAGTGCATTAAAATTTCAGAAGACTTTTAAAAGGTTGGATGAGAAGTGTGTTGAATATGTCATAGGTTCTGGTGGTGTTCTAAGTAATGAAGATTGGGATAATGCAAGATGTTTTGTTAAATTTTTTAAAATATTTTTTTATATAACTCAGAAAGTGTCAAGGACAAATTTTATAACTTCTTGTCAATATTTCAATGAACATGGTATAATATTACTTGCATTTCAGAAATTGATAAATACTTCTAACAAATTTCTTGGAGGCATGGCTTAAAAAATGAAATTTAAGTATGATAAGTATTGGGAAAATATTAAGCACGTGAATATATTGATATTTTTTGTTGTGGTACTTGATCCTAGTAAGTTTCAGTTTGTATGGTGGGGTTTAAGAAAATTTTATGAGAAGGATGATGTTGAATTTTTGTGTGAAAAGATAAAGGAGGCATTATACAACTTGTTTGTGTATATAGTTTTAAGGTTAGTCATGGATAACAGGATGCAAATTGTTCATATCCTTGCGAAAATGAAACTAGAAGAACTTGAACTACCTGAATTGTTATTTGTTATAGAATTTGAAAAAGATATGAATCTAAATAAAACTTCGAATAAAAATGAAGTAGATTTGTATTTTATGGAAACTTTGAAGAAAAAAATTGGTAATTCTTTTGACATCTTGATGTGGTAGAAAGTGAACTCTACCAAATATCTATTCTTACTCAAATTGCTAGAGATTTGTTGGTAATTTTTATATATGTTATTTATTTTTTAAAGTATTAATTTATTATTGATATTTATTTCAACAGTATACATTATATATTTTAAGTTTAATTATATGATTTATATAAATTTTATAAATTTGTAAGATCTTACTATTCTTGTTACGATTTTTCGATTTACGATTTATATTCTCCTCGACGATTTTAAATAAGATCTCGATTTTGAATACCTTGCTTACAATATTCGAAAATTCATTAGGCATCTATACGTGGCACAAGCGTTTTCTTTACATTTTCATTGATTTTATTTTTCAATGAGGCACTAAACAACTTCATGGTTGTTTCCCATCTCCAATTTTATGTGAGAGTGAAAATCAAAATATTGATAATGATTAAAATTAAAAAAAATAACATAATTTTTCTCTTTTATTTCTCTCGTGTTGAAATGACCAGGTAGCTCCGATGGATGTTTCTTTTAGTTGGTAGGGCATATATTTTTAACTTCAATGAGATTTTACATAAAATTGATTAAAATTAGATATCCATTTCTTTATAAATTATTTGTAGACTCTTAATATGTTATTTGATATAAGAGAGAAAACAAAAAGAAAAAAAAACTATAAAGGTTTGTGATTAATTTGATAATAAATGAAAGAGATAAAAACAATAATGAGGGTTAATTAGGAGTTTAAATAATAAAAACTATAAAAGATTTATATTTGCCTAATTAAATTGATAAGGATCCTTATCTACATTATTAGGAAGATCATTAAAAGTTTAGATACCACTTTCTTGATAATTTTTTATATATTAAAGTTATGCCAAATAGCATTTCGTGATAACTATTTCACTTGACCCATTCAATATAAGCTATATCACTTTTACATCACACATAACATTAAATCTCAACACCTCTATTAATCATAGTCTGAAAGATAGTTTTCACACTTTCAAACACATCATTATATCAACATTTTCATTACATTTCAACAATCCATTATATAATCCCCTTTTCATCCTATCAATTGTAACAATATGTCATCTCATCAAGTTTCACACAATCATAACACTTTTACAATAAAATACTCTATCCAACTATTAACACGTAATTTACTTTAGTTTACACTAACTCCACATTTATTCCATTAATAAGGAATTCTAATTTTATTCAAGTCAAAATCACACATTTAAAATAATTTTCAATATTAATAATAACATCATTCCAAATAAATGAATTATGAAAATCCATATAATCACACCAAGAATTACCGCATGCTTATATCTCATCCCATAACATTATAATTTCATTCTTATATCTAAAAATCATTTTGACCTCAGGGTATTTTTCGTTCAAGCGGAATAATACTCGCTCAAGCAAAAATGTTCTAGAGAGCATTCTTAACATTGGAGCATTTTCGTTCAAGTGAAAATATTCTGAGAGTAATTTCAAATATGGAGACAACATGATCTTTATTCAATAAAAAAAATTCATATCTTAAGTTATAAATATTATTTTCATGTGAAATATAATTCATTAGCTAGATAACATCTAAGGTTAAAACTTTTATGAAGAACACTTTTCCAAATTTGAAATAAAAACATACCAAAAGGGGTTCATAAGTTCAAGGCGAATATATTTCCTGACAGCTTAACCTTTAATTACCAAAAAAATCATATCTTGAGTTATACTAACCTTTTCACGTGAAACAAAAACCATTAGTTAGCTAACATTTAGAGTTACAACTTTCATGAAGATCACTTTTTGAAATTCGAAATAAAAATATGTCATATTTTCGCTTCAGCAAGACTCTCCTTACTCAAGTTAAAATGAACTCGAGAGCAGTCTCAAAGTCATTTGCTCAAACAAAAAATCCTTAGCTCAAGCGAAATAAAGGAGTATAGTGCAAGAAAACTCAAATTAAGTTTAATCCATCACTCAAAGTCAACCAAATTCATTCCAAATGCATATCATTCAATCCAATTACATGTTAACAATCATAAATCATCAATTTAATCAACATACAACACAATTACACCATCAATTAAGACAAAATTATTCCACAATTCAATTTCTCCCTAATTTAGAAACACTTAAAGCCTAATTAGCTTTCCTTACCTTAAATATCAGCAACTTGAATATCCAAAGAGTTTTCGAGATGCCAAATGCTACTTCAACTATCTAATTGCATTAAAACATCTTAATCACTCTACTGATAATCAAATATTGCTAAAATCTATCTTAATCACCCATTTTCTCCAATTTAATATCCCAATTTAAGAACCCTAAGATTTGAGATTAAAAGAATTCAACTAATTACAGAATTAAATGGTAAGATTTGTTCCTCTAGTGGAGAGTTTCACTCTGGTACTATTGGATTCTCAAACGGATAATTAGTTAAGAAAAAATCTTAGATTTAATATGAGTAATTAAGGAGAGTAGAGAGAATTTTGGAGAGAGTAAGATGAAAATCTAAAAGTTGTATAAATGAGAGGATTAAGTGAAATTTACCCTTAAATATCTTCCCTTTTCTCTAATCTAATGAGTTTAAGATCCATCCAATACACTCCATTCTATTAATTAATACTAATAATAAATTAATTAAAAAAAATATTTCATTCTAAAATAATTAATACTACTAATAAATTAATTAAAAAGAAAATAGTACATTACGGTTATTCTTATTTTTGAATCAATTACACTTATAATCTAAACCTCATTCTATAGACTCTTTTTTTTCTCTATTCCATACAAACTAATGTAGCATGACACTTTGATGTGAAATTCTCCTTTTTCTTAGATCCAGTATAATCGTTAAGGTGCTTAATTTAATTGTAATGGATGACCACTCACCATTTTTCACTCAATATTTTCAATCTTGGTCACACTTTGGAAAAATCATTCGGCATATATGAGACACAAGTGTTTTCTTTACATTTCTATTAATTTTGTTTTTTCATTACATGATGGTGAATATATTTTTTTTAAGTGAAGGTTGATGATCAAAAGCACATCATAGAAGATGATAAATCATACCGAGACCAAGTTAAAATCCATAATAAAAATTAAGCCAGACGAAAGAAATGAAATCATAACTAAAATACTAGAACCATATTTCACCGTATTTTATTAAGCTTTAAACTTTATATTCTTTTCCTATCTCTAATATGAGACTGAAAATAAAAATATTGATAAATGATTAAAATATAACAATTTTTTTCTCTTATTTATATCTCTCATGTCTAATAAGATATTAAATGTCCATATAATTTTTTTAACAAATATTTATTTTATTTAATTTAATTAGATGTAAAGCTTCATTTATTAAATGGAGGTAACATAATTGTAAGGTTATCCATGTTTCAATTAAAATGACTCGCTATCAGTTTTTTTTTTTTTTTTCATTTGATTAAGGATGAATAAATAAATATAAGATGATAAAAATAATTGTAATTGTATTATATATGATTAATTTTTAAAATCTTTATTAAATCTATATATAATGATTATTATTTTAGAATTGTTATTATAAACCCTATTTAATTTATTTTAATATATTATTTTTTTAGTTTTTACTTTTATATTCATTATGCTTCTTTTTCTTCTTCCCACTACAGTCTACAGTATGTGTCTTAACCGGTTTTGCAAACACGTGATTGGAGAAGCGGTGCAGGAGAAATATCTGAATCTTGTTGATTCGGTGCTGCATGCAAGAAACTGTGTTTCTCGAGAATAAAATAATTCACGCATTCTTCATTGAATTCGAAGTGGTGTAATTCTATGAATAAATTGGATGGTGGTGCAAAGCTTATTGAGAGCAGCTGAAGAATTGAAGCGGTGCATCAATACTGTTGAGTGCATTTTTCTGAAACAATTTGAACCAATTCTCGAGCACGTAAAAGCAGGTGATTCATTTTTCTTTATACTTCGTGCAACTGAGTGTACATTCGTTGTGAATTTAAGGCATTAGCAATCATGCTGTGTGGTATATTTCCAGTTCTATTCTTTACTTTCAATTGAATTTGCGTGGCATATTTAACATAATTTGAAGCAAACATATTGTTGGAGTGAGAGATATTATCTTAAGGAAAATTTGTGATTGCGTAAGAATCATGTAATTTAATTATGTACGTAATATTATAATTATATATATAATATTATAATTTATAGAAAGGAAATATAAAAAAATAATAAATGATAGAAATAATGTACAATAATCTACGTATAATGTGCAATAATATATTTGTATATATTCATTTTGAGAATGATGAATAAAATAGAATAATATTCTATTGTGTTCTGACATGGTATCCGAGCTATACCAATAGAAACACAAAAAAAAATATTTGTTATCTGTCATCATGGCAGAAACAAACCGCAGATAGAATGATGGGAGTGAAGGCAGAATCTTAAGAAGAATTTCTCCTTATGATGTCACTTCCAATGACAATCCTGAAAATATTATAACTCAGGTGCAACTGAGGAGAGAAAACTATGATGAATGGGCTTGAGCAGTGAAAATAGCACTACGAGCACGGAAGAAATTTGGATTCGTTGATGGAACCATCAACCAACCATTAGATGAATCGGATGATCTTGAAGATTGGTGGACAATTAATTCCTTGTTGATCTTTTGGAGAACAACTATCTCGTATACGGATCTGGTACAAGATCTTGTTAAATTATTTTAATATTAATGATGGCTCATGTAATTTATAGAATAACTTTAATGTAAAGAAATCTAATGTGATGATTATTAGATTATTATTGGATTAAAGTTATGGGGATTATTTTAGAGATATTAAAATTAATTCCCTCTCTTCTCACTTCTAAGGACAGGATGGCCTTTTAATAAATAAATTAATATTTATTTATTAAATTATAAAAGGTTAACGTTGGAGGTTAAAGAAGTTTTATTTATTTAAATTAAATAAAATTTAACGTTGGAAGTTTTGGAGGTTACAGAGGTTTCTTTTTATTTATTTATTAAATTAAAAAAAAAAAAAAAGAAGTTAACGTAAACTTCTTTTAACGTTACTGAACTTCTTTTAATGTTATTGAACTTCTTTTAACGTTATTGAACTTTTTCCCTTTAAAAAGCCCTTCTCTCCAACGAAACAAATGTGCATTGTCTCATTTTCTCATTCAGGAAATAAAAGCAAACAAAGAAAATATAGTGACTGAAAGGTGGCAATTTCCATATCATCAGGAAAGCCATTAAAGGGAAGTAAGAGAAGGGAAAAGATACTTCTTCATCAAAGGGACGTTATGGATCCAGGTAAGTGCTCTAATTTAATATTTTCTAACAGATCTATGGAAAGACATTCAAGAATGTTTTTTCATAGTGAATGGACCACGGATTCAACAACTCAAGGCTGAGCTAGTTGAATGCAAATAAAATAGAAAGGAATGACGATGGTTGTGTATTACGGCAAATTGAAAAAGCTGTGGAAAGAATTGGGAAATTATGAACAAATCCCCATTTGTAAATGTGGGTTTTGTACATGTAATCTCAGTTTAGAATTGGAAAAGAAGCGTGAAGAAGAAAATGTTCATCAGTTCTTTATGGGGCTGGATAACGTTGGCTATGGGACGATTAGATCTAATATTCTTGTACAAGATCCATTGCCTCCTTTAAACAAAGTATATTCTAAACTAGTGCAGGAAGACGAATGCGTACTGTTTCTCTTAACAAAGAGGAACATGGTGATGTGTTGGCATTTGTAATGGAAGCAGGAACTCGAAATTCAACAAAGACAAAAAATGTCTTATGTACTCATTGTTATCGCCATGGACATGAGTCAGATAGATGTTTTAAAATCATAGGCTATCCAGATTGGTGGGAAGATCGTTCTCCTGAAACTGGAAAGGGAAATGGAAGAGGAAAAGGCACACAACTTGGCAAAGGACGTGGAATTGTCAAGGCTATCCACATCGATAATTACTTTCGCAATCTTCATGAATGGCCTTCCCAGTATTAAAGGAATTTCAGTATCTTCCTCTATGTCCATTATGACAAAATTCACCGGAAATAGGAACTTGTCAACCTTTACTAACACGTCCTCAGCTATCCCATAAGGAAACTTCATAGAACGGTCGACCAACTGTAGAGTCATTCTGGTTGGCTTAATCTCCACATCCCCAATCCTTCTGAGCATGGATAGAGGCATCAAATTAATACTTGCCCCCAAATCTAATAGATCTTTTTCAACCTGTACTGGACCAATGGTAACTGGAATAGTAAAACTACCAGGGTCCTTCGATTTTGGAGGCAAAGTCTTCTGAATTATCGCGCTATGCCTTGCTGCCGTTCTATGGTTTCTTCTTCAGCAAACCTCCGCTTCTTTGTGAGTAACTCTTTCATGAACTTTGCGTAGGTCGACATCTGCTCCATAGCCTCAATGAATGGTATGTTGATCTGGAGCCTTTTGAAGATGTCCATAAATCGGCTGAATTGTCTTTTCCTTTCTTTCCGTGAAGGAGCATGTGGATAGGGAACATGTAAAGGGGATGTACTCGAGCTCACTTTCTTACCCCTCTCTCTTTGCCACTTGTACTCATTTTTTTCTATTTTTTCTTTTTTTTTTATTTTTTTTCTGTTTTCTCTTTTTCTTCATTTTTTTGTATTTTTTCTTTTTATTCTAAAATCTCTTCCTCACTCTCAGTTCTCTCTACCCTCTCACTCTAATGCATAGACTCCCCCACATCTCTTCCTACCACCTTACCACTACGAGTAGTGATGGACTTACATTGCTCCTTTGGGTTAGTCTGAGTGTTAGCGGAAAAATTTCCTGTTTGTTGTTCTGCTAACTGCTTCGCCAACTGTCCTATCTGAACTTCCATATTCTTCATGACAGCCTCTGAATTCTTCTGTTGTTTGGTCATTGCTTGTGTAAGGGCAAGGAGACCTTCCTCAAACCTAGTCATCCGATCTTGCTGAGAAGTCTGCCCCTAGTACTGTTGTTGATCGCGAGGTTGTGGTCGACTTGAGGACCCTCCTGTGTCCTGTCTCCACCCATACGGTTGTGACTGCTTCTGTGGTCGCCATCCTGAATTGTAATTGTTCTGGAAATTTCTTTGCCGGCCTTGATTGTTGACATAACGGGCCTCTTCAGGAGCATTGGATCCAGCTATATTGCAATATTCATCGGGATGATTACCATCACAAAAAGTACATGTGTACTCCTGTTGGGTATCCACCTGCTGGCATCTTGCAACTTCCATTCTATCCAACCTCTTTTTTATTTCCCCCATTTGTTGAGAGATGAACTTGTTTTGAGCAAGGAGTGCATTCTAAGTGTCAACCTCTAGTACTCCTCTTCTAGGTGGAACAGCTCGATCATAATGTGCTTGATGATCACTTGCAGCCAAAGATTCGATCATTGCCTTGGCCTCGTCTGGTTCTATCTCCATGATGGACTCGCACACAGCAACATCTAGGAGTACCTTAGTTTGCAGTCGCAGTCCTCCACAAAACATGTCTAACTGGGTTACTTCATCGAACTCGTGGTCTGGGCACTTTGTTAAAAGTGCCTTGTATCTTTCCCGGGCTTCACTTAGCAATTCATCGTGCCCTTATGAAAAGGTTGCTATCGCTCCTTTAGCTTTGACAAGTTTTGCTTGTGGATAAAAGCAGACCAATAATTTTTCTTCCACCTCGTCCCAGTTTGTCAGACATTGTTGGGATTGAGACTGCAACCAAATTTTGGTTTTCCCAATTAGTGAGAATGGGAAGAAGTGTAAATACGCTGCTTCCTCAGTTTCTCCTGTGACTCCCATAGTAGTACACAACTCATAGAAGGTTGAGAGATGTGCGTATGGGTCTTCATGTTCCATACCTGAGAATTGGTTTAAGGTAATTATAATTAGCAATGCTGGTTGCATCTGCACCCCCCTTGCTGGCCTGACAATGCTAGAAATTTGTCGGGATCCTCGTCTACGATTATTTCTCTGCACCCGTCTCAAAGGTGGTTGGAATGGTTGGGGTTGCTGTTAGCACTATTTGAAGATTGGACAACTCTATTCAAGTATTCAAGTGTTTTAATAATGATCAAGAAAATCAAGAATCAGGACATCAAAGATAATTCAAGAAGACTAAAGAAAGCTCAAAGATTTACAAGAAAATTCAAGTTGGAAGCAAGCTCAAAGACATAAAAGACTTAGTTTATAGTTGGGAGTGAATGATATCAAAAGGTAATCATCACTCAGCTCAGAGTTTTTCTCAAGATAATTGTTTTCTAAAACAAACTATAAAATTCATTGTCATAATCGATTGTAGTTAGAACATAATCGATTATGTTTCTGGAAAATTTTTAAGAATAATTTTGCCACTGTAATAATCGATTATGAGATTTGAAAATAAATAGCATGTGGAAATAATCGATTATGAGATTTTGAAAATAAATAGCTTGCGGCAATAATCGATTATGTAATCGATTATGTGATTTTAAAAATAAATAGCTTGCTGCAATAATCGATTATGTCCATAAGATAATCGATTATGCTCAGAGTTTTTTTGAAAAATAAACGTTGCGAAAAATCCTCTAAAAATTAAAAGAAAATCTGATTTTTATTTTGTGAACGTTGTGAGGCTCTGAAAAAGTAAAATATATGATTTCAAATTAAAATAAAGATTTTATTTTATTTGGGAATATTTGTCCTCCAACAATTAAAGGAATCTTTGATTTTATTTTCTGAACGTTGTGAGGCTCTGAACAGAGTAAAAGATTTGATTTCGAATTAAAAATAAAGATTTCATTTCATTTGGGAATATCTGTCTATTTAAGAAGCATATTAGGACTTTTCAGAAATACACCTGACTGATACATTCTTTACAACATTCTTTCTGAAAAGCTTTACACTTTTTCTCTGAGTATCTTGAGCCACAAAATTTTATGTTTTGAAAGAAAAAATATTTTTCTGTGCATTAATCTTTCTGAGAAAAATCTTGAGGATACTCTTGAGCAGAGCAGGTGCTACAGTTTGAAAGCTTCACTCCAGGTGTTATTTTCCTTGTTTTTGTTCATCCTCTGAGGCTGTTCAGAGGAGGTGTTTTATCTTTCCTTGTGTGATTCAAGGAAAGTGTTTCATTCCTTGTGTGACTCAAGAAAGGTGTTTCATTCCTTGTGGGACTCAAGGAATGTGTGGTAATCTCTTGTGGGTTTCAAGAGATTGTGAGGTTTATCTTTAATTTTCTATTTTGCATGTTTCACTTGTGATTAGTGGTTGTAAAATTATGATAAATTAAAGATAGTGAGAGTGGGTGATCATCTCAAGTTGAGGTGATTGGGAACTGGACGTAGGGTTAAGGTTTAACCCGAACCAGTATAAATCTCTGGTGTTATCTTTCTCTTTCCCTTATCTTTTAACTTTTCTGTTGCACTTTATAAATTATCTGCTAGACTAAATAAATCAAGAGGGTTAAAATTTGAATTACATAAACGCTAAAGTTTTAATTTTTATTACATCAATTCACCCCTCTCTTGATGTTCCATACCTGAGAATTGGTTTAAGGTAATTATAATTAGCAATGTTGGTTGCATCTGCACCCCCCTTGCTGGCCTGACAATGCTAGAAATTTGTCGGGATCCTCGTCTACGATTATTTCTCTGCACCCGTCTCAAAGGTGGTTGGAATGGTTGGGGTTTCTTATCACCTCCTTGATTTGCCATCGTCTCCTCTTCAGAGGCGATACTCTCTTCAGGGATAGGAGCGGATGAGCTTGGGCTTTCCTGTATTCTCGATTTTCGGATCGAAAACCAATTAAGCAGCTGGAGTTTTACCTCGCATAAATAGACAAAGCAAATATACCCTTTATATGGGCCTTAATCCGAACAAGAATGATAAAGAATGAGAAGAAAAGATTAGAAGAACGAGTACACAAAACTCTAATAACACAATTTTAAACCAAATCCCCAGCAACGGCGCTAGAAAACTTGTTGGGTTTTCAAAAATCTCTCGGCAAGTGTACTGAAACGAGGATATCAAATACAGGGATTTGGAAAAATTATGCAATTAAGGGTTTCATGTGTTGACTAAATTCGCAAGGTTTGATTTAAGTAATGAAAATTAGAATAAAACGTTATAATAATAAATAATTATAAAAGCGTATAGGGATCAAATTCTACTATAATCTCTTCAAAACTTGGAAACATCTTATGCAAGCCTTCATTTTAATTATCAAAATAAAATTATAGCTTCCGTCAATTCCTTGATCGAAAACCCTAAAAATTCTCAAAACCTTTTCAATTCCTTTAGAGATTAATGGAAATTTCAGCAGTAGTGATTAGATTTTGTAAAATCCAATTACCCTAATTTCGTTCCCAAATTAGGAAAATTGGGGTTTAGGATTGAAGTCAGAAAAAGTATTAAGTTTCCACAAAAATACGAATTCAATGATGGAGAGAAATAAACACAACCAAAACCTTAATTAAGAATAATGAATTGCATAGATAAATCAGAAAATTAGAAATTATAATAAGAATTCTCCCCCTATACAAAAGTACCTTAGCCACTCATGGTGGCCTTCTTCCCAAACATGATTGAAGAGATAAACCCTTAGTAGTTGCTTCTTCTTCCCTGTGTAGAAAGTTGTGTCAAGTTGTGTTTTCAGAGCTGCGTCTCACGTTCTTTACATAGGCCATTTGGTTGCCATAGAAAGATAAAAGATAAAAGATGAAAGATGAAAGATGAAAGATGAAAGATGAAAGATGAAAGATGAAAGATGAAAGATGAAAGATGAAAGATGAAAGATGAAAGATGAAAGATGAAAGATGAAAGATGAAAGATGAAAGATGAAAGATGAAAGATGAAAGATGAAAGATGAAAGATGAAAGATGAAAGATGAAAGATGAAAGATGAAAGATGAAAGATGAAAGATGAAAGATGAAAGATGAAAGATGAAAGATGAAAGATGAAAGATGAAAGATGAAAGATGAAAGATGAAAGATGAAAGATAAAAGATAAAAGATAAAAGATAAAAGATAAAAGATAAAAGATAAAAACATAAATTATCTTCAGAATATCTCCATCTTTTCAATTATTTCCAACTTACTTCTTTACTTTTAATGACCTGCATTGATTTTAACAAACTGGATACTTTTGCCGTCATTTATCTCTAATTTCTTCTGAAAAGTGCCTTGAATTGATCTTCTTTTCATGAGCATATAAACACTTAACACAAGATTAATCCCTCTCCCAGTTCATCTATTCTATTCAGCTCCTCAGGTACGTCCTAACCTATAGCTAATTATGTCAGTTGTATTAAATTTTTTTCTTGTCATAGACAATTTTTGGCAGCCATTACTAAAGAAACTGAACCACAAATCTTTGCTGATGCTATTCAACATGAACATTGGCGAAAGGCGAGGCAACAAGAAATTCAAGCTTTTGAAAATAATGAGACCTGGTCTATAGTATCTTTGCCTCCTAATAAAAAGGCTATTGGATGTAAGTGGGTTTATCGGATCAAATATCACGCAGATGGATCTATTGAAAGGTTTAAAGCTCGCCTTATTGTTTTGGGGAATAAACAGGTTGAAGGATTAGATTTTCATGAGATCTTTGCACCAGTTGCAAAGATGGTTACAGTCCGTACTTTTCTTACAGTTGCAGCTGCTAAGAATTGGACACTCCATCAAATGGACGTTCACAATGCTTTCTTACATGGTGAATTTGATGAGGAAGTATATATGAAGTTACCTCCAGGTTTCAAATCTCATGATTCTACTCAAGTTTGTAGGTTACATAAATCTTTATATTGTTTGAAACAAGCTCCTCGTTGTTGGTTTGGTAAGTTGAAGAGTGCATTACAGAAATATTGATTTACACAATCCTATTCAGACTACTCTCTTTTTACTCTTCATCATAATGATCTGCATCTCAATGTATTAGTTTATGTTGACGATCTTGTAATATCTGGAAATAATGAAGAAACTATTCAGGCTTTCAAAGCATACTTGAGTAACTGTTTTTATATGAAAGATCTTGGTCTCTTAAAATATTTTTTAGGTACCAAAGTGGCCAGAAGTCCTACTGGTATTTTCTTATGCCAACGAAAATATGCTCTTGACATCATTACTAAAACTGGTCTCTTAGATGCCAAGCCTACTGACTTTCCCCTATCAAAATCATCATCTTCCGCTTGCTACAAGGAGTCCTCTATCTGATCCAGCCAAATACTGAAGACTAGTTGGTCGTTTGGTTTACCTTTCAGTTACTCGACCTGATATTTCTTACATTGTTCACATGCTTGCTCAATTCATGTAAACTCCTGTTCAGGAACATTGGGATGCTGCTCTTTGCGTAGTTCGATATCTTAAGGGTACTCCTGGACAATGAATCATATTACGTGTAAATTGTGATCTTCAACTCTATGGTTGGTGTGATTCAGATTGAGCTACTTGTCCTTTGACAAGACAATCTCTTACAGAGTGGATTATTTTCCTTGGAAATTCACCTATTTTTTGGAAAACTAAGAAACAACATATTGTATCTCACTCCTCTACTGAAGTGGAATATCACTCAATGGCCAACACTACATGTGAACTTACGTGGTTGAAAGGTCTTCTACATTCCTTAGGTATTGGTCATCTACGTCCTATGAAACTTTATTGTGATAGTCAAGCAACCCTGCGTATTGCTGCTAATCCCGTTTTTCATGAACACACCAAACATATAGATATTGAATGTCATTTTATACAAGATGCAATTTTGAACGACACTATTGCAACGACTTATGTTACTACTTCTAGTCAACTTGCTGATATTTTCACTAAAGCACTCGGAAAACGTCAATTTGATTTCTTTTTTCCCAAGTTGGGCATCCAAAATTTGCATGCACCAACTTGAGGGGGGTGTTGGGCTAAGAGATATTATTTTGAGGAAAATCTGTGATTTGGGCAAGAATCATGCAATTTAATTATGTACGTAATATTATAATTATGTACATAATATTCTTAGCAGATTTGTAGGAAAGAAATATAAAAAATAATAAATGATAGAAATAATGCACAATAATATACATATAATGTGCAATAATATATTTGTATATATTCATTTTGAGAATGATGAATAAAACAGAACAATATTCCATTATATTTTGACACATATCAATCAGTTTTATATTACAAATAAATTTTAAATTTTTATATTAGAAATAAATTTTAAATTTTTATATTAGAAATAAATTTTAAAGCTAATTTATTTTTATAAAATTAACTTAAAAAAAATATTTATATCTACTTAATATATTTTAATTTTATTTTATTTTAAACGTGTAAGATTTTCAATTACTTCTTTTATATCGAGATTTTATTAATTTAAATACAGAATTAGATAATTATAGGTGGTTGGATAGTGATTTAATAGTATATGATCATTAGACTTAACAATTTTATTATGATAAACTTTGATATCATATTAGAAATAAATTTTAAATTTAATTATTTTTATAAAATTAAATCAGTTCATTAAATGAGAATTGCATTCATTTAATATATTCTAATTCAATCTTATATTTAGACACGTAAACTATTTAGTTTCGGTTTGGTTCAACTGGATATTAGTTTGAGAAGAATTTGGCAGTAGAATGAATTTATGTTCCTTCTATGAACAGAAGTAAAGACGAGAAGGAGGAGGTGGCGTTCTAATCAATATGGTGCATTGAATAATAAGAATTCCACTGCTGTTATAACTCCAAGCATTAAAATTTGATTAAATTCAATTATTCTTGAATTTAGAATAAGAAGGTGAGTTATTTGTGAATGAATTGAAAATTTGTCTTGTAATTCAAATTGATTCAAATTGAAAATTTGTCTTGTAATTCAAATTGATTCAAGGTGAGAACAAGATTGGTACATATTAAATGTGTAACCAAGTGTAGCAGTTAGTAATTGCATTATGTTGTTTCCCTCTCTTTTCCCCTTTCACTTTATATACCTTTGTAACGTAAACTTGCACATGTAATATACTTTGTTTTACGTTTCTTTCTCTTTCCTCCTAGTTTTTCTTTCTCTCTCCTATTCTCTTTAAACTTTTGGTTTCTCTCTTTTTCTCTCCTATTCTCTTTTAGCTGTTATAGTAGTTTTAGGGTTTTTAAAATGGTATCCAGAGCAAGATCCTGATCAAGCATGACTACTGCACAATTCTTTGTTTCCACTGATTCTGGCCAATCAAGCAACATTTCAACATTCTTTCCTCACATATTCAACACTCCGATCAATCTTAAACTTGATGATGAAAATTTTTTACTTTGGCAACAACAGGTCCTAGTTATGGTAAGAGGCCTAAATTCTATCATTTATTGAAAATAATAATTTTCCTCCCAGGTACAGAACTTAAGATGATGCACAAAACAACATCACAAACCTAGATTACATGAATTATGAGCAATAAGATCAGCTACTGATGGCTTGGCTCCTTACTTCGATGACTACACTAATTCTAACAAAAATGGTTGGATTAAACTCTCACCAAATTTGGATGAAATTGACCATGTACTATGCCAGCCTCACCTGTGCAAAAGTAAAGAAGCTTAAATTACTGTTACGGACTCCCAAGAAAGAAAAAACTATTATGGATTACCTTCTCGACATCAAGAAAATTTTTGATACGCTCACTACTATTGGATCTCCTATAACCACTGAAGACCATATTGAAACAATCTTGGATGATCTTTTAGAAGAATTTGACAACTTTATCACCTTCATCACAACCAAACTTGATCTATATACTGTTGAGGAAATAGAGTCTCTTTTATTGGCTCAAGAAGAACGCTTAGAGAACCATAAAAATAATGATCAATTCATTCCTCAAGTGAATCTTACTCAAAGTTATAAATAGCCCTTTACAGGAAGAAATCATGACTCAAGAAGAAATTCCTTTAATCATACCAGAGAGTGTAGAAACTTCATCAAGAACCTTTCAAGGAGCAATGGAAATCAACATCGTAGATGGAATAATCAATCTTCAAACAATCAATCTCAAAGGTAACAAATTAGGTCACAGTGCAATAAACTGCTGGCACCGCTATGATCAAGAACATCAGAATAACACGCATGGAAATATTCAAGCTCATTTTGCTCAGTACAATCAAGATCTTGCCAATTTCAGGTCAATTCTTGGTACTCCTTCAATAGTAATGGATCCTCTTTGGTACCCAGGCAGTGGTGCATCTCACCATATTACACATGATTCTTCCAATATGTCCATGAAATCCCTATACAATGGCTCAGATAATGTGAAAATTGGTAATGGAACAGGTTTAAAAATTAAACACATTGATTGTTTATCTATTCTCTCTTCTCACACTAATAGAAAATTCTTTCTAAATAAACTCCTTCATGTTCCTTCTATTACCAAAACTTTACTTAGTGTTTCACAATTTGCAAAAGATAATAATGTCTATTTTGAATTCATCTCTAACAAATGTACTGTCAAAAATCAAGATACCCAGGAGATACTACTACAAGGAACACTTAGGGATAGAATATATGTATTCCCTCTTTCAACAAACCTATTCTTTCTCCTTTCAAATTTGGTAGAAATGCATCAACACTTCACATAGTGTTTGTAACTGATAATTTTTAACTATGACACTCAAGACTTGGACATGCCTCTCCAGTTATTTTTAAAAATGTGATGAAACTCTGCAATATATCATGTACTAATAAAACTATTTTTTGTGAATCTTGTTCTATTACAAAAGCTAAGCAATTACCTTTTCATCATTCTAAATCAGTTTACACTCAACCCCTTGAACTTGTTTTTGCTAACATTTGGGGTCCTACTCCTATTTCTTCTTCTAATGGTGCAAATTACCATATTTCTTTCATGGATGCCTATTCAAAATTCACATGGATTTATCTTTTATCTGCTAAATCTCAAGCCTTTAACACCTTTTTGTTCTTTAAGAAATTTATTGAGACACAACTTGGAGTCAAGTTGAAGGCCCTACAAACTGACAATGCAAGAGAATTTCTCAAGTTCAACCCCTACCTCATTGATCATGGTATACAACATAGGTTAACCTGCCCTCGCACACATGAGCAAAACGGTTCCATAGAGCGAAAACATCAATACATCACTGACATGGGTCTTACATTACTCTCCAATGCTTCCTTGCCTCTCAAGTTTTGGGGTGAAGCCTTCACCACTACTACTACAATAATCAACACTTTACCCACACCTACACTGCATCACTCTTCACCGGTTGAAGTTTTGTTCAAACGTAAGCTTGACTACAAGTTCCTCAATGTCTTTGGATGCGTTTGCTACCCTCTGTTGCGCCCCTACAACAAGCATAAGCTTGATTTTAGATCCAGTCTCTGTCTGTTTCTTGGATACAACACTAATCATCGAAGTTATGTCTACTTATCTCCTTCAGGAAGAAAATACATTTCAAGACACGTTCGATTTAATGAAGCAAACTTTCCCTACTCCAAGACCCCTAATCCCTTATGTAAAACTCAACACACACCTTCCTTCAACAACTTCTCATCCTCCTTTGATTGTTCTTCACCCTTCCTGTCAAAATATTGATAATGACCAATCTCAAACTTCAACCAATATTGATCCCAGTACCTCTCCCACTCTCATTAATAATCCACCTGATACTATTACACATACCCTACCACCCACTGACTCTCCTGTTCAAAATAACATTCAAACTTTCACTCATCCTGTGACCACTCGTTCTAAATCTGGCATCTTCAAGTCTAAAGTGTTCCTCTTAGGACTTTCTAAACATAATGTTCGTCCTAAACCCACCACCTTTCAAGAAGCTTTTTCTAAAACCGAATGGCATACTGCAATGAAAACGGAATATGAAGCTCTACTCCACAATAATACCTGAACTGTTACCGATCTTCCTGTAGATGCCAAAGCAATAGGGTATAAATGAGTGTACAAAAATAAGTTCAATTCAAATGGTAACTTGTAAAGACACAAGGCTAGGCTTGTTGCAAAAGGTTTTCACCAAACCGAAGGGGTAGATTTTGATGAGACCTTCAATCCCGTTATTAAGCCTGCCACTGTTCGAGTTATTCTTACTATTGTAGTATCAAACAATTGGGTCATACGCCAGGTAAATATTAACAATGTTTTTCTTCATGGTAATCTCATTGAAACTGTTTTTGTGCAGCAACCACTTGGCTTTATCACTGGAAGCAAACATCAGGTATGCAAATTGAACAAGGCTATCTATAGATTGAAATAGGCTCCTCGCGCCTAGTTTGAAAAACTCGGCAACACTCTCCGCACTATGGATTTTCAATCAACTAGGAGTGATACTTCTCTCTTCACCTGTTTCACAGCCAAAACTACCATCTTCATCCTCATTTACGTTGATGATATAATCATCACAAGCAACTTTCCACATGAAGTCAATCATCTTATATTTCAACTGAACCAGATAGTTGCTCTTAAAGATCTTGGTCCTCTCCATTTTTTTCTTGGTATCAAATCTAGCCCATGCAATGATGGTAGCATTCAATTGTCCCAGACAAAATATATTAATGACCTCCTTCGAAAAGCAAAAATGCTTGAAGCCAAATCCCAACCAACTCTGATGGTTAGTTCTCTCTGTCTTGTTGTAGATGAATCCACAAATATTACCTTTACTGTAAACAAAGTTTGCCAGTTCATGCACAATCCACAAATCCATCATTTAAAAGCTGTTAAACACATTTTGCATTATCTTTGTGGCACTTTACAGTATGGAATTCACATCAAACGTTGTCCTGAGTTTCCATCAAAGGTTTTTGTGATGTTGATTGGGGTCCTAATCCTAACGATCGTAAATCTACAACGGGTTATTGTATTTATCTTGGTCACAACTTAATCTTTTGGTCATCCAAAAAGCAGAAGGTAGTTTCGAGAAGCTCTACAGAAGCAAAATATCACGACATCGTTGTTGTCCTCACAGATATAGCCTGGCTGAAATCTCTTCTATCCAAACTAAATATTTGCGTCACCAATACTTAAGTTTATTTAGACAACCTCGGAGTTGTCCTACTCATTGCCAATCCTGTCATGCACTCAAGAACTAAGCATTTTGAACTTGACCTACATTTTGTTCGTGATAAAGTTCAACAAAAAGAAGCTATTGTGATTCATCTCTCTGAAAGATTTCAAGTTGCAGACATTTTAACAAAACCACTGTCTGGGTCACGTTTTACACATTTCAGAAATAAATTTCTGGTGAATAAAAATTCCACCAATAATTTATCCGGGGCTATTAAATTGGTAACCAACTGTAGCAATTAGTAATTGCATTTTGTTGTTCCCCTCTCTCTTCTCTTCCCCTCCCTTGTAAACTCTTAGTTTCTCTTTTTCTCTCTCCTATTCTCTTTAAACTCCTGGTTTCTCTCTTTCTGTGTCATATTCTCTTTAAAATCCTGGTTTCTCTCTTTCTCTCTTATTCTCTTTTACTCGTTCCAGTACTTTCAAGGTTTTTAAAAGTACATGTTCTTTGATTGATGCAGCTTAAGACAATTTGATAGAAGTGTGGCGCGAAGGATTGAACCAAGCAACTGAAACAGTAGCCAATCGGTGAAGTTATTTTGGAATGGCAAATATTCAAACATGGATATGCATTTGTGATGCACTACTAGAAGAAGGGATTTTAACGTCATAAAACAACGTTGGTTATATTTATAACTGACCAACGTTGTTTTACACGCGGTGGCATAATTGTAAATATAACTACATTTTCCACGTCGCACTACTACAAAAAGGGGTTTTTACGTCGGTTAAAATAGACAATTAACGATGAAAAATAAGGCGTCGTTGTATCAGGCGACGTTAAATTTAACGTCGGTTATTAATATAACCGACGTTG